>JAUMJK010000573.1:0-305409 GCA_033558105.1 Coccyzus lansbergi
GGTGTGGCTGCCGCGGCGGCCGGAGGGCAGCGGGAGGGGGCGCGGCCGCCGCGGGTCCGATGGTCGGGGGGGAGCTGCAGGGGGGGCCGCGACCCTTCCACTCCTCATCCGTGGGGAGCGGCCCCCTCTCTCACGAGCAAAGCGCCTCCCGCAGCCGGCGCCGGGGAGGCAAAAGCGCCGTCCCGCCGGGGGAGACCTGTCCTGCGGGCGGCCGAGCATCGGTGCGGGAGGCTCCGCTGGCTCTGCGCTCTCTCGCTTTTCCGGCTCGCAGCCGCCTGCTTCGCTTTCGACCTGTTGGAACGCTGCGGGGTTGGCCCGGGGGCTCCCTCCGGAGTAGCGGGAGGGGCTCGGCGCTGACTGCGGCGGCGGGGGGGGGTGTGGCGGAGGTCATCGATGCACGGGGCGGGGGGTGGGGGGGCAGCAGCCCGGTCGCTCGGTTCCCGCGACCAGCGAGGAGGAGGTGGGGTAGGTTAGGGTGGGCTGGGCGGCGGCCGCCTCCTCCCGCGGGTTAGCGGGACCCTCAGCGGCGCTGGGGTCGGGGTGGGGGCCGGTGCGGCGGGGATGGAAGGGGGCGTGGGGGGTGGGGAGGGGTTTGTTTACATGTCGCCTCGCCCGAGCTTGAAAGGGGCGCTGGGCGGGTGAGCGGCGGGCGCGGCGGCCAATGGGCGCGCGCGGGGCCGGGGCGCCAGGCCAATGGGCGCGCGGCGAGGGGCGGGGCGGGGCCGCCATGTTGGCTGGGAGGTGTGTTAGTGGGTCAGGGGCGGGGGTGGGGGGGGGTTTCTCAGGGTGGGCCTCTCGCTTCTGGGGGGGGTGGGGGGGGCGGCTGGTCCGCCCCCCCCACCCCCCCCAGAAGCGAGAGGCCCCCCGGAGAACCGACCCCGCGGCTCCGCTCATTCATCTCCGAGTGGGGAGGCAGCCAGGGAAGCCTTTAAGATCCCCAGAGTTAACCAATATGAGAAACTTGCAGCTGAAGCGTCGAGCCAGTGAACATACTTGCCAAGTTTTGTTAAATAATGAGAAAGGCAAAAGAGCTTTTTGAAGGGCTATGGTTTAAAGTGGTTTAAAATTCTTCACAGAAAGGGTCTTAGGCTCTGGAAGAGGCTGCCCGAGGAGGTGGTTGATTCACCTTCCCTGGAGGTGTTTAAAGTGCAGGTGGATGAGGTGCTGAGGGACATGGGTTAGTGTTTGATAGGAATGGTTGGACTCAATGATCCGGTGGGTCTCTTCCAACCTGGTGATTTTATGAAAGTCCCTCCTGTGTTAGGAAGAATTAATTTGGAAATAAACAGAAACTTTAGTCCGCCTAACAGACTGATAGTGTGGGATAAATAAAGGAGCACGCTGGTTGGGATTCTTGTGACTTGCATGTTCCTGCTGCGTGGTCTGCAGAGCCTAATTAAATGATGTTTTAAAATAAAAATTTGATAAGGGAATTATGCTCTTCATAAGGAGTGCTTGAAAGTTAGCATTGGCTTAAAAGTCAAACCAAAAGTTTTCAAGGAATTGTAGATTTTACGGTTTAGACCTCAGTGTAATAGCTTCCCTGGTTATATTAAGACTGTGTCCTTCTGATTTTTAACTCCAAAGATTTTGTGGTTTTTTTTTTTTTTTTTTCCCCCTTTTTGGACTGTTTTGATTAATTCATCTTTTCATATTTGTTGCTGGATTTGAAGTATGCAGTATTAATAACCTTTTTCTAACAAAAATACAATGTAACATAGAGTGTGAAGAGTAGACTAAGATTATACTGCTCCCTTCACCATAAGAGTTTTTCTTCCTGGGAACGATGTAAGAAATTTTTTTTATGCTGAAAGAGTTTACAGTGTCAAGAAAAAAATATAGAAACAGCCGTCATGTAGTGATGTAGAACATTGCCGGAGATTGTAAGCTAAATTGTTGTCTAGTTTTGCTTTTGTTTTCTGTCTTTGCTTTGATCATGCTCTACTTCAGGGGAAATCTCTGGCTCAAAAAGACATTTGAATGCTAGTCTTACTGCTAATTCTCTTACGCAAACAACTTTCCTAACTACAATGGTATTTTAATAAAGGTTTGTGCAATTCCTGTTTTAACTATATATTTTTTTCATTAATTGAAGCACATTAATGTAGCTCTAATAAGTTTAATATGCTGCAGTTCCCGCTCTTGGCACTAAAATAATGCTAAAATCTTAGTCTTTGTTTCAGAATGTACGGAAAAACTAGCACGTCCACTAGGAATGTATTATTAAGTGTGCGTAGTTATTACAAAATACATAGTTGGAATGTGTCGCTTGTTCACTTAAAAGAAAAAAAAAAAAAAGACACTTTTTTCTTCTGCCTTTTGATTGGGCACGTACCCATTTGCTTACGCACTCATGCTGAAGTGGAATACCCCTCCAGAGCTGAGTAGCTGGCATTGATGTGTTGGGGTATTAATTCAAATACTGTAGGGATATATTCTCTTTGGTAATTCTTCAAAACTTTTACCTGTTGTGCTATGTGTGATTGGAACCCAGAGCTTTTGTTCAATGGTATCAATTCCAGATCTTGAAGCCTCTCTGCTCTGGGCAAGCAGGATTAGAAAAATTATACTGAGGGGGAAGGGAAGGTCAGCAGAGGAAAAAGGAACAAAGAGGGTGAAGTAGCAGTTTCCCTTCTCCTGAAGCCTTAAAAGAAGTGAAACAGTTTTAGTATCTTTAGTTCTTTAAACTGGCAACGCTCCATCAAACTTGGGATCTGGCTGTCTTAAGCAGCTACTCTTTGCTCTCCAGCATAGAGACAGCGAAGTACTAATGTGGTAGATGCTTATGCTGGTAATTTGATACAAATATATCACTGAGAAAGCAGAAGGACTTTGCTTTGAGTGAGCAGGTGAATGAGGCTATCGTGGGTAGAAGCAGAGGAAGACCTTTTACAAGAGCATCTTTGCTCATCAAAAAAACCCACAAGAGAAAACTTAGCGTCTTTGTGGTGAGGGAGAAAAGTAAAAGATTTTTTCTAAGTCTGGCTGGTAATTGAAGAATGATGTAGAAAGAAGAAAAAGAAAAGTAATAAGAACATTGCATTTAGAGACAAAACTAAGGAAAATATGTTCTGCACTTGAAGACTGCCCTGAGCAGAGTATGTTCTGTGAGAGGAAACAAACTGGCACAAACTGCAGAACGAAAAAAAGTTTTAAGAGAAGTGTAGGAGAACTTCTTGCATCTCTAACTGCAGCACTTCATAAAATGTCCAGGTACAGCAAACACTGCATAGGACGTAATCGTTCTTTTAAAATAAGAGGCAGAGGTTTTGCACGTTCTCCAAAATTCAGAGTTCAGCATTCTCAATGTTTCAGCCTGAGTTTGTAGGTTTAGTATGAACAGGCTCTCGTGACATGCTATTTTATTATCTGCATCAAAACATGTAACTTAAACAGTTGTACTGTATGATGCACAACCACCGTCATGGAAGGTGTAATTGTTCGTGTAACATATTTATAATTGGCATTTAGCTGCTGTGATAATAAGCACTGTACAATCATCTAAATGGTGCAGCAGCATGCTGTGTGCTTTTCAAATTGTGCAAAATACACATCTGAATTGAGACAGAAATAGCAACTAGTTATAGCTAGAGTACAAGTGACCGAGGAGGACGTTCAGAGTTGTCAGGCTGAAAGGTGGCAGTTTAAGTTTTTCACTTACAGAGGCTTCTGTGGAGACAGTGTATTTTCACAAAGGAGTGTTTTACTTGTGTAGGACAGTGGTGGTGTGTGTGGTAACTGCCATGTGTTTCCTTAACACTGCATGTTTTGAGTTCAGGTCATGCTGACTTCTAGTTCAAATGTGCTGCTGCATCAGCAGTGTCACATAAGAAACCTGCCATTAGAGTGCTGAAGTTCAGTCTTCCCAGGTGTTTTGGGACCACTATTAAACTGCTTAAAATGCACGTTTTCAAAAAGTAAATATAAATACAGAAGATTTATTTTTAGTAAGATTTGTCATTAGATTAATGAATTATTAACTCTCTAGAACGAGTTTCAGCTACTTATTGATGACTGACGGAGATTTTAACAAATATATTTCTACACCTTGCCATCATATGCCAAATGTATAAATGTGGTATGAACATCGGAGACCTTGCCATTACACATGCCCAACTGAATGAATGAGCCTTCTCCCAAGAGTAGGGTGCAGGTCTGCACCGATGTGACTCAAGAATCTGCAGACACAGAACTAACTCAGGAACTGGCTCCCTAATCATCTTAATCTGATTTAAATGCAGGCTGCTGCCGAAAGGAGTGGCAGCACCCTGCCCTCGGGCTGTGTATTCCACCTGCTAGGCAGTTGCTGGGAAGCACCTACAGGATTTCAGCACTATCTCTGCAGTCTGGAAAGGCTGACATAAGGCATTAATGAAAACTGTCCCCAGGTAGAAATTCCTGCTGTATTTATCTTCAGTAATTCTTATACTTCTAGTCTTGAAATATGCCATAGATCTTTGAATTCCTTCAAATCTGTATTTATTACAGATAACGTAATAATTGTACTGTTCAATTCTAACTCGGTCTGAGGCTGAGGGGGCCAATAATGATAAATTCTGTAAAAATGGGATTTCAGCTGCAGTCTGTGAAGTTACTTTCCTGCGCAACAAGTTCAGATTCTACATGTGTGCTTCCATGTGTGTAATTGACTTCTACCATATATCTTTATTTACTAGTACATTAAAAAATGTTGGTAGTTCCATATAAACACTGTGAGGCCTTTAATGAAGGTCTTGATGAATCTGGGAAAAGTAGAAAGCAGTTGGAAGTAGGTCCAATTTGTTGGGAGTGTGAGGCATTAAGAGTGTGTGTGCTTAGACTGTGCAGCTCCCTGAGGCAGTGTCATGGCCTCAGCATGTTTCCCCCCTCCACAGAGCTACTAAGAAAAGTCTTATGTTGTAGAATACTGGAATAGGTAATAATGGGATTCTAATAACATTTAAGTATCGATATTGTAAAATTACAAGAATGGAATATAAAGAGAATTGCAGCAACAGATAAGCTGATACTCTGCTTTGGCCTGGTAGGACATACACTGCCGTTCTTAAATGGTGCTAGAAGCTTGTAGCTAAAAGATCACTCCAGTCTTTGAGATTGTAGGAGTATTTTTAATGTTTAACGTCTGTTTTGAGGATTTCTAAACGTTCCAGAAGGTCACTGGTCCTGACACTTGGAAGCATTGCTCAATTGTTTCTGCAGTTAGTACAGGCAAAATTTTCCCTCCCTTTCCTGGTTGTGCATGAAACACAGTGGAAAGGCTTGAGGTAGCTGTTCAAACAAAACTATAGTGGAGAATAACCAGTAAACAAGCAGAGAACATCTCCTTTCTTAGTCCTTTATATCGTGCAGCAGCAGAACTTTGACAGTCTCCTATGTGAACACAGATGCTGGTGGTGTTCTGGTGTTGACGTCAAAGTGCTAATCTGATGTTCTGTTGAAAAAGGCATCAGCCTCTGCCACTCTGTATGGAAAGAAAGATGCTACTCAGGTGTTGGTTGGTATTAAAGATTATATCCTTCTCGCTTCTTTCTTTGTGTATGAGTTAGTTATTTGTTTGCTTTAAAGAGCAGGTCCTTTCTCGTGGGTCGGGCCAGGTTGAAAGGTGAATTAGTTGTTCATATTGCATTTAACAGTGTAGGCAGGACAAGTTCTGCTGCGGCGTGGCCTTTGCAGGGTGAAGGGAGACAGGGCTTGCTGAGGCACGTCGCTCTGCGATACAAGCTTAATTTTTAATGTCACTTTAAGATACATGAAAAGAGTTCCTTGGAAGTTTTAGAGTAGAAAGGAGATTTTCTCGAAGGACCTGGCTCTTACTTGACAAAGAGCCCTACAAGGAGTGCCTTGCTTTGACAGTGGTTGCATGATTTTGCTGAGAACTTGCGTATAATTGGACTTGTGGTTGTTGTTCTTTATATTCTAGCTGATATTTGAAAAGCAGTATGTTTTGATAAAGAAAGACTTTTTTGCATGGTGCTTGTTTTTACCACAGTCTGATGGTTTGTATGCTGAATATAATAAAATAGCTGAGATATTATCTGCAAGTAGGAATAATCACGGGGATGCTATCATGTGCTGGTGGGAGGAGGGTTCTGAGCATAGCTCCGCTGTAGGAAAACACTTCTACTTTACTTTACTATTTGTTTTCCCTAATGGGAGAATAAACGTAGCCTGAACATTGCATTAAAATGGTTGTAAAAGTATGATGGTTCAGTTTTTTGATTATGCTCTTCTAATGCTGCTTTTTTGTTAAGGGGACTTTTTATATAAAGGAAGGGAACTTGCAGGCAAGCACAACAGTAAGAAAGCAGCATCTTTGAAGACAAAGTAGTTACATTAGATACTAAGGTTTGATATTATGGGTGATATCTTTTTATTACTGTTTTCAATGTAGCATTCTTTTTTAGTTCCTGTTATTTTATGAACCTTTTGTCATACTTTTAGTGTAGATGTGGTTACTGACATTTGTGCTAAGGTGCTTGTTTTTCTGCAATTCTGTTTTTCTTAGATTGTAAAGGAATGCAGGATTAAGCAGGATATGAGGCTTGGACAAGTCTTCAGACGTGTGTCTGAAGTAGCAGCAGGTCTCTAGAAACTATTACACTGGTAAAATTACTGACAGGTAGATCAGACCAGTTTCAGCATGTTCCTTACTTGAAATTAATAGAGAAGATATTTGATTAGGCAACTCTGAATTTGGGACAATTTTTAATTATCGCTGATGGGGAAGACTGTTTCCTTTCTTTACTGCTGGACAGTGAGTGTGCTTGATGTGATCCCTCTACCACTAGATGTTGCTGTATGAGTGATTGATACACTCTTATCTCCAGCTGGATGAATTAAACCCTTAAAAAAAGGAGGAGATACCACCGACACAGCCTACTCAGAAATCAGTATTTTGAAACGTTTATCTGAGACATTTTCACAATTTATCGGCTCTGTTATATTAGTCATAAAGATTGTTTCTCTCTTGTACACTCAGCAGTATGCCAGTCATTATTTCCAATTAGGCATGCTTTTCTTTTTGTATGTCTGTAGAACTCACAGTCTCAGTAGTGATGAGAAAAAGCAACAAAATTAAACTGGTCCAACAAGGTTTCTTCAGGAACTCTCTTCTATAGCATCTGGGGGATTATTTTGGTGAAGTGTGGCAGGGGAAGAAAATTACTGTATGTTCCAGGATAAGGAATAAGCACTTTTCAGGGGAAATTTTTGTCTCCTTCACTTTGGCTGTCTTATAAGCACCACCTTTTGTGGAAGGAATACTTACCGCCTTGGGGGTTTGCTGTGTGTTTTGCTTCTGTACAGAAGTCTACAAATAGAAGAGCTCCATCACGGTGGACTGAAGTTATCCTAAGGAAAAATTTCATTGTATGGATTGTGTAAACTCACTGAGACTGAAGTAAAGCTGGAAAGGAATCCACAAGTGAATAAAACAAGAAGTTTGGAATTAGATTTGGGGAATCTGGGCTTGGAAATGCCTCAGGTAAATCTATTATAATTTTATTTACGTCTGTAAATAATTTTACCTCCTTGTTTAAAAAAAAAAAAAAAGTAGTAGTTTAGGAGCAAATGTGACTGGCATTAGCAGGGGTAATTTAGAAGAGATTAAATGGTGTATATTTTTAGGGTGCTGGTAGTGCCTGTGGTGGAGACTGTGTTGCTGCTCTTGGTTCTGTATTCATTCACACAGCAAGATGCAGCAAAGTTGTTGTCTTGGTGAGGGTGGATGCCTGGAGAGCAGCCTTTTATAACTGCAGTGATTCACACATCAGCACACTGAATGACTTTCAGCAGTACAGTGTTTCTCTCTTCCCAGCCGTCAGGACGAGTGTGTCTAGAAGAGAAATAGAGGTCTGGAATTAAATGCAGCATAAAACCTTGCTGCGCATTCCCTGCATGCCCAGTCATCCTGCATAATGTTTTTTGCAAAGTTCCGCTTCGTTCCCGAGAGATCTAACACTCTTAATTTAGTTGTAATAAATTTGCTAATTTTTCAGTCTCAGGTGGAAGTTTTATAAGTTCTAATGGTTCTAAAAAGTCAGCACTGCTTTAGTATAAAATGGTTTGTATTAAGATGAAGGCCCTGCAAGCGTGTAGTGCCGATTGATACTCACAGATCTTGCCAGTACTCCCTCTCCTTTTCTGTGAATACTAACATAACGCTAAACTTGGCAAACTCATGAGAATTTCAGACCAACAAAAAAGAACGAATGAGCAATGCTCTTGCCTCTATATGACGAATACAGATATGTTCTTTGATTAAAGAGCTGCATGTTGTTAGGTGCTCTTAAAGCATTCTCTGAGAAATGACATGCTTATCTGTGTAGGTAAAAAACTTACGGATGCAAGTATAGCACATGTTCAGAGTTGGGGGAAATGACAATGCTCTTTATGTTTTATTGAAGAAAAGAATATGCCTTCTTTATAGCATGCTTCAAAGGTCAGTATCAATTTTGTTGTAGCCCAGTGTGAGTGGAATGGACCCTCCTTTTGGGGATGCCTTTCGGAGCCATGTGTTTTCAGAGCAGACTCTGATGAGTACGGATCTCTTGGCAAGCAGTTCAGATCCAGACTTCATGTATGAACTGGTAGGTCATCTTTGTATGTATGTGGCTTCCTCTCCTTGACTAATACATTTAGTTCATGTAGCGATAAAGGAGTATTTGTTCAGGAATGCTAGAGGATTATTCTTTACTGCTAGTTACTGATTAGGGAGGACCCTAACTGCTTGTCCAGCAAATGTGATGCTTCCTTAGTAGACATTTTAAAGTTGGCCATAGGGAAAGGCTAGGTTCACACGTGTCAAATAGAGCTGTGTTGATGCTGTGTTATGCTACTTGAGACTCTTCCTTACAATCTTTTCTGCAAGAGCAGCTGTAAACTACTTCACCCAAACTGTGAATGCAGGGAAAGCAAAATAAAAGTTGACTCATGAGCTACTTACACGAGCGTTCCTTTTTTTTTTTTTTTTTTTTTTACCTCCATGCATCAAATTCAGCAAGGTAGCTTGCAGTCATTAACTGGTCATGTTAGAACGAGGTTTTCCAAGGACTGGTGAACTTTAGCATATACTTATAAACACACAGCAAAGATTTACCTAGGTTAATCGAGACTAGACCAGCTTGCTTGTGATGCATTTCGTATTTTAAATGTGTGGATATTGGTACAAGTCTAGTTCTGGGTGACCAGATGAAGTTGCAATAGCAGAAAAAGAATTCAGTGGCATTTGACTTGTATCTAGCACTCTTCAGAAGGATCTGCTACTGAAGCACAGAAGCTGGACTTCATTCTGACCCACCAGAAGAAGCTTTTAGTTGGAAGTTAAGTTATCTTCATATGTTATCATTCTCTTTCACTTCTCTGGAATTAAGCTAACCATACTAAGTTAAATAGAGGACAAAGATTTTTTTTAAAATTTTTTTTATTATTATTTTTAATTGGTCTTATTTTGCACAGGACAGAGAAATGGACTATCAGCAAAGCTCCAGAGACAACTTACTTTCAATGGAAGACTGCAAAGACCTTGAGAGCTTGGAGTCTTTTACAGACATCCTGGACAAAGAGGCTGCTTTCACCTCAAAGTGGGAGCAGTGGGACACCTACTGTGAAGACTTAACTAAGTACACTAAATTAACCAGCTGTGACATCTGGGGAACAAAAGAGGTGGATTACCTGGGCCTTGATGACTTTTCAAGCCCATACCAAGATGAAGAGGTGATAAGCAAAACACCAACACTTGCTCAGCTTAACAGTGAGGACTCCCAGCCTGTTTCTGATTCACTCTATTACCCTGATTTGCTCCTCAGTGTAAAACAAAACCCGTTAAATTCTTTGTTACCTGGCAAAAAAATTGCAACCAGAGCAGCGGCCCCTGTCTGTTCCTCCAAGAACATTCAGGCTGAGGCACTTTTGTCGGACTGTGTTCAGAAGGCAAGCAAACCTGCAACTCAGCCTGCTTCCAGTACACAAATCATGGTGAAGACCAATGTGTACAATAATGAAAAGGTGAACATTCATGTTGAATGTAAAGACTATGTTAAAAAGGCAAAAGTAAAGATCAGTCCTTTACCACAGAGCAGACCGGTGCTGAGCCAGACTCATGCTGATGCAGCAAAGGAAAACACCTGCTATTGTGGTGCTGTAGCAAAGAGACAAGAAAGAAAAGGAATGGAGTCCCCGCATAGTCACAGTACACCTCCTGGTTTGCCTTTTAAAGACACTCAAGAACTCCTCCTTAGTCCTCCCCAGGAAACTACAGGGCTTATTGTTGGGGAGAGCAGTCTTTCTGCCAGCGCATCAGCATCAGATTCTTCACAGAAGAAAGAGGAGCACAACTATTCTCTTTTTGTAACAGACAGTTTGGGTGAACAGTCAGCCAAAGGAGACCCTGAGGAAGATGAGGATGATGAGGATGATATTGAAGATGAGGACCATGATGAAGGATTTGGCAGTGAGCATGAGCTGTCTGAAAATGATGATGAGGAAGAAGATTATGAGGATGATAAAGATGATGACATCAGCGATACTTTCTCAGAACCAGGTACCAACAATGTTTGGGTTTGTTAGCATGGAGATTAATAGATTTGTCTTCTAAACAGGAAAGAATGCTATATAGTTACATATGAATAACAGTGACCTTCAATTATGAACGTTCATCCTAGATTTTCTAAGTGCTTTGTAAGATGAAATTAATGAAAACTATGCAAGGTGTCTGTTGCCCTGTTTTGGGAAAAAATGCAGAAATTGTGGTCATACAACAAAAATAATGATGGAGAATACAGCTTAGCTTGTAGGCTAAGTCACGTAGCAACCTGCATACAATTGTTGTCATCTGGTTTTGTGACTTGACATTAGGATGTGTGAAACTTTCTAGTTTTCAGTATGTTACTGATTTGAATTTATCCAGAGTTATATCTCTTGATAGCTGGTATGAAGTCATAGCCTGAGTGAAACAATTTCATGATTACTTAAGTCTTACTGTAGGTACAGTTTTCCACAGAATCCAGAGGATACTTACCACTGAAACTAACAGAACCATTTCTTGGTGGTTTTCAGCAGTAACACTTAGTGAGTCTTCAAAGGATACTGAATTCTTCTCTCCTGCATGTAGAAATGGAGCCTTAACAAGAGAAATAAGAACTAACCTTCACCTAGAAGGTAACAAAGCGGTAATGTGCAAAAATAAAATCCAAAGGGGAAAAAAGAAACAAGACTGTAGCCAAGTATTAGTATCATTGTAGAAAGTGTCATAATATTCACATTTCATAAGTGCTTTGTAGTAGAGTATAAAAATTAAGGTATTCAGACATTTGGCAAAATTTAACTTCTTGGGGAAAACAACTGAAATTTTGTGTTTTTAAAAACAGCAGCTTCCCTAAATGTTGTCAACATTTGTCATAATGAACTCTCAGATTACATTATTTTCCAAGCAGATTTCCTGAGTTGGCATTTAACTTGTTAAGCATAATACCCTCTATGTTGCTTTTACATGTGCATAACACATTTTTGTTAGTATTTCAAAACCTCTTCTTCCTTTCTTCTGAATTGAACTCCCTCTGCTCCCTGGGGCTTGGAGTAACTATTACTTCTCTGTAATGATTGCTGTACTGTGCAGTGCTGGGCAGCCCACAGAGGCATGTTGCACAGAAAACCCGGTAACCATGAAGAAGAGGTGTCCTCTGAAAATGCTGGGGGTTCATTTGGTGAAGTTACATTAACTATTTGCCATTCGTTCAGATTTTACTCAAGAGCAATCACTTCCGCCTTCTAAATGCAACTGTGTCTTGCAGAACAGTAGCTAAGGAAGGAAATTGGCTCATATTAGGGTGCTAGAACTTTAAGTGAATGCAGCGTTCACCTTCAGTATGGTGACACTGGGCGGAAAACTGGTTGGATTGGGTGGAAAACTGGTTGGATGGCTGGGCCCAAAGAGTTGTGATAAATAGAGTTAACTCCAGCTGGAGATTGGTCACAAGTGGTGTCCCCCAGGTCTCAGTGGTGGGTCCAGTCCTGTTAAGTATCGGTATCAATGACCTGGATGAAGGCATTGAGTGCACCCTTGGCAAGTTTGCAGATGACACTAATGTGGAAGGAAGCATGGATCTGCTGGAGGGTAGGGAGGGTCTGCAAAAGGATTTGAATAGGCTGGACTGATGTTCTGAGAACAATGGCGTGAGGTTTAATGAGTCCAAATGCCAGGTCCCGCACTTGAGGCACAACAACCCTGTGCAGTGCTACAGGCTAGGGTATGAGTGACTAGAAAGCTGCCTGGAGGAGAAGGACCTGGGGGCATTGATTGACAGTCAGCTGAATGTGAGCCAACAGTGTGGCCAAAGAGACCAATGGCATCTTGACTTGTATCAGAAACATTGTGACCAGCAGGTCCAGGGAGGTTCTTCTGCCCCTGTACTTGGCACTGGTGAGATGGCACCTTGAATGCTGTGTTCAGTTCTGGGCCCCTCGCTTCAAGAAGGATGTTGAGGCTCTGGAGCGAGTCTAGAGAAGAGCAACGAAGCTGGTGAGGGGGCTGGAGAACAGGCCTTATGAAGAACAGCTGAGAGAGCTGGGGGTGTTTATCCTGGAGAAGAGGAGACTGAGAGGAGACCTCATTGCTCTCTACAACCACCTCAAGGGAGGTTGTAGAGAGGAGGGAGCTGGCCTCTTCTCCCAGGTGACAGGGGACCGGACAAGTGAGAATGCCCTCAAGCTGCGACAAGGGAGTTTCAGACTGGATATCAGAAAAAATTTTTCACTGAAAGGATCGTCTGTCACTGGCAGAGGCTGCCCAGGGAGGAATTTAAAAGCTGGGTAAATGAGGTACTCAGGGACATGGTTTAGTGGCAGACAGGAATGGTTGGACTCAGTGATCCAAGAGGTCTTTTCCAACCTGGTAATTCTGTGATACTAAAATTTCACATAGGGTTTGATTATATTAGAATGGAATCTCTCCAGGGTTTGTTTGTAATTTGTGTTCCTTTTTTTTGTCTCTAGAGTAAAGGTAAATACTATATACAAAGTTTAAAAAAATGTCTATTTTCATGACACTGAAAGTAAAATCAGTTGATAGATTTGGAGTGAAGATACCATTTACTGAAAGGATAAGAGCTTAGTACTTATTGCTGACCCTCTGATGTATTTTGTACAGTTTGCTTTTGTTTATTCTCCTTCATGTATGTTTTTGGAGTCTATGAATTGCTTTCTTAAAACATCTGTGTTTTCTGAGGAAACACTTGGATATAGTGAACTTCAGGAACTTGGAGAAATAACCAAAAAAGCGTTAGGCTGTCTGGAATATTTGGACAACAACAATTTGTATTATTACCATGACAGAGATTTAACAATTTTGTTCTCCTGCAAAAGGGAACGAAATTACCGGCTCAGGCATTTTATATCACTTTTTTAATTTTTTGCCATTACTAGAATATTTTACCTATCTCATTTAATAAAAGTATTTGTAAATTACTGCTTCTTTGATCAAGTAGTCAAGAGATTCCAGAAATGGAGATGCCATAACTGATTCATTAGCACTGGAGAAGAAAGAGCTGAAAGGGAAAAATACTTTTAGAAACATGGGGATTGTTTAAGGAAGTTGCACTGCATCTATTCTGAGCACATGCACTATCAGTTTTTGAGAAAAGACTCAAATGGTTTGACAGCTCACTGTGATTCAGTGGTAAAGAGAAGGGGGTTTCTGATCTTGTTCTGGTGGGGCTACTTTTGCTCTTAGTCTGGTAAGATGCAGAAGTTGCATCTACCGTCTTCTCTGTTTTACTTACCCTGGCAAATTTAAACCTAAAACCGATGTAAGGGATGTCAACAAAAGATTCTTAGGAGATACTTGTGATGTAGTTAAATACAGTAAATACAAGGTAAATATGAGGACCCTTTTAGATTTCCTAGTCCAAAGAAAGTGAAACTGCTACATGATCTCTGCTAAAAGGAGAATTCAAGGAAGGTGAATACCATGCAGGAAAAAAGCTAAACAGATTTGTTTCATTCCTGTGTGTTTTGGACTAGATTAGGACGTTGCACTCGACTATTCTATGTAACTAATATGATAGCAGGTCAAATGTTAGAGTTGCAAAGCAGGATGCATTGAGTCAGCATAATTTCAGTTGCTAACTTAATTATGGTTTAAATAAGCAAACAGGAAGTCTTGATTTTAACCTTGTTTTACATTTGTACACATCAGCTCTGTTTTCGTTGGTTGGCTTAATTCTGTGTTATCTAAAGATGGGCTAAATTTATACATAGCCTGACGTGTTTTTTTCAAGAGGAAAGTAAGTGGGTTTTTTAAGAGTATTTTATTAATAATTATATAAGTATTTGAAACTGTCATCATCATTTTGGCTATACAAGAAAATGTTTTATAAAGCATGTTTTTTTGTTTGGTTTGCCTTTAAAATACTGTCTTTGTAACAAACAAGAGAATGAAAGTAAATGAGTTGATGAAATGATTAGAAACAGAACTTTAGATGTGATTTCATCCTTCTGCCCACCTAACTTTTACTCGTACTTTGGGTTATGAGGTGAGAGTCAGACCAAAGCAAGAAAGTTTGTTTATCCTTTTTCAACTGTTTTTTCAAGTGCAAAGAGACTAATTGAATGGACTGTTTGAAAAAGAAGAAAGTGTTCTTTGTGCTACTGTTAAAAGTTGAGGCAGAGCTCAAGCATATGGGGTCAAGGCTTGTTAAGCTTGCAGTCCATTCAGTGGTTTGCTTTGCTTTAAGCTTCATTGGTGTATGGGATGTTTACAAATCCATTCCTTTTTAAGTAAATGTAAACTATCACATAGTATTTCATTACAAAAGGCAATGCAGTGGTTTGTGGGTTTTTAACCTTAGTATAGGTTGTCTTTATTTTCTAAAGCATGCATAGGATTTTAAAAACTGTGGTTTATGTTTACATAATTATTGCATAAATATTTATGTGGATAGTGGCATTACAATTTCCGTGTATGTCACAAACAATTCACCATATTAAATGTAATATAATATACCTCTAAAATACTGTGTAGCTTTACTGTGGATCATTTCTCTTCATCCCACTAAAGGGACAAGGAAGAGATTGAACAGATTGTGTCCAGATCCCTTTACTTTATATGACCTCTTCTAATGGGCTTTAGGTCATTGTCCTGATAGCAGAGGCCCCTTCCTTTAGTCTAATAGGGATGGGTGGCTTGATTTATTTCCTGAAGGTGTTCAGATTCAAGGAATAGCATGAGTTGGATTCAGTGATCCTACTGTGTCCCTTCTAACTCTGAATATTCTAGAATTGAATAATTTTGCTTTATTTATTAGTGCTTTGCTAATCCATCTTTATTATTTATTTCTCTTTCCACACTTTTTGATTAGAGATTGATTGAAATGTAGAGACGAGTTTGGATTGTGTTACTACAAATTCATGGAGAAAATTGTCAGGATGAAAGGCTGACGATTCTCCAACAGCTGTTGTCCATACTCAGCAGTGGTGGGATTGTTGTGGGGAGGAGCAATAGAGCTTAAGGGGTCAGAGAACAGAAAGGGGCTTTCAGTGCATAAATAATTTGTCTCTATTTTACTGATGAAGAACCATCACTAGCTCCATGTCTGTCTGTGGATTTAAGGGAAGTAACCAGTAGTAGTTGATGCTGAAAACCACATCCATTGTGTAACATAAAACAGGCCTCGTCTGTGCTTTTGCTCTTAACATGAATACTCAGTCCACCGTGAAAGGGTTAGAAACGGTTTGGTCAGCATTATATAAAGAATGCAATGCATCATTTTAGGCTATGAAAATGATTCTGTGGAGGATTTAAAAGAAATGACTGCAATATCCTCTCGGAAAAGAGGCAAGCGAAGATACTTCTGGGAGTACAGTGAGCAACTAACACCATCACAACAAGAAAGAATGCTGAGGCCATCCGAGTGGAATCGAGATACATTACCAAGTAACATGTATCAGAAGAACGGTCTCCATCATGGTAAGAATAGAGTCCTGGTTACAAGCGAATGTCTTTCATTGGGCCACCTTCAGAAGACAGACACTTGCAAGTGCTCAGAAGTTGTTGTTTTGACCATGAACATAAATCATTAAAACACTGCAAGTCTGTTGCTAAATTAGTAGAGTTCTGCTTAGTGTCCAAGGAAGGCACAGTGAACCACAGTAGTAACTTTCAGTGTGGTTTCTTCTAGAGGCAAGTAGATGAACTGAGGATTGTAACTTCCAAGCATGTTTAGTGGAAAACTCAAGTGTTCATAATTTTCTCATTGCAACACTGTAAACATTGTGAATGGGTTGCTTGACTGATATTTGCTCCTCATAGCTGTTAGTCTCAGTCTTGCTTGTGTTGAAAGTAAGCTGGAAGTGATCTGAGATGCAAAGTTCACATTAACTGCAGTATGAACCATAGTGTGCACTATAAGGTCTAGCTATCTCTTTTTGCTCCTCCCTGCTTGTTCCTTCCACCTATGTGAATGCAGCACAGTGAAGGACCTGGACTTCTATGAATAAACTATTTCTTTAAAATATCCTCCTAGAAAGTTAAAGCAATTGGTCTTCATAGCTGTGGTTTATTCCCGTAACTTTTTGATTAACAATTTACCATCCCACACACGTGACTTAATGTCACCCAGAACAGACCACCATTAGGAATAACTTTTGTTTTCTTGTCACAGGAGCTCTTTGATAGGCTGCTGCATTTGAGTTTGGCTTTGAATGAGAAAATGAAACCAGCTTCCCTGCTTGTAATATTAACATTGCCTTACAAATGAAAAATTTTAATAGGAATCTAGAAAAAGACACATAGCAGTGTCAGAGAATCTTAATGAATAAAGATTTTCTCTTGATATATGTATTTCATGAGGAAAACTAGACCTTAAGTAGCTTCAAATACATATAAAAGGAGTTGACCAGCCCTTTTGTGGTTCATTTAAACTTGATATCACTGACAGTGGTTTCATTTCGAGGCCTTGACACTCAGTACAGAAATTTAACAATAAGATTATTTAGGAATTTAATCAACTTGACTGTGCGAGAAGATATATTGACTGAACACATGAATTAGAAAGTTAGAGTTGGGGCAAAACAACTGGGTTTAGCTTGCAACATACATTTTTCAGCACAGTTGTGTGTATACAGTCGGTCACATCCAGGAGCTTGGCCAGCAGTATTTGCTCTTATCAGATCTGGGTATAATACGAATTGTACAAAGTGGTGTATCTGGAAATGCTCTTTCTATTGTGAAAGGCCACAGGGATCACATGATCCCAGTCCATTATTTTGTAATGAACAATGGAGCTTAAACTGCACCTAAAAAATACATGTTTAAGAATGATTTTTGCAAGTTTGTGTACCTATTGTGTCACTTCTCAACTGAATTTTCTGCATATTTGAACAGGAAAATATGCAGCAAAGAAGTCACGGAGGACTGATGTAGAAGACCTGACTCCCAACCCCAGAAAACTTCTACAGATTGGTAATGAATTGAGGAAGCTGAATAAGGTGATCAGTGACCTCACGCCAGTCAGTGAACTTCCCTTAACTGCCAGACCAAGGTCAAGAAAAGAAAAGAACAAACTGGCTTCCAGGTACATATTAGATAACGCTACACAAGTGAGTGAATTTGGATTGCTACAACTGGACAATTAGGATCTAACTAATTTTTGCCTCAAGAGATCTTGCTTCATTGTGGCAGTTCCTGCAGTGGCCTAATGACCAGTTTGTCATGAAGCAGGGCAACTGGCTGTAGATGTAGTTTGCCTGTTCGTTACATAACAGTGTATTTCCACTGGAAGCTGACTGACTTAGCTGCTGGGCAAAAGATTGAAACAGTGATAAAATCCTCCACTGTGAAATGTAAACAAATACAGGTAGCCGAGTGCTTTTGCTGAAGGTGAGTGAGTAGACAGATGGTTTGGTATGTCTCAGCTCTGTGAGTATTGGTTGATAAGTTTGTGTGACAAACAAACAGATGTTCTTAGTATTCTGGAATTTTTCTTAGTGTTCTAATTCTTCCCCTCTTCTTACTTATAGGGCTTGTAGACTAAAAAAGAAAGCCCAGTATGAAGCCAATAAAGTAAAACTCTGGGGTCTCAACACGGAATATGGTAAATACAACTCTTCACATCTTAATTTTTCCTTTGTTCAGACAAGTCTGTGTTTTGCACCATCGTGTAACCTGGGTCATACCTGGCAGTTTATAGAAAAAATAGGATTGGTACAAACTCAGCATTTTTGTTGGTACAAAACAGGTCCACTCTATAAAGTGTATGTAAATTGGGTCACCTGCAACATTGAGCTACTTTACCGATATAGATAGTGTAGCTGTATATATGTAATGTATATTTTGTAATGTAATGTATATACGTAATGTCATATTTTTTAAATAAGTTTGTAGATGTGATCTATGACATCTTAATTTTACAGTAAGTGTGATGTGACACTTTGTGATGCTTACAGATAACAGTGTATGGACAACTATGGTTCTTTTTGGCTCCAGGGAAAATGTGCTGTAAATGTAACCCAGTTTTTTCTTCCTTGCAGATAATTTACTGTTTGTGATCAACTCCATTAAACAAGAAATAGTTAATCGAGTGCAGGTACCTAAAGATGATAGAGGAGTCAACATGGAACAAAAGTTGAACGTACTTATTAAAGACACTCTTGGTAAGCAGTAAACTTACTTAATTTGCATGTATGTGAAGAGACCTGTCATCTATGATACTTTGATTTGCAAACAATTTCTGAAAAAGATAAAAGAGAGAAGGGCTTTCCAATTTCAGTTTTCTGTGCCTTTTGCTTGGTTCATTGGTTTTGTATTACTGTGAGGATTGTACAAGTAGGTGCAATTATTAGTAAGCTTACAGCACATTTTCTTACCCTCCCTTTGTAGGACTACCTGTCGCTGGACAGACATCAGAATTTGTGAATCAAGTTTTAGAGAAGACTGCAGAAGGAGACCCCACCGGTGGCCTTGTAGGGCTACGAATACCAATGTCAAAAGTTTAAGACATTACTTCAACTGTTGTCATCAGTCAGATTCTTCCTGTGTAGTCAAGTACTTCATTGTAAATCGCATTCTGGTCTGCATGTCGCTTTAGCATTATGTGAACACTTACATTTAGGTTCCATTGTTTTTAAATAACAGTGTAGTAAATCAAATCAAAGCATGATATAAAATGCTTAGTAGCATTTTGGGAGCATAAACCAGATAGTTTCAAAGCTACTTTAAGCTTAAATGCTGAGATGAGGGTTCTTTTAAATTGGTATCTAGGACCAGAATATCTCACCTTTGTTTTAGGAGCAAAACCATGGTTTTGCTAATACAAATTTTTAGTATATGCCAGACATTGTGACAGGTTTATGCTCCAAGTAAAATAAGAGGAAGTGGGGTTTTTTGGTAAAGCTGTCTATTTAGGGAGCTTTAGGGTTTTTGTTTTGGTTTGGTTTATTTTTTAATAATTGGATTTTCTTTTGTTGTTCTTAAAAACACAGTAAGCTTTCTTTGCAACCATTAACTTGTACATAGCACACATGGCATTAGAGCTAGTGTGCCATATAAGACTTTAATTTTCTGAGCTTAATATAGTATTTAAATGTCTGTGCAAGCAAGAGAAAAAAAGTCTATTCTTTGTGCCTTGTATTTTTGGGGGAGAGCTATCAGTATAAGCTGGTAAAGTTTTGTATGAAGAAAACCCTGAGGGGAAAAACCAAGATGTATAGATGGTAAGATATAGGTTTTAACGTATTTGTTCCAGCTCTTAAAATTTTTGAATGTATATAGGAATATGTTGAAAATGTAGATATATGCCACAGAGTCTATGTATTGTATAAAAGATGGCTCTAGAAAATTCAATTTCGGTACTTTGGCCGGAAGAAAACAAATACTTGCACATTAATGCGATTGTTTATTTTTGTACCAAAGACAAATGCAACTGATATGGCGAACTGCCAGTCTAAGTAAAGTTTTGCACAGCTTATATGATACTGTACTGAATGTAAAAACAAATGAAAAAAAAACAAAAAAAAGAAAAAAAAATTAAAGGTCAGGGTTAGGGATCTTACTGAACTGTGAATTTTTTTGTTTGGGTCCAATTATCTACAGAAGGAGCATTCATACATAACAATATTATTTTGCTGTTCTTGTAGTTCGCTTCCATAGTAGATAAGTTGGTGGCCGTTTCGAAGTCTTTAAATCTTTTTTCTCTGCACTTACTGTAGGAGATTTTAATATATTTGGATTTTAGTAAGCTATTGGTAAAATAGTTTTTGACTTCGAGAATTTAAAAGAAATATTTAGCTTGTTGTAGTATACTTCCACCAAACAACCAAAATATAATTATTTTTATTGTAATGTGTACATATGTAAAGAGAAAAAAAAGAGCTACAAATATCTAATTCCTTAGTTGCCACTTTTCCAGTTGATGTATTATTATGCATGTGATGTTTCCAAGGACGAACACAGGCTACAGACAAAATGAAAGAAATTTATAGACTTTTATATTTTTGTACAGGTATTTCGAAACTAGCTTCTTCAAACTTATATGTGACTTATTCTTGTTAATTGAGTAGTTTCTACGACTGAAGAATATTAACACACAGTTCTTATTTGCTTTTCTGCTAATAAGAGTTGGCTTTGTAGTCAGTGTTAACGTACAAAGTAAAAGCTTTAGCCTTTGATGAGAAAGTCCTTTATCTCAAGGCAAGATCATTCTCTGGTTTCATGGACCCCTCCTGCCCCTTTTCCTCCCTGTTCTTTCTCTCCCTATTTAAAGATGACAAAACACTGTTTACTGAAAGTAGAAATACCAAATATTTTCAAATGTAGCTGCTGAAAAAAATGCAAAAGTCCATGAAGGCTTTCTCCCCACTCCCTTTGGGGAATTTCTCCACTTCATTTCTAGTGTGTCTGAGTTTGTTTGTACTGTGATTCCTTTTTTTTATAAGTAGATTATTTTTATATCCAAGCTCGTACTATAAAAAAAGTCTGAGTCGGTAGTAGTGCAGTAAGAGTGGCCGATGAAGGTGGCCGTCCTGCCACCTACTTGTGAATGTGCATACAGCTTACTTTGTATCTAAATATTTTGGAAAACTCAAAAGGGAGGAGGAGGCCAAAATACCACTACTGAGTTGTACAGAAAGTCTTTCCTGCAGGAGACTGAATAAATACCCAGGGCAATTTAGGCAAAACTTTGTAAATCCACTTAAGACTTGGAAAATCTGAGTGGAATGTGGGTGTTTTTGTTTCAGGTGGTGGTGTTGTTAGGGTGAGGTGAGAGTTGGCTGCTGCTTTACACAGTGGGTCAGACGTATTCCTGTTGTGATTATTGCTGATGTTGCAGTTATTCCGGAGATGCATATGGCCCATAAAACCCCGACAAAGAATGTCTCTTGTGAAGTTAAGGCCATGTCTGTAACAAGATTTGAATACTGTTGTTCCTTTCTGATGAATGATGTTAACGCACTGCTCAGATATGAGAGCTCCTTGTGTCTACAAACCATGTAGACAAGGCAGTGTTTCTAAACATTAAGAAAGCAGTTTTGCAGTCAGGTAAAAACTACAGTGACAAATTAAACTGACAAGGTATTAAAAAGCCCCTTTTTTCCTGCTCAGAAATACTGGGCAAATATAACTTTATAGCTTTTTATTTTTGTCTGAAAACCAGAATATGATTTTGGTCGAGCATTTCAAAGTAGACTTTGAATCTTTAGTGAATTCCATACCCTTGCATTTCAGTGTTTTCTATGTATTATTTTAAGTTAAAGCTTTTAAATAGTTGAGCTTTTTAATGTTGACACTTTATTTTGTACCTATTTATATGTATGTATATCTTAGAAAAGCACTTTGTTTAAAAGAAAAAAAAAAAAGAAACTGCGTTTTTTATGATTCCTGCCACTTGCTGCTAACTCTGGGCTGGTCAGAATGCTGCAGCGATACTTGATATAAATAAAACCTGGCAGTAAAATGTAGAGTAAAGATAAGAACTTTTGCTGGTTTAACTTTATCATAAAGGTGACATAGGCAAGCTGTGCAGCTTTACATTTTAACCAGGGGACTCTGTGGCATTTAAACCGTCTAGAAATGGTTGTACTTTAATGCCAGTAACAATCTGCTTCCTCTAGTGTCATTAAAATATATACATTTAGTGTATACTTATCACAAACGGAAATCTTGTAAGGGTATAAAAACCAACAAATGTACATGTTCTGTTTTTTGGCAATTGTGGCATGCATTTTTGGATGATCTTTAGAGAACAGAGTTTTCTAAAGATTCTCAGTGTTCATACATGGTATGTGGATCTTAATGAAGTCCTGGGTTTTTCTGTTTGTTTTTGAGTGTAGGCATTGTGAATATTCACTTTTACTCCTATATCCAAAAACAATTATACATTTTTGATTTAATACAAACAAAAGCTCTTCTGTTTTCTGATACACTGGATTCTGTAGAATTTGTTTCCATGTTGAAAGCATGCTGTCATAACTGCTCCTGTTGAGATCTTGTCAGTCTGAACTTAGGTGCCACACTTTGAATTGATGGGCTGCTTGTTCTGCTGTACCATGTATGATTCTTGTCCGTTCCTACTTCCTTCATGACAGATGATGATGTGGCTTTATATTGTGCCTTACTTGTACATCTAGAACTAAATGTTTTTCATTCCCTCTAAACCCTTCTGAAATGGAATCAGAACTGATAAAAGCATCCTGAGGAAAGTCTGGATAGATCTGATTTCAGTTTCTCTCAATAGTAGTCCTTTTGTATTTATATGGAAGACTTGTTTTTGAATGGCCTTGCAAAATGTGGGGGTGCTCACGAAGGGTGTTTTCTAGCCCTAAACCCCTTTTGCTAATGCTTCCTTTTATGGTTTATTGAACACATTTACTGATACTTGGTGAATACTTTTTTTTGGATGAGAGAGACTTAATACTAAAACTGCGTTTATGTGTGGACAAGCTGGATTTTCTTATCACACCAATGGAAATCATTGTGATTTAATGAAGTTGCGTTATGGTAAAGCTGATGTGGGAGTCAGGCTCAGCTGTGTTCAGTTCCCAGTTCTTTATAGAAGAATTTTATATACTGAGAGGAAAATGGTAGTTTTTAAAAAAAGAAAACAAAACCAACAATGAAAGAAACAAAAAAATACCTAAGTGGATGAAGGGTCTTTAAACTAACTTTAAAGCAACCAGACACTTCTGAAATATAGCAGTGTCAGTTTTGATTTTATTTTAAAAATATCCCCTCCCCATAACATTTACCTGGTATTTGCCTTCATTAATAAACCAGTTAGCTTCTTCGCAGACTATAGAGACTGGATGTGCTGTTCTTTTCCATAAATCATGTAAACATAGCTATTTTTTTAAAGCTCTAAAAGGTTTTATCAGGAGAATTTCAAAGGGTTGTATACAAGTTGCCTTCAGCAGAAATAGCAAATGCAATTATGTTCTTCAAACGTGCTTGCTAGTCTTCCTGAAATTCTGTTGAGGCACAACCCAGTTATGTACCGTGAATGTTAGGATCTGTATTTGGCCTTGAGACCTGAATTTCAAGAATGCAACTACTCATGATTTGATTTTCTTTTTAAGTCAGAGGCTTCAGTTGGAATCATGTAGTTAAGCGTGCTGCTAGACGTGTTCTTGGCTTATTGACACAGCCTTGCACACAGCTGAGGTTTATTTTGTTTACCCCAGGGATGGTGTGAAGTACATTTCAAACAGTTACTGCTTCAGTGGCTAATTCTTCTTGTAACTGTATCAAGGGCATTAGTATGTTGAGAAAACACCACTCTCTAATATCTCGCAGTATAAATTGGGACTCTTAAATGTCATTAATGAAAGATAGCACTTTTAGATTTTATCTCCTTTGCAGCATACGAAAATGTGTCTGTCTTTCTACAATTTACACTTCACAATATGCCATGTTTTTTCCCCCAATGCTTCTAGCATGATAAGGAGGTGTGTATGCACACTGAATTATAATCCTCAGCCTCTTAGACATTCATGAACTGCCACAAGAGCAAGTACTGACTATGCATTTACTGTCTTTCTAATGAACTGTGGAGCTAAAAGTGGAGCCAGAGCTGTTTTAAGCTACGCTTTTTTTTCCCCCATTATAAGAACAGCTCCAAAGGTTTTAGATAACATCAGTGTTCAGAGTTTCTCTTAATACTTTGTAGTTGCCTATGTTTTGGTTGAATTTGGGTGAGATAACTAGCTGCTGTAAGGAAAACTTCAGGATTGGATTTGGTATTGGCAAAAGCACACTCCAGCCTATTAAAATATTCTGATTAGGAACCAGAATTTATTAGTAGCACTTTATTTTATTGATGTTTCTTATAATGATGGATATTCATACATTCTCATTTGAATCTTCTATCCTCCCAGAAAATTATGTCCAGCTAAAACTTACTGCTCATTATTTGTGGTTGGGTGAACTCTTCAGGCTGTTGGGACGTAGGGATGTTAAGTGGTTGACAGGCCAAACAAAAAGGCATTTTAAACAAGACATGGCATCCTCTGCTGCCTCTGTTTGGGGTCATGACTGTAATGTTGGTCTTGGTATTCTATAATTAACTTCCAACTGGAGCTCAGAAAAACTTACTGAAGGTTTTGTCGCTGTTAGAAAACAAATTTACCTTGTTAAAAGCATGATCTGTTCAGAGTTGCGATGTTCAATGTCGGTTGATAGCTGTGCAGTTTTTTTTTTTCTGAAAAGAGGCACAAATAAACTCTTGACTTTGTTTACTCTGTCACCCTTGATCCCTAGCACTTCTGTTCAGATACAAATTCATCAATGTATGCAACATCCTTTGTAATTTAAAATAAAAATTGTGGAGGAAATACCGCCTGGTGTCCTATTGACTGGGGTGGGGGAGCTGGGGGGAAACTGCTCGGAGCCCGCAGCGGGCGCGCGCGGGCGCCTCCTTCTTCCCGCCTCCTTTCCCGCCTCTTTTTTCCCGCCTCCTTTCCCGCCTCCTTCCCCGCCAAGATGGCGGCGGCCGCCAGCATGCCGGTTCGGGTCTGCCACCAGGAGATCGTCAGGTTCGACCTGGAGATCAAGGCGGCCGTGCAGGTAGGTAGGTGCGTGTGTTCTGTCCTCCCCCTCGCCCTCCCAGCGCCAGGGCCCGCGGGGAACCTGTCTTACCCGCTGTCGTTGCAGGACATCCGCGAGTGTCCGGGCCCGCTGGGAGCCCTCGCCGAGCTCAACGCCGCCGTCAAGGAGAAATTTCGTCAGCTCCGCGGCCGCATCCAGGTGCGAGAGTTCGGGACGGGTGGGAGGGACACCTCGCCCTGATCCCCCCGGGGAGCCGCTGTCAGTCCGTCCCTCCACGTCCCCCTCAAGCCTGGGGAATCTTCCTAATACCCGATCTAAATCCTCCCCCTCCAATTTAAAGCCGTCCCCCTTCGTCCTGTCACTTCCTGCCCTTGTAAAAAGTCCTTCCCAAGCTTTCCTGTAGGCCCCTCACAGGGATAAATTTCTTAGAATCATAGAAACACCAGGTTGGAAAAGACCTCTTGGATCATCGAGTCTGACCGTTCCTGTCCTCCACTAAACCATGTCCCTGAGCGCCTCGTCTTTTAAATCCTTCCAGGGATGGTGACTTAACCCCCTACCTGGGCAGCCTCTGCCAGTGCCCAATGACTCCTTTTGTTAAAAATTTTTAACTCATATCTAGTCTGAACTTCCCCTGGCAGAGCTTGAGGCCATTGCCCCTTGTCCTGTCATCTGTCACCTGGGAGAAGAGGCCAGCACCCTCCTCTCTACAGCCTCCTTTCAGGTAGTTGTAGAGAGCAATAACGTCTCCCCCTCATCCTCCTCTTCTCCAGGCTAAACACCCCCAGTTCTCTCAGCCGTTCCTCATAAGACCTGTTCTCTAGCCCCTTCACCAGCTTCGTTTCTCTTCTCGACACAATCCAGGTTTCGTGGTGGATAGGTAGAGCTGGATTCAATAATCTCAAAGGTCTTTTCCAACCAAGTAATTCCATGATTCTGTGTGTGCCTTTCATGGCTTGCAAATGGCAACAGTTCTTGATCAGGTTCTTTTGTTTGTGGTTGCTGTCCAAGGAGCTGGAACAGATGGCAAAGGAGCAGGATAAGGAGTCGGAGAAACAGGCCTTACTGCGGGAAGTGGAAAACCATAAGAAGCAGATGCTCAGGTGGGTCAGGCAGCCAGTGCTGTGCACAGATCCCAGTAACCAGAGATAATCTGGCTTCTATGTGGCGTCTTTCACGTTCCATTTTGCAAACACAGCTGCCAACATGATGCTGTTTTCCCAGATACCAAGAGAGAATCAAGGATGGAAGGGACAGGACTCCTGTCTCCTTTCCCCTCTTTTGTCATGACTCTAAGCGTGGTCTGTCCCTTTGCATGGTTGAGTATCTCAGTGGTGACTTGAGAGACTCATTTAATAGCTAGCAGAGCTTTCTTCTTCCCTTTCTCCAAAAACAATGCTCTTAAGAGAAAAGATGACAGGACCATGTGTTGTTATTCTGTTGTATAATGTAGAGAAAGTCCACGTGCAGATCTGGGTGATTGGTCACAGTGGTGACTGCTTTATGAAACTGTTTTCACTTGCAATGTATTACCATCTTGTTAGAATGTTGTACTCTGTGTTTTCAGCAATCAGGCAGCCTGGAGGAAGGCAAATCTAGCTTGCAAAATCGCTATCGACAACTCAGAGAAAGATCAGCTGCTGCAGGGAAGAGACTCCTTAAGACAAAGGTATTGGAAGGTCCCACTGTATAACCTGAGGTTTAGACAATGTGTGTTATGTTCACTAGTTTTAAATGAAAATTACATTGTGTTTTTTAATTAGTTGTATATGGAACGTAGCTTTTCTTTTATAAGTGCATTTACCTTTTGTGGACATTTAAACTCTTAAGGGTTGGGATCACTTCAGTTTCCTTGGCATTAGCATGTCTAAGAGGAAAAGGGGAAAAGTCAGCTTCATAGATTTCTTGACCATCTTTTATGTTAATTCCAATGAGGGTGATAAGCAAATAATGGATGACGATCCAAGGTGTTTCCTTATGCAAAACTGGATGTAAGCTTATGTAATTTTTTTATTGAAAAGTTGTTGTATTTAGTATAATGAAGCAACAAATGAGATACCCAGGATAGCAAAGTAGTTCTTGGTATCAGGCCTTCCATACCAACTCATGAAGTACGGATATGAATGAATAAGTGGTGAGATATGGGCCCTTGTGAGATTCTGAGGCACTAGCAATTGTTTTGGCTCATGACTTAAATTAAAAAAACATGTAATATTATCTAATGAAGATAATCTGAACTTTTCACACAGTAAAAACTAGTTGTGTCTTTTTTACATTGGCAGAGGTGTTTGGCGCCAAACTCTGTTTTAAGTTCCCTGGCAGCAACATTTTACACACAGTACACAAAGACATAATTCTATCCCTTCCTGCTTTACTTTTCTCGTTTCTTTTTCAGGAAGACTACAAAGGAAAGTCTGGCAGAGAGTGCAAGTAACATCACAGAGAGCCTGATGGGCATTAGCAGGATGATGTCACAGCAAGTCCAGCAGAGTGAGGAGACTGTGCAGACCCTAGGTACCAATGTTATTTGGGTGTTTGGGTATGGATTGGGTGGTTGAAGCACCTTTCACTGGTTCTGTTAGGATGGGGAGAGGCAAACTTGTTACTTTCTACAACTACCTGAAAGGAGGTTGTAGAGAGAAGGAATGTCCAGCAGCACTCTTCTAACAATGGGACATAAACAGAAAATAATAATGGACTTTGTTTGGAGTTGTTCACTAGAGTTTGTGTGTCACGATTATGAGTAAATAAGGATAAAGGGGGCAGGATGAAAAGCTTTTGTTTTAATTTTATGTAAAAGCATTTCTAAAAACAATGTGAGTTCACAGGGAGTGTGTGTTTGGTGTTACTCTGTGCTGCTGTCCTGGCATGCGTTTGGTAACAGCAGAGCAAATAAAAGTGTAGGTACAAGTCCATACACAGAGGAAACATAGCTGAGCTGGCAGACTGTTCCCACCCAGTCTCCAGCTGGGACGGCTGAGAGACGAGGAGATCAAGTGACTTGAACCTGAGGTCACTTGCTCTGTCAGCAGTGCATCAGGGACTGTGAAACCAAGATTTCACCCAGTTCTTTGGCTTAGACTCCTGAGACAATAAATCAACTGACCTGTCAGAACTGGTGATTCATGAAGGCTGGGCCTCTTCCGAGCTGTGCTTTTGAGCAGAAGAGAGAACAACTTAAAGATGAGGATAAATAACGCAACTTTTGCTCTCCTTGTTTTCAGGCCCCATCTGAGGGTGGCAGCTGAGCAGTTTGTTCTTGCATAAGTAGTGTTTCTTCTCCCATTAAAGAGACAGTTTGGCAGCCAGTTTGTCACCCTGTTTCTGACAGAGCAGCACTTGGAGTTCACCAAGGGAAAAGCTATCAAAGGTCATTTACAAAACTGAGCTGCAAATTCTGAATCAGTTGTTAGAATTCCCTTTCTTTGAGCAAATCCTTTCCTTGCATGCAGCACCCATATGAGGCTGTGGAGCAGGGAAGATCTGCTTTGTCAGTAAAGACGGGAAACAAGTTTTCTATTTCACTTGTATCAAAAAGCCTCTTTAAGATGTGGTATAACAGTTTGCAAAATATTACAGAGTTATTTCTGCTATGCTTGTTTTTGTGAACTAGAAAATATGCTTGGAGTTTGACCTTTCGCTAATCATCATCAGTTCAGCGTAGACTGGGAAACTGTTTTAAGGGGTGTGCAGGCTGTGACATAAGGAAAAGGGGACTCATGCACTGTTGCTTTAATTGGTAATTTGAAAGGAGGAAGGCTGAAGAGTTTGGAACTTTTTGTTTGCTTTCTCCTTCATTTTCTCAGAGGAAAAAAGAAGTTGAAAGGGACCAATGTTCTGTCTTGCTGTTGGGCTTATTCTCAGATTCTGTCTTTAGTTGAGACCAATCAACACGCTTCTCCTCCAGTAGATTTTCTTTTCTTTATTAAAACCAAAACAAAACAAAAAAACCCTAGAGAGTTCTGTTCATCAGAAAAAAAGAAAAAAGATTTAAATTATTTGACCTAATCAAGGATCTCATATTGCTGCATGCTGCTTTTCCATGCTTTGCAACCCCATCGGAATCACCCTGATTTACTGCTCTGACTTGGGGGAACAGTTTCAGCCATGCAGCTGATGCCTTCAAATATTGATCTGTCCTGGTGCTGCTAGTGATGGTAATTTCTCTCTCTTAAATCGGTGGCTCTAGCACCATTCTTCACTCTGCTTCCAGCAAGCTCTCGGGTACCACTGACTTTGTTCATAAAAAATGTTAACTGAATTTGATCAGGTAATGTAAAAGTTAAAAGTTCTGGAATAGGATTTAGGGCCTTTAAGCCATTCAGTACTGTTTTGCTTTGCATTTTTCTTTAGCACGTCAGGGCTACTGCGTTGTGAAAGGTTCTGCAAGAAAACAGTCTGTGTTTGTCTGGCTCATAAGTTAGTCTGATCCAGGAGGGTCTCACAGGCACTATCTTTATTGCCAAATGTTGCATGCTTTTGTCTTCTATCATGCAATTTTGAAGCACAACCAGATGAATTTTTTTTATCTTCTTGTAATTTCAGCCAATTCTTCACGAACCATCCTGGAAGCAAATGAAGAATTTAAGTCTATGTCTGGGACAATTCAGCTGGGGAGAAAGCTAATAACAAAGTACAATCGTAGGGAAATGACGGACAAGCTGCTCATCTTTCTCGCCCTTGCCTTATTCCTGGCCACAGTGCTCTATATTTTGAAAAAAAGACTCTTTCCATTTTTGTGAAATTCCGAAGCTAAATGGAACTATTACAAACGATCAGAAAGATGACATAATAATAGTAAGGCTTTAAAATAAAATAATAAAGGGATATTGCAATAGCTGAAAGGGGGTTAAAGCAGGCATGACTTTATACTGTTCCCATGGAGCATGCGATCTGCCTAAGAAGAGCTTAAATAAATATGGGGAGAAGCAGGTAGATCAAGGTGTGGAAAGAAGAAACACCAATTTATCTGTAGGTCTGAGGAACCAGGCAAACACTTGAGAAATGGGATACTCAAAGGTGCCAGTCTTTAACTTTCAGCCTCTCTGTTTTGCCTGGAAATTAACTTCTGTCCTTGGCTTGGACTGGAAGCCGCTTTAGCATCTGTCTGAAAGGTGCTGAGGTTAAGAGGAAGGATGGAAACTTGCATACATTCCATTAATACATTATTTATTGTATCCATGTAAGCTGAGTTTTATTTAAAAAGAAAGTCTAATGGATTGAACGAGCCTGAGTAACTGTAAAAATTCTGCTTAATACTTGACCCCAGTGGTTGCTTATGGATTGTTTTTCCTAGGAGGACAACACGCATGCGGTTTGGCTCTGTTCCTCTGGCCTTGAGAGGGCTCTGATCCAAAGCAAGCCCAGGAGCTTGTTGTTGCTATTAATTCACACAATATACTTGAGAATTACATTGCAAATTGGTTGAAATCTAAAGCCTTTTTGCTTCTTTTCTTTATAGAATTCTACTTAATACTTCATATTTGCAAAATACTGACAAGTTGTACCTTTGAAAGTTTTTCTTGTTCATACAGTTGATCTTCTCTTGGTTATTAAAGTCTTTAACGATTGCCTTCCCTGTCTTTTGTGCTTTAGTAATGAGGGTTAATGTGCTTTAATGATGTAAAGATCAATTTGCCACACCCCTTGAAGTACCAAAACCTGCACTACAATGTTCTTAAAGAAATGTTGCCTTCCCCTTTGGAAGTTGTTTCATGGCTTCTTCAGAGCTCAGTGGGATAGCTGACATTCTGTCTAGGAGATTTTCACAGAATACTGCCTTAATTTAGTAGTTGGAATTAACCTTTTTTAAAAGATAGTGCTACATATGTCATTAAGAAATACGATGTCAGGCAAATTGCAGTTTGTAAGTTTATGTGAAATTTGAGGCTGCGTTACCTTTGTAGTTAGTTCTCAATAGTAGGTTTAGAGAGAAGTGACTGGGCAATTATCATGTCATTGTAGTGTTCATTTACTAGAACTTAACCGGTAGTCACCATTTACCCTTGTGCTTGCAGATGCTTGATTAAATATGGAAGTGGTTGTAGGTTGTGGTAATCCAATCTGGTGCATGCAAGTTGAAGTGGTGATTGCATGGCTACATGCTTAACCAAGAAAAGATGGAATATGTCATCGAGTTCAAAATCAAGGGCTTTGCCTGGAGAGCTGATACCTGAGCCTTTATTCCTGGGACAGTAGGAAGGGATGTGGAAACCTCTGCACTTGGATTGGTACATCCCGCAGAGGGCACTACTGCATGGGAGTTGGGAGCCTTTTTTTGCCTTGAAAGTCCTGTAATAGGCAGACTAGATAGACTGGATGTGGCTTTTTCCGTATCATTTATTCATTGTATTTCAGTGCAGCATTCCTAAGAGCCTTTGCTGAGAGGCAGAATCACACAAAGTTTGAAATAAATTGATAATGTGCATACTTTATTTTTGAATAAGAGAGAAATTACTTGGCTTAAAAAGAAAACATTGCACAAAGTCAGTGTGTGTTTGCTTTTAATAATAATAATAAAACCCTTTCTTTGGAAGAAGTCTTCTGATGTGCAGGCTGCTAACCAAGGAGAGTGTTGTGTAGGCTGTACGTTGGGGTCACAATGAAGCAAGTTTCATCCAGCTCTGCAATAGTGGCTGTTGCATTCACACCCATCAGGCTCCCTCTGGATCCAGCTTATCCCTGTGCCCCTCTGCACAAACGGTGATAAAAACATACCACCTGTCCCCTAGTCTTGGAAAATATGGCTTTAGATACAAATAATATTGAAGACATGAAGATTATTTAGGTTATGTATACATTTCAAATGAATGGCTGTGTAGCGGTTCTTAGTTTACAAATCAATAGTGTGGTACCATCTTATGCAACTTTAGAGCAGTCAGTAAAATTCTCTTTACAAAATCCTTGCTGCTCCTCAGCCAGCTGTAGCAGTGCTGCTTTATTTTTCCAGCTAGCTCAAAACCAGTATTATCTTTCTGAAACAAGGCATCTCCATGTGGTTGAACGCTGGCTGCCTCAGTATTTCCTCCCTCATGTGGATGCAGTATAAAAATAGGTTGTTGCTAACCTCTGACACACCGAGACTAAGCAGAGGCAAGAGCCCTGCTGTAAGCAGCGATGCAGTGTGACTGTCTGCAGGAAGTTTCATGGGGTTTATCTGTGCTATGTGTTCCTGTCAGGACATAGATCAATCTTAAAAAAACAGTGGCTTTCTCACAGTGCTGAGGAGCACAGTAAAGTTTGTTTTAAGGGCAGGATCTTTTTGGACAGTAATTGTAATGTAGCAGTTTGAGGGAAAATAGAGTCCATTACTGAATGTCTTGGGTTTTGCTCATTCTCTTCTTACTGAAATATTAGCTTTCAGCCCTTGACCTCCCTGAACACTTTCAGATCAAAAAACAACTGTTAAGGATCTTCCTTATGGTATTTGTTTTCTGTTGCATCCACCTTTCATTAAAAAATAATCCTATTGTAACATACCTACCTGCTCTGTACAAGTCCTTCAAGACAATGGGAATAAGTTGAAAAAATATCAAGGACAACTGGGCCTTTTGGGAGAGCAAAGAGGAGAATATATTCCTGGGATGTAACAGGTTGATCTGCAGCACTTGGTACTTGAACTGCTTCCTTCTGTAGGCAGCCAGAAAGTGTCCAGGCTCCTAGTGCACCATAGGCCATTCTGGAAAGGAATAATCAGCAGAAACAGTGACATAAATGTTATTTGCCCTTTGGGGTAAGAATGGTGATTTGATGACGCATGTGGGGCCAAGTAGTGTCTCAGTAGGCACCCTGGCTTGGTGGTTGCAGACATGGAGCTGGTGGCAGGTGTCTTGGAGCTCTCCTGAGATTTCAGGGTGGGGTCCTCAATCAACCTATATGGCCCTCAGCTGGGGACTGTGCATGGGTGTGCTCAAACATCATCTTTCCAGACTGCAGCATGCTCTCTACCCTCTTGGGAACCTGTGGACTTGCTCCTGGCTTAAAGGTATGTCTTTCTATCTCATTATTTGAATAACTGAGTTGTAATGGTACTGTGGGAGGAGGAAGTGATTATATTTGGCTTTTTTTGTCTGATACTTGCAACGTTTATTCAGGGAGTGTGGAAATTCAGGCCTGCCTGCAGGAGCATTTACTTTTGCATATTCTGCCTTTTGAGTGGTCCAGTGGTCCTAGTGGCCACTCCAAGGTGAAGTTTGAATCATGCAGGATGGTGTGTGTTGTCCTCTTGCTTCTGCTCTGTGCCTGAAGCTGTGTTGTGAAGGTTATAAACCTATGTCACAACGATTTATCTGAAAGGGAGTAGCATTTTCTTAGGTACCTCAGTCTCTGAGTTTGCCCTGGCAAGTGTAGCAGATGCATCAGGAATGTGAGAAAAGGCTGGTCTCTATTCCTCTGCTTATTTAGGCTCGAGTGTGATTTGGGGACTGAACATTGGACCTTTCCTGAAACCAGGAGCTCCAGGCCTGCAGAAGGTATCTGAGAAGCTTTAAAGTAAGAAAGAGGGCTTTGGAGATGTGCTCAAGGCTGTGCTGAAGGGTTATTTCTTCGCAAGCTGCTGTGTCTGAGTGCAGGCAGCTCAGCTCTGTTTCAAACCCACTTAAGAACCCTGAGCTCCCCACTAATTCGGGTGCTTAGGCACACTTCCAGCATACCAAGATGGGATGGATTTCTGTGATGGTTCATACATAAGGGAAAGCCAACAGGACCACTCCTGTTGCTACCTGGACCCTTCTCCCTTGGTGAAGGGCATCAGACGTGGTTGCTGCAGAACAGTTGCAGTAAAAAATTTTTTTCCTTCAAAGAATAGCACTCCTTTAAAACAAAGAGCGAAGAACTACAAGCTTAAAAAGAGATTGAAATCTCCCTGCCTTGAGGTTTAGGGGCTGAGACAGGCAGCTGGTAGCAATCAAGCAGCTATGGGTTAATGAACTCCTCATCGGCTGAGCGGTGGTTAATTATCTGTGTCTTCTGAGCAAAGGGAGCTGAAGCCATTTAAAGGACTGATGGTATTGTGCTGTGCAGCTGGAGACATTTGGGGATCGGGATGGGGCAGTTCTGATGCTTTAGCAGATTCAGATGTTATTTATTAAGGAGCTTGCTAGTTTGCGAGAGTTGGTGTCAGCTCCTGTCTCTGGAGTCCAGCTTTCGGAGATCAGTTTGCTTTTTCCGACCACCTATAGAAAGGAGGAAAATGCCTGGAAGTTGATCCTCAGTGTGTCAGGAGCCAGACAGTGCTGTTGGATATTTAGGTGTGTTACCAGCATGTGGTTACCAGGCTTTGGGTGCAAACGTGATCTTGGTCTCCATTCTTACCTGGTCACAATGGAAATTCTGTGGGCAGGAGCAGATGCCTGTTGGGTGTCCACGTTGCTGTAGCTGGGGGTTGTGGCCATCTCCCCATTATATTCCTGAAACCTGTGACATAAAGGTCTTTTCCTAAGCATTTAGTTAGATGCATTGCTTCAAGGAAAGCCACCTTTTAATGACTCCAATAAAACACAGACCTGAGGGAAAGAGCAGTTTTAACATTCAGCCTAACTGTGCAAAAAAGACTGATTTTATTCTGCTTGTAATTATTTTCTAAATGGTGATGGCATCAACAAATGCAGAAATATTACAGTATAATTCTCTCTGGTAAAATAAGAGTGTAATGTTATTATTTCTCTTGCCCACCCCAAGAATTGAGGAGAAATGTACTACAGTATTTGTAGTTCTGCTTTTGAAATGCTTTCCACATAACTGGCTTTACCAAAATGGAAAGCTGAATTCATAGCTTGGAAGTTTCTAAAAATGTCTCTGCCAAATGTGTGCGGCTGCTATCGCATGCCAAGTGGTCCAGAGCAAGCCAGGCAAGTCAGGCTGGAATCTTTGGGGGCTGAGAATATCCAGGGGGCATGTGCATACTTGTCTGCAAATATGTGGGGCTCTTTGGAAGGGGTGGGAAAGCAGCCTACCCTTGCTTCGCTTCCCTGTTTGTAATGGTTTGATTCCACCAGAAGATAAATCTTAAGCAAATATTTCAGTGAGATGCGGTGCCTCTGTGAGTCTGTATTGCTGCAAAGTGCATGGAGCCTTTCATGTGATTGGTGCCTGAGTGCTGGCTGTGTTTCTCTCTCATGAAGGTGTAATAACCGTTTTCTGAATAGCCCCTGTACCGCAACCGAGTGCACTCAGTGCTACCGGAGCAGAGTGGCAGCTGTGGCATAGGCTGGCCAGGATGCTCTGCTGTGTAATGCAATATCCTGCAACGGATTTTTGCTAATTGCTGCAAGATTGATTCAATCCTTTCTCTGAAGTTATTTGGGAAGGACAAGAACCTTGCTTGAAAACTTAGCCCTTTTAATAAGGGTGACAATATTCTCTGCTATTGTCCAGTTTCACTGATTATCTGTGTTTCTTAAGAGTCGCAGGCCAGTTGAGGTTGGCAGAGACCTCTGGAAGTCACCTGGGCCGAGCTGCTGCTCAAGCTGGGTCACCTAGATCTGTTGCCTAAGACTGTGTTCAAGTGTGTTTGAGTATCTCCAAGAATGGAGACTCTACAGCCTCTTGGGCAGCCTGCTCCAGTAGGCTTAATCACCCTCATAGTAAAAACCTCTCCTGAGGTTTCATCATTCTCATAGCAAGAACCTCTCCTCTCCTGTCCATTGTTCCTGGTCCTGCTCTCAGTGGGCACCACTGGAAAGAACCTTGCTTCTTCCTCTATGAACCCTCCATTCAAGTATTTATATAGATGGATAAGATCCCCTCCCCGTTGATAAGAAGCCCCCTCACCCACGGGCTGAACAGCCACAACTCTCTTGGCCCCTCTTCAGTCCTTATTTGTACTTTTAAATGTGTTACTTTCACATCAGTTGAGAAATACTTCCATCTTAAAAGAGGTGGAAAAAGCTTGTATTTGTACTTTAAATTTTAGTAAAACATTCAGTTCTCTCTTCTAATGCAGCTGTTGATGATATTGAATATTTCTCAGTTGTGTACATCTTAAGGTACACTTGCTAGGGAATAATGGGATCAGTTCATAATGATGTAATCTTGCCAAGGCTTGATGGCTGCAGGATTTGTTATTATCTGTAAAGGAATAAGGAGGTTAATCTAACCTAAGATAGTCACAGGTAGAGAAGTCAGGCTTCTCATCTCTCTCTGCTGTGTGCTGTGTTGCTTAAAGCTTGGTAGGGGGGGAAAAAAAACTTAAAATGCCAGTGCTTCCCGAAAACAAGTCTCAAATCCCATCACTTGAATTTATGTTGCGTAAACAGCATAACTAGCTGCTGTGGTACCTGGAGCAGAATCATCTTTATCTTCCCAGTTGCCCGGTATAGTGTGAATGTCCGTGCTCGCATCAAATATTCACTGGATAAATGCTTCCAAAGCTGCCAGTCCATCAGGTATGAGCCATTCCTGAAAAGTGGTGTTCTGCTTGCAGGCTCTGCTGGCATCTTTGACTCGGGGACTAATTGCAGCTGGGAATCATGTAACCAGTTATTGCTCCATCTGCTATCTCTGTATCTGTCCTGTTGTGCCGTTGGGTTTTCAGCTGCACAAAATGCATCTTGCATCATCCTATCATGTTCTCAAGCTGTTTGTGGACTGGCTTAATGCAGGTGTCTGTCCCCACAGCTGACTATGGGTTTGTTCAGTATGAGGCAGTTACACAGAATAAACTAAACTTTCTTGTTATCTGCTGGTTTATATAAAATGGTATAAATAGCATCTTGGCCACTCTGTGCAATGAGGTGAATAACAGTCCTACTGAGCTGCGGCTTCAGTTCTCTCCCAGGAATGTGATGAAAAAGTTCATGCTAATTTCTTTGGATAATGCATCAAGAGGAGTGCTCTGGATGGTGCTGGTGCACTGTAACTGTGCCTTAAAGGTCTGAGCCTCTTCCAAATAAAGCTACAGGAAGGAACTGGGAATCTTTATTTGACTTAATTGGGTTTAGGGCTTGGTCCTTCTTGTGGTGTACACTGATGTTTCTACTTGAGTAAGCAAAGACATGGCACATCTGATTAATATTAGAGTCCTTTCACGCTTCTGCAAAGTCACTGGAAAACATTACCTAGTTGCATCTCTGTGTCTTCATATAAATGCATTTGGTTAAGGGCAGTGAGGCAGCACTGATTTCCTAGCTGAAGTCCCTCCTCTGCGCCCTGGGCTGGGGGCACTGGTCCCACCAATGCAAGCAACATGTGGAATAAACTCCTGGTTTTATGGCACCATGTGATCGTGTAAAGTGTCAAATTCTACACAAGCAGAGGTACGGTCTTCACAGTAGCAAACAAGCACGTTAAATGTGAACCCTGTAGAATGCTTCAAAAAGAAGCAGCTTCTAATTTTCTTTGCCTCCAGCTTGGGGTTTGCTCTTAATGTCATGATGTCGTGTAAGTATTGAGTGCCAGAATCACAACTTTGGAGTATTTGCATCTGCCAGTTTTTCTCTGACTGGTTGTGTCCTCACCAACTGTGTTCACACTTGCTCCATGTAAGCAAGAAGGACCCAACCTGGCTTTCCTGGGCACATGTGGTGTTGAGGAAATACACATGGTTCCAACATGAACCATGGGTGCTCCTGTAGAGCAAGGGGTGATCATGGCCATGGGTCTGCATCAAAGCGATGTCTTGGATGCTGAAGTGATGGGTGGATCATAAGGCTCATGCAGCCATGCTAAGTCATTAAACATCATTTGTAAGGAGTTGTGAGAAGAAAATCGGGTGAAGGTTTCTCCCTGGGGTGCTGTGACGTCTTGTCGTACCTTAGACCACCGCGGTCTCTCTGTTCCACTTGGGCTTCCTTTTATTTTTAACCTTGCAATGTGAGACTGATCAGATGTTATCGCTCCTGACCTTTGTCTCCGGCTGCAACATCAGAGCTGACTCGGGTATCCCGCTTATCTCCTGCTTTTAGAGGCTGCCAGGCAGGGTGGCGGACTGTGCCGCAGCGCTGGGGAGAGCTTTGCCCTACAGTTGGTGTCAGTGGCTGCATGAAAGGAAAATGCCACTCGGCTGCTCTGAGCCTGGCCTGGTGATAATGCTGCGTGTGTCCCTCTGGTCCTGCGATAAGCGCCCAAAGGGCAGGCAGGGAGAACGTCCCCTTGGGGATCAGTGCACACCAGACCCTATAGATAGAACCACATATATATAGAACAACATGAAAGCTTTTTGCTGTCTTCTTTTCAACAGTGCGATGGCTAAGTATCACATCCAGGGATGCTTTTGGACCTGACCCCTCCAGGGCTCTGGTCTTGTTGTACCCTTAAGTTCTTTGGTTTGCATCATCCCAACAGAAACAAAGATTTGAATCCAAAACCCATGCAAAGTGTTATTTCATTGTACCGATAAATACACAAAGACAAGGTGGCGTGGGTCATTTTCCCTTTATCTTCAAAATGGACAGCGGGACAAAGTTTTCCTGTTTGGGTCATTGGCTTTTCATAGGTGTCACCCCACTACCAAACAGTTATTGCTGCTGGGAGATAACTCTGTCAGTGGCATCAAGGTGCTGACATTATGGCAGGCTAGTCCCAAAGGAAGATAAGATTTTTCTATATTGAGTAAGTCTATTGATCTGGTTGGCCTCCTGTCCTCTGCCTGATAATAGCAAATACTGGATGTTTTCGAGAGAGGTGACCCTTTCCCTGTTCTGTATGTTATTATATATCTTGTATGTGTGCGTGTGTGTATATATATAAATGATCTGTTACATGTATGTAAATTCCATATATTTGGATTAAATGAAGAATTTCTTTCTGAGATGTGTTCCTAAAAGCTTTTGCTTCTCTTCATTTGGGTATGAAATTGCAAATGCTGCACTTCATAACATTATTGCTGTTTGTTTACATGTCAGAGATGAGATATGACAGAGGCTAAAGCAAAAACATAAGTAGTATTTCTCACAATTTCTCTGACTGGCTTGTGCCAGCCATCTGTCTGCTTGTTCAAAACCAACCAGGGAAAGAAAAAAAGACAGGGGGCGGAAGGTGGGAGAAAAACCCCACAATTCTCTTTATGTTCGGAGTTGTATAAAATTGTTTGCACCAGTATTTTTGGTCATTGCAGACTTTGACCCCTACTTAGTTCCTGATCTTTCACGGACTTAATGATAAATAATTTTGTAGACGGAAGTGTAATACTTATTCTAAAAGACAGTAGATGAGAATTTACAACTTAATTACTGCAAATTAATTAATGTCTATAAAGGTGTGTGTGGAATTTTAGGTTTGTAGATTTCAACAAGAACTTCTGCTCCTATCACCTTGTCAAAAAGACATTGCATTACGTGTCTGCTAGCAGATTCCAGCAAAGATAGCAAGCTTCATGAGAGAAGTTGCAAGTTAGGAAGGCATAATGCCCTGAACAAGAAGCAGTAAATATAAAATATTTCTCTCCAAAAGAAAAAGCTTTTATGTTCAGCACTAAACTCTAGATGAAGGCTTTGCCTTCTGCCCCTGCAAGAGGTGAGTGGCAGTAGAGCTATTTTGGTGGAGTAAAGCCAAAAGATATTATAATAGCAGCCCTTTCCATACTCACTTAGGGCTCTGGATTTAGTGCCATTGTAGTAACAATCACACGTGTATTGTTTATTAACATAGCCAAACCTTATTCCTGTGAGGTACCTTGTCTGTGACCCCCACGAGAGAAAAAGTCCCCCTGGGTGAGCAGAGCCGTGGGGCCCCTCGTATGGTCCAGGCACAGTTCCGACTTGCTGCAGCGCCTCTGGGAACGTGTTCATCAGCCCCAGACACTGCTGGTGACAAATGACATTTTCTTTGCCTTTGTACACTAGGGCGTAAGATGTGACGTTTACATACAAGATCAATTATTTTTAACTGAAGAATGATAGCCCTGTGTCTAAGTTATCTCGGGGCTTAATTCACATCAGTTAAAGCTTTTCAAAGGCTTATTAAAATTCCTTAAGTGTGTCCTACTTATCAGCAGTTGAGTGTCAATGGCATTATACAAATGTTGCTATTGGAAATAACTGTTAAGTATTGTTTGACTATATTATTCTCATATATATATATTACACCTGTGACTATTAATACTACTTAGTACTTACATGACTCCTTTCATCTGGTGATCATAAAGGCATCGCCCAGGAAAGCAAGTACCATTCTTCCCTTTCTAAATATGGGAAAAGTGTCATGTCCAACAACTGTCTCTCCTACTTTGGTTTAATATCTTCCACTGAATCCTACGAGGCTTGGCTCTTGGTTATTAACTGGACTTCATTTATTTGTGCTGCTATGGCACCTAAACCTTTTTCCCTGGCACCCAGGCAATGCTGTCTTCTGTGTGAGCAATTACAGGGTGAGGATGTGGCTCCTTTGCTGGGGCTCTTGCAATGCCAGAAAATGTATATATCAACATAGTGAGCGGTGCAGAAACGGTTCAGCAGCCACTGTTACAGAGCAAAGGAAAGTTTGAGAGGAACGTGGAAGGGGTTTGTGTTGGGGAGGAGGCTTTGTTGCTTTTTCCGTTAAGTGTCCCTATGCTGGTGGGAAATATGGCAGAATGTGGTCACAGGGGCTGGCATTAACACCTTGGTGCTGTGAGAGAGGATGAAAAGGAGAGGGACAGTCTCTAAAGGGCCATGAATGCTATTAGCTCTATGTTTCTGTACTAATCCTCAGCAGTGGTGAGGGAGGAAAAATCCTGGCTGTTGACTAAAGGTGCTGCATGTCCTGGCATCTGATGCAGCAGCAGGAGGTCGGGATGGGGTTGTTGATGTCCATGTGTGTGTGAATATCTGGTTGGAAACACTTGGGATTAATTCACAGGTGTTATTATGCATGTTTTTTCTTCTTTCCCTCAACCCTGCAGTGTAAGTATACAAATCCTACCTAGCTCAGGCAGTGGTGGAGACTTGGATTTTACACGCACTTCTATATACTTCACGTGGAGGTTCTACATAGAGAATGTTTTGATGAACTGGCCATTTATTCCAGAAACCACTAGGTAGCAGTGTGAAATAAAGTTCTGCACCATTTCCCAGCTCCCTGCCCAACTGGCTTCAGCAGCACAAAGACAATGCAAATTCCAAAATGTTTGAGCTCGATATGGGTACAGGTTGCAAGGAGGGGCATTAAAACTTTCTCCAGTATTGGGTCCACAGTTGTGTGTGGGAGAAGCCGTCCGAGCTACAACTGTCACTAGAGATGCTCTTGGGTGTTTCAGGCAGTATTCAGCTAAATATTTGAGCACCTACCCTTGGTGTGGAGCTACCTGTCTGCACTGGTGAGGCAGATCGGAGCCTCACACAGATGAAAGTCCCAGTTCAGAAGCACAAGTACCTGTTATGTTTTATTCTGCTTGTAAGTGTCTATTAGCACCAGAGCTCTGCAATACAGCTGCTACAAACATTTCTGAAACTAATGTTTTTGCTTTGATGGTGACAGCTCTGTGTGATAGCTGAGTTGTACTCGGGTTCACTGTGCATTATTCTCATAATAATAATTTTAGTCTCATAAAATACCTCCTCACTGGAATATAATTTTATAGATAACATCTGAATGGTGTCTAATATATTGATCTTTTTAGTGTGATACTTTATTATTTTCAGTTAAACTCTGAGTTTCTTGTATCTCAATAGGATTTATTAATTCTTATAAGATCCATTGTATTTCTAACCTTCACTGGAATATATCACAGAGGAAAATGCATTGGCTTGATTGAATACGTTAAGGGTTATTCTTCCAAGTAAATGGAGTCAGTTAAAAACTGAGTTTTCATTATTAATTTGTTTTTGTTAAAATTAGTTGAGTTAGAGCATATAAATACTTTGGATTATTAATCCAAATATTACTCTAAAAATAAAATTGGCAAGTTAACTTTTAAATTCTGAGCTTCAGCAAGTGAGTAAGTTAACTTTCTGCATTTTATTTCACTCAACTAGACATAGTCAACTGTCTAATAGCCTATAGAGCAGCTTACGTACATTTATACTTAAATACCCAGCAGCTAACTGTACCGCGTGTGACTGCAACAGCACCATATCGCTGCTTTTTAAAATTAGACCTCCCTCTGGCTGCCCCAGGGAGAGGAGACATGATAAAAGGATTGAGCATCGTGCTCTGCAATAACTGCTGGGCTTCAGCGCTCAAGTTACGGAAACTCTGAGCTGCTGCCAGCAAGGTCCGCGTGGTCCCTGGCTTTAGGGATCATGGTGTACACGCTGGTTATTGCCAAAACTTTAGAGAACTTCAGCATCAGTGTTAGCTGAGGAGCTGGAAATCAGGACAAGGACCAATCTACTGTGGCTGTACCTAATGTAATGTTTTTTCTACCTTCAAAAATCAGGCAATTAGAGTAGTGATTGTTATAGGTCCCTTCCAACTGGACTATTCTATTCTACAATAATTATATTCACAAAAGCATTTTTTGACTTGAGTATAATTCACAGCTGTGGGGGGAAGGCATGGAAAGAGCTGACCAAAATGGGCAAAGTGTGCTAAAGGCTGCCCCTCACCTCTTCTAGCCAAAGACATCCCGATTCAAGCCAGAACAAATATTCTTATTTTGCCCTTACAAGGGCCTTTTCACCTTTTTATAGGTTGGACCACCCTGGCTTAGAGCAAAATAACATTGTGGCATCCCCTGTTGCTCTAATAGTGACTGTTAACACTTGCAGGGCGGTTGCTTTACCTTATCTGGTTTCTTCCGCAAGCGAGTTATGTGGTATTTTCATCCCCCGGAAGATTTATAGTGACCTCTCGGGAACCTTAATCATTGGATCAATACTCTCCTGACACCTGTAAATCAACATAAACTTGACCCTTGGTCTTGACAAATCTATCACCACAATCCCTTTATTTTCAAGAATTCCTGTTGTGAGGAGTGCTGGGGATTTGGGCTGGATGGAAATGGTTATGGTGGTAGCGCAGAACCACCGTCCATCTCAAGGTCAAAAGCCAAAATGATAAAAGAAGCGTTTGCCTGGGGTACCTGGGAGCAGCTTGGGGAAAGGTCCCTCCAGGCTTTTGGGGTAGAGCCAGGTGGCCAGGAGGACTGGTGACTTCACAAGATGCTGGCCCTGTGAGTGAGCTCGATGTCTGAGGAAGAGCTCTTGTAAAATGCCGTATTCGGTGAATGCGCTGTTCCCCTCCTTGGGGACTTCTGATAAGACAAGATCTACTGCTTTAAAAAGCTGCTGGTTGTGCTCATCCTATCTTTAGCTCTTTGGAAAAGTTGTTTCCTCTCTGAGCAAAGGCTTTCCCTGCACTCACTACCTTCTCAATCCATTTTTCTGTTTAAGCGCTCCAAAGGAGGGATTTGTGTCTGTGTCGTTGCAGCCTCCCTGCGTTCAGCAGGTGATGGAGGGCCCTTGTTCCTCACCTGAACCCTGTCTCTGTATTGCAACATGTGAGGTTGAATGACTGTCTCGAGATTCTGCATCAAAAGAATGTCAAAATTAAAATAGGGTCTTCCCAATTTCAAGATCTCACCAACCCCGAGTTTACTCAAAAAAGTGAAGCAGCAAGCAGCTTGTACTGCAGCAACTTGCCATGACCAAGAAGTCAGAAAGCCAAAGGTATCAGAGAAGAAACCTTTGGTATCATAGTCATGATATGTATGTGTATATGCTAAATGTAAGTAATTACAGTCAGATGAGGTGAAAACTACAGTAGGGGTTCAAATCACCAAGTCATTATCTTCTAGGGAAAAACAAGGGAAAATCTGGGTATGTAAAAGGAAAAGTTTGTTAGTGATTTTTATGGGATTTAAAATAAGATTGGAATCTGAAATGGATTCTCTCATTCAAAAATCTTCACCAGGGCTCAGCTTTTGGTGCAGGAGCTTTGATGTGAAACTTCAGGGCTTCACCGCTAATGTTTCCTGATCTTCAAAGTAACTTGAGCCAAATCCCTGTTTCTGGATGTATCATTTCACTGACATGTGAAATGGTGATCCTGGTAGCTTGTAGGGATGGTGGTGCTCTGATAAGTAACGCTTCTATGTGTGGTGCTCTGAAACCCTAATGTGAAAGAACTGAAGAAACTTAGTTTATTATTTTCTAATAGGACCTAAACCAGGTATTTGGTGGCTGTAGCCATCAGGTGTTGTTTGTGTCTTGCTGATCCCCCAGCACAGGTTGATTTCAGACTGTGTAATCTGGACATGGGCTGCCAAAAGCCATCAGTCATCTCCTCTTGTGGCCTTGTACCACCTGCCTGTCCCGTGCAAGGCCAGCAATTAAAATGTAAGGTAATGAGGACAGCAAGGCATGAAAAGGCTTTTCACTAGCTGATCAAAGGCACAGAGCACAGTGTTTTCACAACTGAAATATTGAGACCAATAGGACTGGAAATGTGGTTGGGAAATTAAGAAAAACAAGGAGGATATTTGGGAATTAGCCTGCAACTATTCAGTGTGCCGTACTATGAGTGGTTCTCTCATAACGCGCTTACTTTTGTTTTGGTAGGGAAAAATATCAAGTACTTCCTTTCATCTTGTTACCTGGGAAATAAACTGTGTGTGAGTACAAATGAAATGCTGTTGGAAGTGCTAGTGAGGATTGAATAAGGAAATTTGGTTACCAGTACTGATGCCTCATTGTGTATGAAATCATTTAGGCTTCAGTTCTCAAACTGAAACACTGGTGGGCTTTAAAACAGTGTCTGAACAGACAAACATAATCATTCTCACTGATTTGGGGGGTGGTTTTTTTGTGCATCTAAAAGGAGAAATTAGCCTGAGGTCCCAGACGGGCACACTGGATGCCTGTGAGTGTTGGGTGAGAGATATGGCAGAACGTCTCTTTTTATAGCAGCAATTCCCCTTTCATATCTTCAGAACCAGGGTTAAGTAAAGCAATTTTCTGTCATTGCTTGAAAGGGGCCAACTATAAAGACGCCAGTGAACAACCTGCATTCTGAGCACGGCAAACCCATATGCTTGGTGGCTATAGGATAGGGACTCTTCAAATACCTGTTGATATGCAGGGTATGGATTGCTTTCTGGGCACGTAATTGAAAACAAAAACTCGGATATAGCCCATAACCCAGAACAAGTATAAAAATCACTCTAATCCTTATAACCAGAAATAAATAGCATAAGGATACTAGACCCTTAGCATGGGAGGATGCCAGAAATGTAGCAGGGTGTCAGCATGTCCGTCTACTTCCACTCCGAGCGCTTATATGCTGTCCGTGTTGGTATGAGAGTCTTCCGTGGGATTAACCGTGTCTGTAAAGTGAAGTGTGTGTAATTGCAGGGTGGATCTGGACCTGTCTCTGTGAGTATGAGGCAGAGAGGGAAGCAGCAGCTGACACTGTGCAAGGCATAAAGCAGTGCATGAAACCTCAAGTCAACCGAGATTTATGTTTTCCTTCCCTGAAACAACATAAATCATCTCACTGATATCATTAGAACTCATTTGCTAAAGCCAGGCAGTAGGACTTCATCCTAATTTTTTTGTACTTAAAAAATAAATGAAAATTACTTATTTGACTGAAACGGTTTTGGATTTATTTTTCTTTTGTGTGTGACTCATTTTTTAACGGCTGCTCTTGATGACAGCCAGCCAGCATTGTGCACATGTCTCTGCACTGCACCTCTGCTGACTGCTCTAAAAGCGGCTTTTATTTTTCACAGACAGTGAGGAGTACAAAAAAAAAAAAAAATCCTTTCCAGGAAGATGGGATTTGGGGGCAATTTCTGGGAGCCAGTACTATGACTTATTCAAAGCTTATGCTGGAGGACAATGCAATCTGTTTAGGAAATGTCTGCTGTGCTAAAATAAACTATGGTATATTCCTGCAGCAGCAAAGTGCACTAAATCCTATTCCCAATACACAGAACACCTAGAGAAATGTTTCTGAGAGTAGGTGGTTTTAACTGTGGGAATTAACAATTTGTTCAACAACCAGGTTTGTTGGTTTTAGGACTAAATTTCTATATTACCTTTCTAAAACATAACTGTAATGCTTCTGTCTAAGTAGTAGTTAGGGCAGTTCACAGAATTTAAAATACTTGACAAACTTGCTTTTCTTTTTCTGTTTGAGCCTGATAGCTCCTGCACAGTAATATCACTCATGTTTGTTTCTCCTTCAGCCTACCCCTTTACACAAACAGCAATTTAGCTCCACATTGTCTCAGTGGAACCTGTAAATGTTATCCAACCCTAAGAAATACAATTACTTTAGCCACTAAGAGATTCTACCTTTTTGCACAATAGGTTTTCTTTTGGACAACCTATTTTTCCAGCACATTAAACTAAGGAAGTGTTGAGGTATCCCTGCAGATCACATTGGTTACCTCCTGTGCTCATGGAGCCCCTGCTTACAGTCATGTAGGAGTGAGAGTGTGCTGATGCTGACCCAATTGCAAACACGATGCTCCTCTCTAATGGAGCCGGGAAAAGTGCCCAGATCTCCTGACTTAGACTTGTGGTTTAGACATTTGCCCATGCTGTTTTGACACACTTAAAAAGAAAAAAAAAATTGTTTAGGCAGAGATGACTTAACAGGCGTGTTGTTATCTTGGTGGAGTTAGTGCATCGATTGCTCAGCACACAAACCTGGTTTAAGTATGCCCCACTTTGCTTTTCTGAATTTCATCTCTCTTCCTGGGCTTCTTTCAGCTTCTTCTCTTGCTCATTTTCTGGGAAACAGTTTTTCTGTCTTATTCTGCTTCTTAGTGTATTCATGCAGACTCTGTTGATGTGGCTGGTATGTGATTTGCAGTTCCAGTAACTCCTTTACACAAAGATGGGGAAATTCACTTATTTTTACTCATCTCAGCTGGCCCAGCAGGTCTAGTAGCCGTTTCAGGTAGCAGTCTGGGATAAGTCAACACTATGCAATACTAGGGTAGAAATGGTAGAGATGCCTTAAAATTTGTCTTTTAGCTGAAGCACAATGGAACAACCTTCACTGTACCTGGAAGCAGCAGCAACAACAACTTAGTTCAGCTGGTACTTTGCTCTGTGTTTTCAGCTGCCTGCAATGGGAAGTAAAAAAAGGGGAGTTTGAGGTACTTAAAGATCCCTTGTTGATACCTGGAAGGAAAAAAAATCTGTGTGGATCAGAGCACTACCCATGAAACAGAGGAAGCAGCAAGGATAAGACCTCTCTTGAGGCTGGAATGGGGGCTGTACTGAAATAATAAAGCAAGCTCTTTTGAGAGAGAGAAAGCTGGTAGGAAAAAAAAGACCATCTGAAATTCCCTTTGGTGTAGAAGTGAACTAGGGAGAGGTTGGGAAAAGCCTGTGGCTGGTGGACTGCTCTGAGCATAATTTTTTTGCTAAATGAGACTTTCTTATTGAATAATGTTTTGGAGTGGCAGGGTTTAAAAGGACTGCAGACACAGGTAGTAATTTTCAAGTAGCTTATTCCATGTCATTTTGCTACACCTTGACTGGCTAACTTTCACGAATGCATTGCCGATTCTTGATCTTCTGTTAAGAGAAATCTCCACTTCCCTCTCTTTCTGCATCAAAGTGTAGCATCAAGTTTGTGCTGTAGTCAATAACTAACCACCCAGGAAAGAAAAATCAGACTCCAGCCTGAAAGCCTATCCCTTTCTCAGTTTGGAGACAACATAGAGTAGCATTTTAAAGGTGTTGATTCTTCTTAATAATCCCCATTAACAAGAAATCACTTACTGCTGATAGTGATCTAAACTGTTGTCAGTGAGATGAATTAGGAGCAGGAGGATAGAGAGAGGGTTGTTGGTCTGTTGTTTTCCTTTTAGGCTTCTCAGGAACATTAAAACGTTTAGATGATTCCTGCCAGGACCATATCTCCTTGTTTTCAGACTCCAGAGAATAACCTTCTGTGTGAAAACTCCTTGAACTTAAGGAATTGAATTCTGACCACGGATGCACTTTAGGAATTGCAGGGATGTTATTTGGGGGGAAAAAACTACTTCATTTCCTACAAAACTGCTAAAGGCGAGGGATTTGGTATCAGTCCCTTTCAGCTGACAACTTGCTCCTGTACAAATTGGATGAATTCCAGATAGTTTTTACAAACCTACCATATGCAATTTGTCTCAAGAAGACGAGTGGTGCTGAGCTGCACTTGCCCTGTTACATTCAGGTGGAGTTTGAGACACTGAGTTCTTCTAAAATAGCTGCTCTAAAGCAGAGATGAATGCCAGTGCCATACCATATAATTAAAAAAAAAAAAAAAAAAGAGAGAGAAAAGGACAGTAAAATCAAATTAATGTGTAAATCTTATTAAAATCTCTTTCCTGCATCCCTTAGCATGCCTCCAAACACTGAGAAGATCTCTGATTTCAGGTTCCTTGGGAAAATACCACTACCCTGGACGTTCTGCTGCAATAATATTTTCCAAGCACAGGCTTTTCCTATTGCTCTGTGGGCAGGGAATCATAGCAAGTTTGATACATTCAGCTTTTCTAAGCATTTCAGAGGACTGGACTCAGGAGAGCACACCTCTATGTGTGCCAGCAACTTGGGTGCCTGCAGGAGTCCTGGGGAGACCTTTTACTGCTGCCTGACCCTCTTGGCTGTACTAGCTGGAGAGGCTGCTCTTGCTGCAGAGCTGCAGCTGCAGGTGAGGCACACCTGGAAGAGTGCAATGGGGTCTTTCCGCATGTGAAGACAGTGAAGCCCCCCTTAGCCAAACTCAGTGTGCTGGGGGTTAATTCCTACTGTATATCTCTCTTCCACTTCCCCCTAATCCAGCAAATGAAAGGTCCTCAACTGAGCCTCCCTCTGTGCTGCTGAGCCTGTGCCAGCGCTGGGCTGCTGTGCTTGGCCTCGGCCAGCTGCAGTTGTGTCCTCTGCCTAAACCGCTTTCTGAACCGGCTCCAAGGCTCCGGCTGCTGCTCCGAGCCCCTGTTTTATCCTGCATCTGCTCGTGATGCAATTCCCACAGGAATGGGGAAGCATGGGGAGGAGGGGAGCGTGTGAGCAGCGGTGTTGGGCAAGGGCTGTAGTATGTCCATCCTTCTTGAGAATGAGCACAATGACGTCCGGGAAATCAGACCCAAAGCCGGTGCCCAGAACAGCCTCTGCAGAGCAACAGCAGACAGCAGATTCCTTGATTGCTGTAGCTTTGAAACATTGTGAGAGGAAAATAAGCAGATTCAAGGAAATTTAAGGGATTGGAGGAAGGGAAGGGATGCTCAGAGTAAGCGGAGAGGGGTACTGTGTTGATACATGGAGCTACATTTTTCTGTGGCTGTTCTGGAGTCTCAGTGCAGTCCACCTCGGTGGACTACTTTTTATTAAAAAGTGCGCCCTGCTCAGAGCTAGCTTCTGGAAGAAGCAGTTCAAGTTTTAGCTAATCTTAATGCTTTTCACCTATGTTAACTCAGGACTTGGCCAGGATCAGAGTTCACAGAAAGCCTACAGGAGACAGGACAAGTTTTGCGGTGGTGGGATGCAGCTGCCGGTGTTGCCAGTGTCAGAGTAGGATGTTCCCGTAGATCAGGCAAACCGGGGCACCAAATTGTGAGTCCCCCCCAGCATCCAACCCTGCCCCACGCGGTGCTCTGGGGCTCGTGGGAAGGTAGGCACCCTTGGCCCTCTTGAGGTGGAATATTTTCTGGCTAACCTGCTGCCTCTCTAACCACCTGCTGAAGTGTCAGAGTCCTTCCAGCTCAGACTGTGTGGGAAGCAGGCAAAAGCCAACAGGCAGACAGTGACCCCAGCACTGAGGTTTCAAATGAGGAGAAGCAGCCTTTGCTTCTTCCCCAGCTCCTGTGCTCCTAGGGGCAGGCAGGTCTGTATCTGCTTCAGGCTGGTGGGCTCCAGCCCACTTTATTCTGACAGACCCGAGGTCCCCCTGCCTCTATGAGCATCCTTCAGGGTATGGAGACCCCCTCTTGCCCAGCCCTGGGCAGGTGTCTGTGCCCCACACTGTGTCGTGAGCAGCACTGAGGGCTCCTCTTCCGTTTGTAGAGTTAGGAAGGAGGTCGGAGCTCCTTATCTGTGCAATCCTACCTCGGGGTGGGGTGGGGGGTAAGGTTGGTCCCTTCGGGAAGGAGGGTAGGGGCTGCAGGCAGCTTCCATTCCCCGGCAGCCTTTCATCCCATGTCCCAGGGCCACAGCCACCCTGTCTCCATCCCTGTTTACTGATGGGGCCGATAGGGCCGAGGCAGGAGAGGTTGCAGGTTCCCCTAATCGCCTTATCAGCGGCCGGACAATCTCAGACACTCGGAGGATGTTTTGACTGCACTGAATTACAATGTTTGTTGTTTCTCACTCCAAATAATTGACATTTGATAGCGACTACTGGAAAAGCGGCCGAGAGGCTGGGGCAGCGAGCCGGGCAGAGGGGAGCCCCACTCTCCTCCCCACGGCAATTTGGGCGTGAGGAGGGGTCCCTCTGCGCCTCTGCGGTGCGAAAATCTCCTGCAGATGCTGTGCGGGCAGAGCCCGATCGCCCTGGTTTATGGCTTGGGGTGTTTGCACCCCCTTTGCTTCGCTTTTCCGTGCTGGGAAGAGTCCAGCCTCTCGCTCCTGGAGACTGGGAGCGATGGGGAGTGGGGGGCGGGGGGCGCACGGCCGGTGTATAGCGGGTCCTGCCCGGGCTGCGACCTCAAAAACCAGCTTTGAAATTACATTTGAAAGGCGTTAGAGCACAAGCACCGTTTGCAGGCGTCGAAAAGGGAATTTTGCTGAAATTACGGGAGGGCTACGAGAAGCGGGGAGGCAGGGAAAAAGGCTCCCAGGACCCGAGGAGGATGCTGAGGGACCCGGAGCGCACAAGGAACGCCAGGGACGAGCTGAGGTTAAGCCACTCACTTTAATTAACAACCCGCTGATCTCCATCAGCTTGTACAGCAAAGGGAAACACGTACGAAGGGGCCAGGGGCGGACAGTGCATTTCCAGGCTAACTCACGTTTTAGTGCATCACCCTACGGGGACCCGGCAGGTCGGAGTGTCCGTGTTCCTCGGCTGGAGTGGGATGTGATGGGGTGGGACTGGGGGGGTCTGTCCTCAGGGCCCCCGACGTTTGCAAAGGGGGGGACTGTCGGGATGCTGAACTGACCGACCAGCGGGGAACCGTACGGGCAGTGCAAAAATGAAATGTGGATCTCAATAATAATTAGTTCAGAGTTAAAATTAAAAAGAGAGGGAAAAAAAAAAAAAAAAAGTTGGTAGGTAGGACTTGGGCCGCTGTTGTTGCGAAGTGGGAGTTGGGTAGCTGTTGTTGGGAACAACAAGTCAAGCAAAATGACTTTGTAGGAAGGAAGGAAGGGAATTACCGGGGTGAAGACCCCTCTGGAATGGGGAGGGAGAGGGGTTGGGAGATGCGGGCAGCGCCGAGTTCCTTGGCCATCGGACGGAATCATAGAATCATAGAACAACCAGGTTGGAAGGGACCCATTGGATCATCTAGTCCAATCGTAGAACGGTTTGGGCTGGAAGGGACCTTAAAGGTCATCCAGTTCCAACACGGGACCGGGCTGCTCGAGGCCCTATCCGACCTGGCCTTGATCGCATCCAGGGCTGGGGCATCCACCGCTTCTCTGGGCAAATCCTGAATCCCTCCCCGCTGGAAACGGTCACGGCGCCAGCCCAGCTCCTCCGGGATGCTGCACCGACCCCCGCCGCCTGGAAGCGTCCCTGGAGCGGGGGCAGCGGGCCGGGGGCGGCTCTACCAGGCTCGGATCCCGTGCAACGTGGAGATGGCCGCGTTCCCCTGCGGGAGCGGCGCCTGCACCGTATTCAAGTCCCCGACGCTGAAGTTCATGAAGTTGTTGGCGGGCGCCGAGGGCTGCACGCTCTGCACCGACGGGTAGTTGCAGTTGTAGTTGGCGTTGCAGGCGGGGCTGTTGTAGTTGGGGTACGCGGGGTAAGCGTTGTAGCTGTAGGGGTTGATGCTGACGTTGTAGGGAGAGCTGTAGGGAGCGGATTCCCCCAGGCAGGGCTTCCCGTCGCGAACCAGCACCGGCACCGCGATCCGCCGGGGGGGAGGGATGCCGACCATCTCCAGGGTCTGGTCCTGTCTCTGCCTTTTGCATTTATACCTTCGATTCTGGAACCAGATTTTCACCTGGGTGGAGGTGAGCTTGAGGACGTTCGCTAGGTGGTCTCTCTCCGGAGCCGAGAGGTATTTCTGCTGCTTGAACCTTCTCTCCAGTTCGTAGACTTGGGCTTGAGAAAAGAGGACCCGAGGTTTCCTCCTTTTCCTCTGTCTGGGGCGCTCAGGATCTTCCAGGTCTCTTTTCTCCTGCTCCAGGCTCTTGTGCAGGGAGCACAGCTCTGCAGCGAAACAAATGGGCAAAGGGAAGAAGGAGATGGGGGTGAGAAGTGAAAAAAAAAAAATAAATGTTCACTAAACCGCATCCCTGGCTCTGTCCTGGCCCCGCAGGTCACCCCAGTGACCCCCTCTTGCAGCAGCGGGACAGGCTCGTTCTTTAAAACCCCCTTTAGCAATTTTCCATTGGGTTTGGGTTATTATTTTTTGTTTATTTGTTAAAAAAAAATAAAAAGGATTCTTCGTACACAGATTTGATTCACGGCTGCGTGTGCCTCAGCCTGAATTCATCGCGCGCGGCCCTTATACCGAATCCCACCCAGCCTTACAAACGTACAAATTAGCGATGAGGTTTGTGAGCTGGTTTTGTCTGGATAAGGCCTCAGTACGGACCCGCTGGGCTCGGGGGACCCGGCCCCGGGGTCGCTGGGACGCTTCCCTGGGGTGGGTCTGTCTGAAGATGCATCTCAAGATGCTTTTGCTCCCTCCTGGCTCCGGGGTGGGATGCGGCGCCCCCTGCACTGTCCCCTCATCCCCCCCTTGGCCAAGCTCCCTATCCCGGGCTGGGGGTCGCTTCCCTGGCTTTACCTTTCTTATCCGCCTTGGAATCCTTGGCCGAATCCATTTCCAAGTAGCTTTTAACGTAGTAGGAGCCGGGGAAGGCCGCGGAGGGCTTGTGCGGGTGGGCCGGGGGCATCTCCTCGGGCAGCGCGGGGGGCTCCGAGCCGAACGCCTCCTGCTTGAAGGTGGCCAGCATGCAGGAGGAGGAGGAGGAGAGCTCCATGGAGGAGGTCAGGCCGCTCTGGTGCTGTTCCAGGTTTAAAATGTCCTTGACCGAGAAGGGGGTCGTCGTCACAGGGCTAGGAAACATTGCGGAGGAGAGCGGGGCAGCGGCCGCAGCCGGGGGTCATGGAAAAGCAGGTGAGGAGCAGCCAAGCTGGAGCAGTGGTGGAGCGTGGGCTCTCGGAGGGGGCACATAGCATCCCCACAGTGGCCTCCGCTTGTGCACTGGAGCCAGGTAGGACCGGACCATAAGGGAAGGGAAGGAGGGACTAGGCAGTTTTTGGGTGACTTTAGCTTTCTATTGGCCCACATTGCGGTGATGGTATGAGAGATGCAAAGTTCCATGTCACCTAATATAGTAATACATCTCAAAAACATCCCTGCTCATTTAAAGGGGCGGCACTGTATTTATCCAGCTTTTTCCCCACTGAGTTTGTTGATCCATTAAAAAAAAAAAAAAAAAATTCAGAATGGCCTAATGTGTACAAAGCCGCTATCTGATGCCATCGATCATACAGTCGGATTAAATAAACAGGCCGGGAGGAAACCATCAACCAAATATGTGCTGATTTCTTTTTTTTTTTTTTTTTTTTTTTTTTTAAGCTATGGAATGGAGGTTTCGGTTTTAGTCCTCTGGAATATCCGATCGCAGGAACTTGAAAACGAGAGTTCACTGTTGTGTGCAGCGTTTTCGGGGGGAAATGTGCTGCTTCAGAATACCTGTATTAATATTTGCACAGAACGCCTGCGAAATCCAGCTTAGAGAGCCCCTAAACTGCTCTCTCTGGCTGGTTTTGGAGGGGAGAGATGTCGGTTGGCTTTTATTCCTGTCTGTTTGTGAACATTTCAAACAAAAAAACCAACCCAGCACTGTCTGCATGGGCTGGGGAATAAGGCAAAACACCACTAAAATATGACAAAACAAAATGAAGGTGTCGCGTAGTCTCCAGGGGTCCTGGGGCAGGAGAAGAGCGAGTCAAGGATCGGGTCCCCATCCCGGGGGCCACAGGCTCCCCGGTGTCTCCCTGGGACTCACTAAAATCAACCTCAGCGGCCAAGTCGCAGGTTGAGGAGGGGCGGGAGGGCCCTTTCGGGCTTCGGGAGGGGAGAGGAAAATAAAGTAAATCTCCTCTAGCAACTTCTTCGGTGCCGAGGTCCCTGCTCCGGGAGGCTCGGGGAGAAGCCTCAGGCATCGGGTGAGTTGGGAGGCTCCTCGGAAGGGCCAACTTTGCAAATCCTCTCCCCTCCTGCCTATGGAGGGAAGGGAGGGTGATAAACGGAGACACCTGCACCCTCGGGTCTGCTCCTCCCTGCGCCCCGGGCTGGGTTGGTGTGTCCCGGCACCCTCGGGCTCCTTTCTGGGGGTCACGGGTGTGTCCCCAGGGGATGCCGCGGCCCCCGTCCCGCTCCCCGAGGCTCTGGAAGTGGTTTTGTGTGTTCGAACCGGCTCTTGGAGCGCTCGCTACCTACGGAGGGGCCTGAAATAGCGCTGCTTAACAGGGGAGGGGGCGGCCGAGCGGCTCTATACCTCTTCCCTGGGAAGCGGCTCGGAGGGGATTATCCGCGGTGGCAGGAGAGAGGGTGAAGTGCTCGGGGAAGGTGGAGGCGGCTCAGCAGCGGGAGGGACACCCGCGGCAGGACTTTGCGGAGTGTCTGCGGGACCCTCTGCTCTAACTTCGTTTCATAGAATCACCAGGTTGGAAGAGACCCACCGGATCATCTAGTCCAACCATTCCTATCGAACACTAAACCGTGTCCCTCAGCACCTCGTCCGCCCGTCCCTTCAACTCCTCCAGGGAAGGTGACTACTTTTTATTACGAGCTAATCGGATAAATACCGAAAGTAACGAAATAATCCCGATCGTTCCTGCCCGTATCCAGCCCCGCGGGCGCAGTCTCGCCTCTCCAGGAGATGGAAGAACCGGGTTCCAGCGTTCCCTTCCTCCATCCCAGCCACAAAACCTCCTTCCCAGGTCAAGCTCGGCTGTGTTAAGGCTGTTCCTTGCCCCGGGGGCTCCCCAATTCCCGGTGACCCCGCGGGGAAAAGGGGGAGGGGAGCCCGGAGCGCATCCCCGACCCGAGAGGAGCAGCGGGAGGGGGGGGGATCTCCGGCTCCCAATTGAGGACCGAGAGGTTCCCTCCAGCCCCCCCCGGTCCCAGGGCGGATCGATGCGGGCTCTGCCGCAGAGGGTGGAAGTGATTAATTGAACGATAAGCCGGAGCTATCATTTGGAATGTCATTAATGCGTCGGGGAGACATTCATTGGAGACAGACAGCGTTATCTCCGCTTTATCTTCAACAGTGCATCACTTCTAATACCGCAGTTTAGAAACAAATGGGGGCTTTAGCCTCGGCCCTTTCTCTTCGTGTTTATATTTTTGGAAGAATCGCAACTAGCGGGAGTCCCGGGCTCGCCCCCCTGATAAATGAACATTAGCACTTTTTAGAACTACTGTATCAACAAAAAGAGCTGCGAGGCCGCAATAATTGGTGAAAAAGCAAACACTCGGCGAAGAGAGGCCGGGTCTGCTCTGTGTCCGGCTGATTGATGAATAAGTTACTGACACACAGCAGCTCACGGACTTTCCGGGTCGGGGCTCAGCAGCCCTCCCCTCTCCAGCCGCCTTTTTCCCCTTTTTCCCGGTGCTTTGCGAGTGAAATCGGGCTCCGACTACAAAAGGAGAGCCCTGAAACACCTTCTTTAGCTTCCAGCCATCCAGGCAGGACCCAGGGGCTCCTGGGCTGTACAGGGGATGAGCAAACCCGATGCTTTTTTCTCTTCTTTTCTTCTTTTCTTCTTTTCTTCTTTTCTTCTTTTCTTCTTTTCTTCTTTTCTTCTTTTCTTCTTTTCTTCTTTTCTTCTTTTCTTTCCCTTTTTTCTTTTTTTTTTTTTTTTAATTTTTTTTGGGGAAGGCAGCGGGTGCTCTCCTCCTTTCCTCGCCTTCCCTCGATTTACTGGGTGCTCTGGCTGCTCCCTTGGAACTTGAGCCTGGTCCCCAAGCCCCAAAAAAGCCCTTTGCAAGGCGAGGGTTGTTTTCCATACCCGCTCGCTGTTTCTCTCCGGGGGTTGCTGAACTAAAAGAAAAAACCCCAAACAACCAAACCAAAAAAAAAAACAAAAAAAAAAAAACCAAAACAAAACACAACAACAAAAAAACCCCAACCCAACCAACTCGTTTTCTTGTTGAAAACAACAACAAAGAAGAAGAAAACAAAACAAATCAAAAACCCAAAGCCCACCCAACCCTGCAATTAGCTCCGGAGAGCACGTCCTCTCTCCCCTTGTGCTTTCGACACCTCGGCCTGTTTAGAGAGAGAGAGAGAGAGATGGGGCCTTTTAAAAAAGTTTTCCTCTTAATCCCAGTCGGTTGAGCCGTCCAGCCCCCACCCCCCCCAGCTCTAATTCCCGGCTATCTCCCGAGGACTCTGTTTATACCTCAGCAGTAACCGCCGGGGTTTGAAACCTTGTCACTAATTGAGTGCTAACACTTCAGGTGCTGTAGGGTTGTTAAGAGCCGCTAGTCCAGAAATAGCCTATTAGGGTTTCCTTGCGGGAATTTGCGCCAATCGCCCTCTTCCCGTCGTGGGAGCCGCGGGGACCTCGGGCTGTGCGGCTCCTCCAGGGTCCCCAGGGTCTCTTGCTCAGTTATTTGTTTCAAACGATGGGAAGGAGATGCTACAAAACCGAGAGCCCTGGATGAAAAAAACCCTTCCGGCGGGACTGTGCTGAGCGGCGGCTCTGCCGGGGGCTGGGGCAGGGCTCTCCTCTCAATTGCTGCCCAGGAGAACGGCTCTGGAGCTGTCCAGGCGCTCCGCTCTGCTGCACCTAAACCCTTTTCTTATTACCTCTTTCCCACTCTCTCTTTTTTTATTTTTTCCTTAAAAAAAAATTCTTTTTATTTTCCTCTTTTTTCTCTTTCGCTTTTTCTCGTTCCCTTTGTCTCGTTCCCTTCTCTCTCTTTCTCTTTTTGTCTCTTTCCCTTCTTTCTCTTTCCCTTCTCTCTCTTTCTCTTTTTGTCTCTTTCCCTTCTTTCTCTTTGTTTCTTTCTCTTTTTTTGTCTCTTTCCCTTCTTTCTCTTCCCTTCTCTCTCTTTCTCCTTTTGTCTCTTTCCCTTCTTTCTCTTTGTTTCTTTCTCTTTTTTGTCTCTTTCCCTTCTTTCTCTTCCCTTCTTTCTCTTTCTCTTTGTCTCCTTCTCTCTCTTTCTCTCCTTCTCTCCTTCTCTCTCCTTCTCTCTCCTTCTCTCTCCTTCTCTCTCCTTCTCTCCTTCTCTCTCTTTCTCTCCTTCTCTTCTCTCTCCTTCTCTCTCCTTTTCTCCTTCTCTCTCCTCTCTCCTCATCTCTTCTTCCCTTTTCTTTCCCTTTTCTTTCCCTTTTCTTTCCCTTTTTATTTTCTTCCTTCCCTATCCTGTTCTTCTAAAGAATCCCGCTTTTCCCGACCTCCCCGGCCTCCCCATCCTCTGAATTTAAAAAGAGTTTTAAGCTCTCTATGGCAGCGGCCCGGGCCGGGCTGTCCCCGGGGAGGTGCGGGTGCGAGGGGCTGTGCCCGGACTCACCCTGAGAAGGCGGCAGCCAGAAAGCCCTCGAGCTTCTTCCCCTCGTTTCAGGGCGGTTTGTGCCAAGCCCGGCGCTGCTCCCACCCCTCCCACCCCCCTGCCCAGGGCCGCCCGGGCGAAGGGACCCAGGGAGGGGACTGGGATGACAAAAGCCACCGTGGAATTTACCCCCATGACCTCCCTGGGGGCTCTGCCTGATATCCAGCAATGAAACTGGTTACTGGAGCTGGTTCCCCCTGCCCTAGCTGAAGAGAAAGCCTGTCAGATGAATCAAAACCTTTAGTTTTATCCTGCCTAGACTTTTTTTTTTTTTTTTTTTTTTTTTTAATTATTTCTTTCTTTTTTCGGGTTCGCTGATGCCAAGGGCGCGATCCGGGACGTCTTGGTCCTCCCCGCCGCTCCTCTGCCCTCGAGTAGAACCTTTTTAACGAGGAAGGTTAATTCCCGAAGCGCTCGTTCAGTAGCTTTCCAAAGGGAGGACGCACAGAGGGGCAGAAGCTAGGTGGTTGTTTTAGGGACGGGAAAACGCGAGCGGCCGCGGGGGATGCAACGTGTAGCGAATGCGACGGCGGGTTCGACACCAGCGTTCGGCGTCCAGGACGCAGCGGTGGGTCGAATAATCGCTTTAAAAACGAAATACCACGTAGGCACCACGAGGCGTGGGCTGCTTCGGGGAGTAAAGCTCTAAATGGCGCAGGGATCCCAGCGGGAATAGGGGAATAGCCCAGAGGAGGAGATCACAGAATCACAGAACAACCAGGTTGGAAGGGACCCATCGGATCTTCAAGTCCAACCATTCCTATCAAATACTAAACCAAGTCCCTCAGGACCTCATCCGCCTGTGCCTTAAACACCTCCAGGGAAGGGGAATCAACCACCTCCCTGGGCAGCCTATTCCAGTGCCCAATGACCTTTTCTGTGAAAAACTTCCTCCTAATCTCCAGCCTAAATCTCCCCTGGCGGAGCTTGAGGCCATTCCCTCTCGTCCTGTCCCCTGGCACTTGGGAGAAGAGCCCAGCTCCCTCCTCTCTACAACCTCCTTTCAGGTAGTTGTAGAGAGTAATGAGGTCTCCTCTCAGCCTCCTCTGGCTTCTCGGGTGCTTCCTGCGGGTCCTGCACATCCCAGCCGTCCTGCCGTGTCACCGGCCTCCAACCTCCCTGCATCAGGAGCTGCCCTTGGAAGCGGAACCTGGAAAGTTGGGGGAATTCGTATTCGACGTGCGATGGGGTTTGGGCTTTATTTAAAGTGGTTTATTTAAAGTGATTTATCTCAAGTGATTTCTTTAAAGCGGTTGCTTCCCCCCCCAGAGATGGGGATCGGCCCCCTTCCCCAGCCTGGGGGTGCCGCCTCTCTCCCCGGGGGGGTCCCCCCTCTTCTAAACGGGGCTGGGGGAGGGAGGCTGAACCCCGGCGAGTAGAGTTACAGAGCCCTGACCCCCACACCTCTGCTCCGGTGATGTCCCCGTCATGTCCCCAGCTTGTGACCCGCAACCGGAGAGGCGTGAAATCGGCTTCCCCACGGACACCCCCTGTCCTACAACACCCCCAACCCCCCCGGCTTCTGAAGGGGGTGCCGGCCGCCTGCCAGGTAATGATAAAGAAATTTTATCCTCCCCCAATAATTCTCTCCTAAAAAGCCAGACAATCAAACAAAAAAATCCAACCAAAACCAAACTCGACAAAAAAACAACCAACCAACTAAAAAACAAAAAAAAAAAAAAAAAAAGAAGAAGGAAATAATCTCCATCACCCTGATACACTCGGATCCTCTTTTTTTTTTTTTTTTTTGTCTCTCTCTCTTTTCTCCGGAGCCGGTTCTTCCTTTCCCACCCTCGGATTCTGCAAACGGAGGCACTGAGAAAACGGGCTCCAGGGCCGTTCACCCCCGGGAGAAGTCCTCGGCCTTCCAGCCCTTGTTTTTCCTCGAAGGAGAGGTGGGAGGAATCATCCGTGAATCGTTTTTGTGATGCTCTGACGGGGAAGGCGATAGTTTCTCCGACAGGTCCCATTTTGGCTTTCTAGCCGTAAAAATAGAACTCCGAATGCTCCCGTGGCTTCTTTGGCGAGATAAACAGCCGAGAAGAAATCCGTGCAAAAATAAAATAGACGAGAAAGTAGCAAATACCACTCGGGAAAGCTTTCTCACCAGGCTGAAGAATTTATAATTCACCCAACGTAAAATATATCAAGTGTGCGTCAATTAAAAAAGAGAGTGGGAAGAAACGAAATTCTTGTAAAAGTTTTTCTTATTTTTTACTTTTGGGGTTTGGTGTTTTTTTTTTTTTTTTTTTTTTTTTTCTGGGTAAAATTTCCAAGTTTCGGTCCTCTTCGCAGGTCTCTCTTTAAATTTCAAGGGAAGTTCACATAAATAAAACCAGATCTGCAGATTCGTTCCCAATTCCTGCATTAATTATCAGTCCGATTTTCAGCGGTAGAGGGAAAAAAAGCTATTTAAACAGCGTTTTTTGTTTGGGTTTTGGTTTTTTTTGTGTGGGGTTTTTTTTCCCCTTGGAACCGCAGCAATTCTGCAGAAAGAAGGGTGGGAGGAGAGGAGGGAGAGCTCCCCGGGTGCCTTGGTGCCTCTCTCCCTGCCAGGTTTTCGCGATTTGCCGTCTGTTCCCGAGCCCGAACGCCGCTGCCTTGTCTCTTTGTCGATTAAAGAAAAAAAAAAAAAAAATCCAAGCGAAACGCGTGAAGTCTTTTATTTTGCGGATAGAGATGATTTCTTATAGAAATTGGAGGGATTCGGGTTGAATTATTGGTGTTTTCTTACGGTTTTCTCCCGGATGGTCCTAGGGGGTTAGTTTTGGTATTTTGTTGCGCCGAATGTTTCCTGTCTGAAAGGTAAAATTGGTGAGAGGAGGCGGTGGGGAGCAAGGCTGTGCTGCCTGTGGGAAAGAGGGATCAGTGGGGAGTCCAGGGCTGTGTATCCAGCCCAGCGGGACTCTGGCTGAGAGGAGTCTGGAGGGGCTGTGGGGAGAGAAAGGAAAATCTGGAACCTCTTCCCTTGTGTGACTGAAAAAAACCAGCTCTGTGTCTTGCTCTCAGGTGTCTGCTGGTCTTGGTGACAGCACTACACCAGGGGCTTGAGGTGGGCAGGGGTGCTTGGGGCTGGGAGGGCAGTGAGCTCCCTTTCAGTGCCAATTTTGTAACCGGGGGCTGGGGTTCTCAGCCCCTAATTGCATTATTGCTGCGCTTAGTCTCTTTGCAACTCCAGGATTGCATATCCCTGGGACAGCACATCCCCAGGGCAGCACCTGCTGCAGCTGGAGGGACCAGGAGCACTCTCTGTGAGCTTGGGCCCACCTTTCAGGCCCTGTCTCTCCAGCTCTCTGAGACAGTGAGCTTGGGAAAACATGCCTGGAGAGGTGATGCAGTCTTTTCATAGAATTATAGAATAACCAGGTTGGAAGAGACCCACCGGATCATCGAGTCCAACCATTCCTATCAAACACTAAACCATATCCCTCAGCACCTCATTCACCCATCCCTTAAACACCTCCAGGGAAGGTGACTCAACCCCCTCACTGGGCAGCCTGTTCCAGTGCCCAATGACCCTTTCTGTGAAATATTTTTTCCTAATGTCCAGCCTGAACCTCCCCTGGTGGAGCTTGAGGCCATTCGCTCTCATCCTGTCTGCTGTTACTTGGGAGAAGAGGCCAACTCCCTCCTTTCCACAACCTCCTTTCAGGTAGTTGTAGAGAGCAATGAGGTCTCCCCTCAGCCTCCTCTTCTCCAGGCTAAACACCGCCAGCTCTCTCAGCCGTTCCTCATAAGGCCTGTTCTCCAGCCCCTTCACCAGCTTTTGGGGCAATGAATGTTAGATCCACGGTCAGAAAAGATCCCTCCCTCCCATTTCTATTGTTTTTTCACTCTGGCCTGTGGTGGTTTTAATATACAGTCCTGCTCGCAGCTCCTCAAGAGGGTATTTCCTCCCCCAGAGTTTCTCTGGGCAAAGAGGCAGCAAGAGATTTTTTCTGTAATGATGAAAACATCTGGCTGTCTCTGAGCTGTCAGGCTCTGAGTTGCTTCTTCCCAGATGCCTTCTCCCCTCCAGCCCTCTGGCTGCCCTGCGCTCACTTGGGCGATGCACTCCCGACCTCCAGTTCCAGCTGAGAGATACTTGACACTGTGCCTGCACAGAGGGATTGAAACCTCTGGGATCCTCACCGTAGCTCATCACGTTTGGAAACACTGTTCAGCCCCAGCCAGCCTAGGGAGGTGAAAATCTCTATCCTGAAGTATTTTCTGAGTTTTTTTCTTTTCATTGTGTCCAGCACAAGTTGTTTCCCCCACTGTCCCCGTATGTGTAGTCCAGGATTTGCTGCCGTGTGGCTTCCAGCCCTCTTCTTTGGCAAAATCCAACCCAGACACCCAAAGTAGGATATATATTGTGGTTTAAAAGAAAAAAAATAATGAAATGGAAAAGCTCCTGGAAAGCAAATAAAGGCGTATCCAAGTGGAATAACTGAAAAATAAATACTTTTTTTAGGCCACAAGAAAACTCTGAAAAGATGCATTCTGCATCTCTGAAAACTCTGACAGATGCATTTTGCTCCAGGCAGTCATAGCAGCCTGAGCCCTGTCTAGAGTGACTCTTTGAATTTCAGTATTTAAAAAGGAAAGGGGGGATGTCCTCTGTTTAAAAATATGACTTTACTTAGTCCCAAAGAAGAATAAACAAAGCAAAGGCAAAACCCTAGATGCCTCTAGAGAAAAATGTGTTTAACCACAATTCTAAACTATCCTTTTCCTTCTCCCTCCTTACTTTTTAAAAAGCGGACAAATAACAGTCAAGCTCAAAATCATTGTGTCGTATTCCAGCCTCTATAGTTTTGCTCTCATTGATGCCAAAGTTCATAAAATAACAATAATATTTGTAAAATATAAACCTGATCCAGTAATTCACATTCAGGCAGAGCTCTGAGCTCTGGCAGAGCATCGCTTAACGTGATGGAAGTTGTGACAAAACAGAGCGGAAAATGACCATGTATCTACTGCCTTGGGAGCTTAAATTTCATTGGGGATGTGAAACCTCTGCTAGACTGATCCTTGGCTGCGTGATGAGACTTTAGGTGTTGTGAAGGAGGAGGCAATGGACTGCTGGTTAAACTGCTGGTTTAACTCCATGGTGGAGATCTAATGGAAACAGATTCCTTCCCCTAGTTGACTTTCTCTCTCTTGTTTTTGTTCCCACCACATTTATTCCAAAGGACTTGTTAGCATTACCTTGATTAAAGTTCCAGTAGGATAAAACGTCCTGCAATACAGTTTTCTATATATTTTGATGTGAGAAAATGATGTTGGCTCTGTGTACTTTCTTAATATAAGCTTCAGGAGCCTTGGATTCAATCTGTGTTTTGAAAAAGCCTGTTGACTGACTGGAGTCGCTCTGAACTACTTTTTATATGTATCACACGTAAGTAAAAATGAAGTGAAAGGGACATTTTATGAGCGGTGAAGTCAGGCAGTCAGCACTAAGGATATGACTCTGTTGTGTATGTTCCCCATGGAATTTTGGGTTTATTTCAGTGTTGCATTTTCTCCTAAAACCTTTGTCTCCCACAGTGCATGGGATGCACAGCACTTGTGCAATAAGCAGCCATTCAATGTTTAGTTTTGTCCCTCCTGTTGAGCTCCAGGCCTTGTTCCACACGAAGCTGCCAATCCACAGGACAAAGCTTTTCAGTTCTCTTCCATTTCAGGGGCGTTCGAGTGCTTTGAAGGTTCATGTGGTTCCACCTTTGCGTATCCCCAGATATGGGGAGGAACTAATCCAGGAGTTTTACCCCCATTGCCCAAAGAATTTAAAGTGCAGAGTTAGAGGTTAAAAGCATTCGTTGATTTGGGGTACCCCATGTGATGTGGCTGCAGTGTGCGCTGAAAGTATTTTTGATGTCAAAAGATGTTACAGTCTTCAAAGTAGTTAGAAAGCATGGAGAAACTGCTGTTGAGCAGTTTAACTTGACTAGATTTAGGGTGACTCTCATGTAGGTGACAAAAATATCTGTTCCTGGTGAAAAGGAGCAAGGTCAAAACCTTTCCTAGAGGCAGAGGTGCATACAGCTTCTCAAAGCAAAGACCCCCAGGATTTTTTTCGATAAAACATTTTCCAGTCTTGCTCTTCTCTGGGGTTTTCCAGAAAGGGCACAGGTACTGTTTTGGCTCAACTGCTAAAAAGTGCTCAGTGGGTGAAGATAATGGAAACGTGGGACACGTGTCCATTAGGCGGAAGAGCCAGCGCTGACCAGAAGCAAGTGTGGGATTGTTGGGCTGCTGTCCCTCACTCTGCAGCTCTGCCTGGGAACTCCAAGGATTGCAGGGTTTGGAGGAAAAAGGGGTACAGAGGCAGGGGGTGCAGATGGAGAGCAGAAGACTTGCTGCTGCCTGAGAGACTGGGCGTCCTCAGGAGAGGACACTGAAGAGCAACACCAGAGAGCAACCTGGGGCATGAAATCAGGAAAAGCCCAAACTGTAGCAAAATTTCATGCAGCCCCCAGGTAAATCCTGTGTTTCTGTCCAACTGAGAGGAGATTTTATCTGTAGTCATCAAGCAACAGAGATGAGATGCTGTTTCCAGCTGATGCACTTGGAAAGCTTTGGTGCATGAACATGCAACAGGCAAAAAAATGGATTTACTTTAGATAAGTGCCCTGAACTGATAACTTACAAACTGTCCTCCCACTCAAGCAGACCATTTTTTTGAGGTGAGAAAACCTATTGCAGACAGGTGCTGCTATCATGTGCATTTGTCCAGTTTACAGACATTAGGACTACTCTAAATCTAGAAAAAAACTGCTTTCTTTTTGTTTACTTTCTGCTTTGCAAAAGTCAAATCTATCTAATCACGGTTGTTCGAGCAAATAGTCCATTTGTGCAAACTTTTAGCATCCTGTTCACTGCTTTTACAGGGAATCCTATCTCAGTCTGTTTTGTATCAGCTCTGTCTGGTTTTGGACGCCCCATCCTTGGAGTGTTTTTACTTCTATCAGTTGTGGAGATATGTTTTTCTAATGGGAAAGACTATCCTTAGCAACAGAAGTTGTTACCTCATCAGAAAGGTGTTAGGTGGGCCCAGCTTTTGATCACTTTATTCAGTCAGGCTTGATGGAACTGCGGAGGCAATTGCATGACCAGTATACAAACGCATCCTGTCAACCCATCCCTCTCTCCTTTCTGCCATTGAAGTCTTGAGATAAGCAGTAGTGAGATGTCTGTCTGGTTGATGGAACTAGTTAGTATTTTCTGGTCTAATCCATGCTGGGCTACAGCACAAGTGTCTTCCAAGGATCGCTGAGTAGTATGTCTTATACAGTGCTTGCTGTTGGGTAAATTTAGAGTTGACAACTCCCTTTCAATTGGAGAACTCAAGAACAGTCCTATCAGGTGGCAACTGGCTGGGGGAGTATTTATAATCCATTTGCTGACTGGAATTAATATGAATCTGTCATCCCTTGTGCCACTTGGGAAACCATGTAACTGAGGGCTGATGATGCCAATAGCTGTTGGTGATCTTTGGCAATAGCTGAACATGTTGTTCCCAACTATTTCAGAAAACAAAGTTGTCACCAAGATAAAGCACTGTCTGGATGCTCTTTCCTCTGAGCTATGCAGACTTGGGGAAACGGGACATTTGACACATGCAGTAGATTGTAGCCTGTCTGTGGCCAAAACACAGCTGGTGATCTAAGGAGCTAACAGCTGTCTTAAGAGCAAACTCACAGCTTCTTTCTTTCAATACAGAGATGCATCTCATGCTCCTGCCTGATTTCAGGAGGTAATGAACTTTGTTATCTGTATCTGTGTAGATGGAACTGGAACCTACCTTGTTTTAATTAGGTGAAATACAGCCTGGGCAAGTTCTCTGAAGAAGGGAGGTTCATTAGTTTATCTTATTTGGCTTCTCAAACCACACTACTTTGGATTTAGTGGATCCAAAATGTTAGCAGTGATGTCAGAACAAAGTTAATTAGAGAGGTGGTCTGAGCAGAAGGGCAAAATGTTCAAGATGGGTAAGATCCAAAGAGAGATGAAGGCTGTCTGGGTTCAGGATGTCTGAGGAAGGGTTGATAAACTTGTTTCTACAGAGGGCACCAGTGCTTGGCGCATATTCCCTGCAGCCAGGTTTAGGGGGAGTCAGGGGAATAGGAACTAATTTTTGTTTTCTTTTTAAGCATGTATAAAACAGTCTAGGAAGTGTTAGGACTGTGAAGGTCCTGAAAGGAGTAACCTCTATCTGTGCTCACACTGCTTCTCTGTCAAATCATTTTTAGGAGCTGACTTTGGCACTGCTAAACCCCACATGCCTATATGATCAAGTCTAGGATGCACCTAGATTTGAGTGTGCTTGCTTATTCAAGAGCGAGGCCTGCAGCAGATCTTGCTTTGGATACTTAGCAACCCCAGGCGAGCTGCTCACCATCTGATTTGGTTGCTTTTACCTCTCCTGCAGAAGCGATGCAGTTCACGTGACAGCAAGGTCACCTGCAAACACATGCTAGCCTACACCTCCTGGATATTCATTCAGGATTCTCTTCCAGCCTGGTGGCTCTAAATTGTGTTAGTTGTCCTCTCCCAAACAAATTGAACCAAAACAGCAAAGCTACAGGTCCATCCCTCTACTTCTTCCTCTGTCTTCTTTATTTCTTCCTTTTCATCTTGCACTGTCGTATTCCGTTGTTCCCTATCCATTTGATACGAATGCCTTGTCCCTTACCTCCACTGTTTGGCTTTTCTGTGTTAAAAATTGCTGTGAGTTTTATCAGCAGGACCCCCCTATAAACAGTGTGTACTCACAGTGGAGAGTTCTGTATCCTTTGGCTCCACAGTTGGGTAATCTAGTGTTGTCATTTGTGATCCAGCACCCCTAGCACACTTCCTTCTCTTACTGTGGCCTCTGTAGATGTGCACAGGGAAGGCTGCCTCAGGATGTTTATGGCTGGACTCGATGATCTGATGTTTTTTTAACAACCTGGTGATTCTATGATTCTATGTGCTGGAGAGCAAGTCTCAGTCTGATGTACCCATGGTGGGTGCTGAGAAATCCTTGATGCAATGTGGTGTGACAGCAGGGAAAGAGCAAAGCTAGAGGGTGTTTGATTACCTGGCAGCATGCCTGGCAAAACAAGCTGTTTTTAATTTTGGAATGGGGAGTAGCCTTTATTTACAATTTGGCAGGAGGAAGTTGTATCTGCAGCCATAGGAAGCAGCAAGTATATGAGTAGTGGTCAAAACCCCAACTCAGTACCTTATTTCCTTAATAGGGTAGATTTAGGGTAGATTTCCAGGGTAGATTTAGGCTGGAGATTAGGAGGAGGTTTTTCACGCAGAGGGTCATTGGGCATTGGAATAGGCTGCCCAGGGAGGTGGTTGAGTCACCTTCCCTGGAGGTGTTTAAGACACGGGTGGATGAGGTATTGAGGGACTTGGTTTAGTATTAGATAGGAATGGTTGGACTAGAAGATCCGATGGGTCCCTTCCAACCTGGTTGTTCTGTGATTCTGTAATAGCTGGATCTAGGAGCCACACACACATGGGTATGCAGAGATACAGCTGTTTAGGAATTTAGGTGGGTCTCAATTGAATGGAGATATTTAAAACTTTAGCAACCTTCCCAGAGGAAAAATACAAATCAAGGAGAAATATTCACCATGAAAATATACAAACCTTTGAGGACGAGTCAGTCAGGAGACTGTATACTTGTTCCAGTTTGCTGATGATATTAGCTAGTTAGGGTAGATTGAGTGTTTATTCCATGTTTAAGAGCCATCTGGTTCTGATGCTGCTGTTACCTCAATAGAGCTACTGTATTCTCATGGCATGATGCCCTGTGCTGGGAAGCACACCTATCCACTGGGTGCAGCTTGCTCAGGCCTACCACAAACAGGAAGACATGAGGCATAGGTGTCAGCTCACCACATATCAGGAACTATTGCAAAAAATCCCCCAGGGTTACTAAAAATGATACGAAATTTTAGTCTCTGTCATCACAAGGAAAGCTTGGCTTATATTTTAAACCTTGGAATGGATCTTAGAATATCTAGTTCTGCTCCTTGGTCTTCTGCAGGCTTGTACAGAGAGACCCCATCGAGGGGTCTGATTTAGGCAATAGGACTGGCTTGCTCTGATGCAGCCTTGGATGGTGCTCCCAGTGCCTCTCCTGAACTCCATTGTCTTCCTGATTGTAGCAGCTAAGCAGGATCCAAATCTGATGCTACCTCACCTGCAAAATGGGGATAGGACCCTGTCCATCTCCTTGCTGTTGATGGGAAGGTCTCTGGAGCACAATCTCTCTTTTAGTATATATGCTGCACTTTCACACTGGAATGATCTAGACTGTAAAAGCTTTTATAGAAAAGAAACTCAAAATACCAATACAAATACTTTGCTTTTTTTTTCACGCTTGTTGGCAGACAATTACTTTTGCTTTTAGGCTGACTTCTAAAGTAGTCATTTCCTAAAATGAAAAGTGTAGCATGCCTAAAAACTTCAGTGAGAACTGGGACTGCTTTCTGTGTCGTTGGGAAAGAAGCAACATGATTTGATGATTTTTACATTTTTTCTCAGGCCTCCTGCTCTAGTAAATCTAATAAGTCAAAATAAAAGCCAGGAGTGTTATAGCCAAAAGGAATTTTTCAAAAGTAATTAATTTCTCTTGTATTTATTTTTGCATTTCACTGTGTTTGCAAAAGTGAAGAGACTGCCTCCATCTCTTTCTCTATTAATACACTAAAGTTTTTTTCCATGGAAATACTGTTTAGTCATGTTTTATCTTCAAGAAATGCAAGTCAGGATATTTTTAACCCATTTACAACATAGATTAAGCCCTTCCTCCAGAATATTAGACCAAGATGATGCCTTTAAGAAAAAAAGGCTAACTCAATGATAGTTTTCTGGAAGCTTTCCTAAGAAATAAAGGCATTCCCCAGGAAAGGCATTCTGGAATCATTCCCCAGGGAGATATATGCCTGTCCTCTGCTTAATCCTCTGATGACCCTCAGACTGGAGCCCAGCTCTTGCCTTGTGCTGCTGCTCTCCCAGTTCCTTGCCTGCTCCTGTGCCCCAGCCAGATACTGCCAGGTTTCAAAGCTCTGTCAGCAGTGTCCTGGGACATTTGGAAAAAAGATCAGTAACCTGGGCTGAAGTTTCCAAGCAGGGTCTTAGATTTCATTTCCTTCTATTTTCTGCCCATGGAGCTGGTGGAATTGGGACCAGAGAGTTACAGAGGCCGTGCAGGTCATTAGATGGGTCTGTGTCTTCAAGGCTTTATGATGGCTGAGTATAGGCACTGCACTCTAGTTCTTCTCAAGCGTTTCAGATGCTGCTTCCAAAACAAGCACAGGCTGATGCACGGGGAGAACTGTTTTTCCTTCAGGACAGTCAGCGCTGCCTTCCTAGACTCCCATATCCCCTAAACGGAGAGGTTTTGCCCCTAAAGAGCTGCTAGCTTCTTGCAGTTGGCTTTTTTTCTGGGTTTTGTTGTTATTGTCTTCCTTCCTTCCTTCCTTCCTTCCTTCCTTCCTTCCTTCCTTCCTTCCTTCCTTCCTTCCTTCCTTCCTTCCTTCCTTCCTTCCTTCCTCCCTCCCTCCCTCCCTCCCTCCCTCCCTCCCTCCCTCCCTCTATTTATGCCCACTATATCTGAGGAGGATTTTGCATTCTACAGTTTCAAATGAAAATTCCTATAAATTTTAAATGAAACTTCAGATTGATTTGATGGTGTTCGTTTAGGGCAAGTCACAAGTAAAGTAACTGTGAATAATGCACAGAAATTACTGCTTAGCCCAAGGCTGAGTGTAAAGGGATGTAAATCTTTCTAGTTTGACAAAATGCATTCACATCGAGAAAACTGTATGTTAACCCACAGCTTGCTTCACACCAGATCCTTTCATCATCTGAATTTGACTTCAAGTCCGTGTACTTTTCAGAAGAGAACTGCATTCTGCATCCCTAAATCACATGAACTGCTGGAAGCTGGCACAGATTTGTCTCCAAACAGAAACCAGAGCAAAGGCTCTGTTCCAGAAAGTCTATTGCCAGATGGCCATATTGAGCAGAAGGAAAAGAAGAAAATGTTAAGTACTGCTCTGCTTTGAAGAGTGGCTCCATAAATGCAGCTTAATGCACAGTAATGTTATTGGTTGTTCTTCCAAAGTAGTGTCAAGAGGTACATATATATAATTTATCAATGTGACTGTTCTCTGAAATGAATGGAAAAGACACGTTTAAAGCCCTGAACTCTTTTTTTTTTTTTTTTTTTTTTTATACTGCATCTCCTTGTATACTTCTCTGTATAAAACATGCTACCACTCGCTATCAACCAGTCCAGGGGTCCTGCTGTTCATCTTGGGTTTTTTTCAGGTACTTATTTCTCCTGGTGTTTTTCCTGGCATCACAGTTAAGCAGATAGGTCTGTAATTGCCTGGTTCCTTCCGTCTCCTGCTTTTGAGGAGAGCTGCTACCTTTGCCCTTTGCCCGTCTGCTGGTATCTCACCTGTCCCTCACAAGGTCACTAATGGCCCAGATAACTCCCTCTCTGGGTATCCAAGGATAAAATTCCTATGGGAAGTCTGATTAGGAAATATCACTCTTATCTGAAAACTTTCCAGCTTATTCTGTCTGTGCACAAAATTGAGCTCCTGCTCAGCTCCTGCTATTAATTGTGCCTGCTATTAATGCTTTTGGTGAAGAGAAGAGCTGAAACCGGCAGTAAGCACTGAGGCATCGCCTGCGTGCTCCCTGTGCAGCTGCAGAATGTCTCTTTCCAGCATTTCACTGGGATCAGAGGGTGGTGAAATCACATTTGGAAGAACTACATGAAAGGTCAGCAGCGTGCAGATGTTGATGAATCGAACCCTAGAAGAGCAACGAGGCTGTTCCTCTGGAGCTCAGCCCCTGCTCACCTGCAAGGTGTTGGCTGAAGGCAAGAAGTGCTTTCCCAGCCCGGTTCTTTTTATGTGCGGTGCAAGGTTGCCTTCAAGTGAAAACAGAAAGGTACTGCAGGGAAGGGAGGATGAGGATTATGGATATCTGGCGAGATGGAAGCAGATTTGAGGGCTCTACTCGTGGCTAGAGATGGGACACGCAGAGTTCAGAGTCTGTGAATAACAAAGACACGGGAACAAATGAGAAAAAACCTCAATAATTTGAGAAACATACCTAATTTTGGTAATCCCGACCATAATCTGTGGCCTGTACAACCCGCTGAGTTTAGAAACAGTTTATACTCCTTTCCCAGTGCTGTGTACAAATCCAAGCCATGGCTTTGTGGGAGAAGTTTGTACTATGTTTATGTTATGATAGTTTGTTCTATGATTCTAAGTTTGTGTTGCCAAAAGGAGGCAAAGCTTTGCCAATGCACAAGCTGCTGTCTGTTCTCATCTCCTCTCCAGTTAAGACTGGTTTTTTTCTGTAATAGAAATAAATTCTGATATGCGCTCACGGTGATAGACACAGAGGGAAAAACACACTGTGAGATGTGCAGGAGGATGAGCTTTGCCTTGTTTCCCAGCCACATGCCGTTCAGCTTTTCTTTTACTGGATAATTAAAAAATCTGATGTTTTGGTGACAGATAATTTTGGTCCATTTGGAATATTTTTCTCATTAAAAAAAAATGAAGCTAGCTTCAGAGTTAATGACACAAATGGTCTAACTTTCTTGACAATAGTCTTATTAAATTTGAATTTATTTGACTAAAAAGGCTCTTGAGATAATCCCTTAAATCTTACTTAAAGTTAATATCAAGTTTCCGCTGTTTCAGAGCCCATTGACCATTTTTGGTGGTTCTAAATCAATATTCCTTCCTGGTTTGAGTACTTGCACCTCCTCTGTTGTTATTCTCAGAGTTATCTGAGACACCTAGATACTGACACGAGAAAGCAGAGTTCCTCTCCAGAAGCAAGAATTCACTAAGCACCATTGAACAAAGCGAAAATCTGAAGCAAACACCTCCATGTGCTCTGTGTCCTCTCCCCATTCTCATCATGTCTGACGTTGCCTCAGTGGTGGGAGGCAGAGGAACTTATGTAAAGGGTTGTTTTGCTGTTGTTGCCACTCTTTCAGTCACATTTTTTGCTCTCCCCAATGCTCCTAAAACTACGTGGGAGAAAGTATGGAAGAGCTGGGATTAAGGAACAACATCTTAGCAGTTGTGGGGACAATAAAGCAGACTAAATAGGGGCAGGTGTGTCCGTATCCACTTTTTAGACTCATGCTGCTGCCTTTGTATCGAGGATTTCACATTTGTTTCCTTCCAGTCACGGATGTAGCTGTGCTGGTATAGGGCAAGTTGGTGGCTGCTACAGGGCTGTGCTGGGAGCAGCGCTCACAGGGAGGTTCAAGCAGAGAGTTTAGGAGATATCTTGGTTTTAGCTGTTAGCTAGGGAGGTAGGCAGAAAAAGAGCTGTGAGAGCAGAAAAGTTCAGCAATAAAATACTGAATGCCACAAACTATCCCCAGCTTCAGTTGAACCCCAGCACAGATGCTGGGGTTTGTCTTTGATGCTAAAGGCTGTAACTCTCCATCCCTAAACAAAATGCATCGCCTACTGCCTGTTTTCATAGAATCATAGGGTTGGAAGAGACCCACCGGATCATCGAGTTTTGCTCCTGGTTGTAACTTCAGTCCTAGTTGCTGTGTCCGTCAGGTCCACCTCTCTCTGCTGTTGCCTGTGAAAGGTGCTTTCCTCTCTCTTGCTGCAAGATGGTGCTGCAGAATAGGGAAATGCATCTCTCTGAGAGCTGCACAGTCTCAGGGCTGGAGTGTGCAGTGGGCATTGCTGCTGGAGGACAGATCCTTCCCTCCCAAGCCTCCGTCCCTGGCTGGGAGCGGGTGCAGGAGCTGTAGGGGCACCTGGCCGGGAAGGGTCCAGAACGGCTAGAGAGCCCTGTGAGGCAACACAGGGTGGGCTGCAGGTTGCATCTGACCAGCAACAATTCCTTCCACCCACTACTGATCCCACCATCTCCTGTCTGCACTGCAGATGTGGGGTTGTCAGGGCAATGTGGGTGGAAATACCATGTCTGCCTTTTTCAGTGTCATGCACAGGAGGAGAAGGGTAGCTTTGGCTTGACCATGGTGAGCTGGTGTATACCTGAGTGATTAAGATCAGTATCACGGTCATGCTTTAAATCAGGTTGTTCATGTGGCAAATCCCAGTCCTGCCCCAGACTGATGAAACTGTAGTAATTTCCTTGCAGAAATACTAGTTCACAATGTTGGGACTGTTTGCAGTCAGACTTTCTGGCTAATGTACTCCAGTGAATCTAGAGGCAGCAGTTTATATAATAACATTACTACCCCCAATTCTCAGTCTTGTGTTCTTACGGGAGAAAATGAGCTACAATTCCAGTTTTCCAGCCCAATAGCTCATTTTTTTCAGGGGGTTGGGGGGCGAAATGACCTTTGTTGATGGCTTAAGCTGATGTAGCAAACTCATGTTTGGAACTCCTGAGATGGAAGCGTGGCCCATGATGCCAGTTTTGCTCCAGGAATGGTGACCATCTGCAAGCCACAGCTAAATCCTTTGGGCATCTGAAACTGGTCTGCTGTGGTTGACCAAAGGATGTGGGTCAGACCCCTAAATATAACCCTTGCACTACATTTGTTCTGATTTTTTTTTGCCATACCTGTACACTTACAGAGTTATACAACTTATCATGTGTTTATTCAGAGTCTCAGGAGGAGACCTGATTATGTAAGATAATTATGTGTAACACCTTTTTTTATTATTTTCTTGATTTTCTTTTGTGATTTATGTTAAAATTTATCACAATTGAATGGGAATTCAGAAAAGAAACATGAGAAGGACTTATTATCTAAATGAAACTGTCTAATGTATCAAATACATATGAAAAAAGCTATATAGAGGCCTTTTCTGCTTGAAAAAAATGATGTATTAGGGTTATTTTTAAGTGGTGAGTTAAATGAGGTATTTCTGTTGGTCAGGGTCTTCAAGATTTTGGTGCTAGCAGGATGCATTCTGTAATATTTCTTCATGACTAGAAGAAAATAATTTTTCCTGCTTCTAAGTAGCTCCTGAATGACAAAGTACTTTAATCAAACTGATGGAATAAATAAGAACGAACAATTCTGAACGTTTTTTCCCATGCTTTCAGTAAGGGTTATTTTCATCAAAATATTCTTGAGCTTTTTGACATGTTCTGGTCCTGGACTGTGGCTTCTACCACTTCAGCGCTTTGACTTTCCTTTAAAATGCTCTTCACAGATGTGTGATTTGTGAATTTTTTCTCTATGGTACAAAGGACTTCAATAGAATACAGTGTAAGTTTGATTATATTTCTAATGTCATTTAAAATATATGTAGGTAAAACAAAAACATAACATTTCATGAAAATAAGTTAACATTTATCTACACTGAGAGCAGCCACTGGCTGTCTCTATATAACTCAGCAGGTTGTTTTTATGCTAACATTGGTTTTGTTGATGACCTTGGCCTTGACTGGGTACGATACCTGATTTTCTGTTCTCATCCTCATGATGTTTATTTCTAAAGCACATGGCCCTAGGATTATTGTGAGGGATTTGGACTTTTTTCCTCAAAGCCCACATGACTCTTCTTCCAAATATCATCCAGAGTAGTTTCCCAGTGCAGAGTTTTGAGCCTGTGTGGGAGACAGCCTGGCCTGGGGCAGCAGGCGCTGCTCTTGGAATAAGCCTGTGGTCAGTTTAACAAACTTGAGTGTCCTACTTGGCCTCCAGTTTCTGCTCCAGAAGGCCACCAGTCTCCAGGATGTCCTGGGTCATACCTGCCAGCCCTGGGTGGGTGTCTTGGGTAACTCAGAGCATACCAACCGCCTCCTGACACTTGTGTTTTGGTAAAAAACTCTTCCATCTAGCAGTGGACATTGCTGCTGTTCTGCTGCTGTGTGCTCTTGAGCAAGTCACTTCTCACTGCTCCTTTCATCTCTTGCTGTCCTTTGAACGTCATCTCCTTGGTCCACAAACTCTTGTACCATGTATTTACTTGGATCTGAGGAGAAATAACAAGAGTAATAATAATGTGTCCCTGACCTAGCTGTCAACCACAGCAGGTCTGACAGGTTCAACTGGTCATGCATGTGCACAGCAGGGAATAGCTTGGGCGAGTGCAGGGGCAGCCAACCCAGAATTTATGCCTGTTTGAAGCTTGGGTGCCCAACATCTGGAAACTGGATGGGGCACTGTAAGGAACAGGCAGGGGGGACCAGAAAATCAGTGGATGTGTGCAGGAATAGTAGAAGATGCGGTGATAGAGGATGCAGTCATCAGTGCTTTGGCTTTCCACTTGCTTCCTGCTTGACAAACACATCCCTTTGCTCTTGGAGCTGAGTTTGAGGGACCAGAACACCCTCCCTCCTGTGCTATTCTGTGTCCTCATTAGCAGCTCATTAGTAGTACTCCATTCTTTAATATAATTTTTTCTTCACTATCTTGAGCCTTTCATACTCAGCAAGCAGCTGGCACAGTCAGCAGAAGAGCAGATGTAAAGTTCCTGGAGTAATTTCTCTACTCTCTGTGCTTTCTATGTCTGCCCAGTTTCTCCTTGCAGAAGATGTACCTTCTCAGGGAAGGGATGAGTTGAGTTTGACTCCTGCCATCCACTCACAGGGAGCAGTTTCTGCCATCAGCTACAGTCGCTTGAAACTCCTTTAAGAGAAAATTGTGGAGCAGCTAATGGTTCCCATTTGCTTTGACTTCTTTCCAAACCTTCTCTGTTCCTTCCCATTCTTTTTTGACAATTATTACAGTTTCTCTTCTCTTTTATTAATTCCCCTTCTGTTCCTTTATCCATTTTCTCTCTCCTTTCTCCTCCTTTCTCTTCCTTTCTACTGGATATTACGAGCAGTGACAGCAGCTGCTGGGAGCTGGAATCCAGGGAGATAACAGCACTGCCATGAGTATTGGTTGCTCAGCTACAATTAGACCTGCTGACATCCTTCACCTGGACAGAGCTGTCTTATCATCGCCACTTCTTGGAAAATGAAGGGTCACAGATACTGATCGCACATAACATGACTCTGGCATTTCCCTCTGGTTTTCATGCTGCTGGAATCCCTTCTTGGCTCCCTTCTCTGTAAAATTAGTTTTGCATCTATCCTGTTCTGCTGTGCGGCTGTCAGATGGAACACAGGCAACTGAGCTTTCTGAAACAGAGACCCGAGGTAAATTCGCCTGGTGTGAGCAATAGCACACGGCCATGAATCCTGGACATTTCTAAAGTTCAAAGCCAGAAATAAAATAACATGTCAGTGCCCCAGGGCCTTTTATGGCAAATCATTGCCTTGTCTTAGGAAACTATTGAGGTGGGCAAGAGGCAGAGCCAGCTGGGCTTGTTAAAGTTGGGCTGATCCACCTACCCTGCTCCTGGCTGATTCTCAGGTCCTGACTAGTGATGTGAAGAAATTCGCAAATGATCTCAAATCTTATTTTTTTTTTTCCTCTCCTCTCTCTTCCATTAAGAATGGACCATTTCAACTATTTCTTGAGTTTGGAGACATCAGAGTTGTCCTTCCCGGCCTTTGTTTTTGTGGTAAGTTCACCCACTTGATAAAAAAAGACCAAAGCAGATAAAGACAGATAATCAGGTCCCTGCTTTGCATTTCCCTCTTGCTTCTGATACCTTTTTATTTGCTTTATAAATACAATTCTGCAACAGGAATAAACACTAATTCCTTCCTTTTCTTGAGTCTGAAAGCATCTGAACGGCAGCACAAGCTTAGCAGCAGGGCCACATGCAGCTGAGATGGCTCTTTTTGTGTCTTCTTTCTCTCTTGCTTTTCAATAACTCAGAGACACAGTTGCCATTTTTAGAAATCTGATGGTTGCAGTCAGATATCAAGTACAGAGATACTGAAATTAAACTTAATGTACTTGGTCATAATTGGAAGAGAAAACCTAGACCAGCAGGGTATTAGTGACTTGCTGACAGTGTTATAAAGCCAGCCTTCAGGACACAAGCAGCGATCACTATTAATGTATTTTCTCTCTTTTTCTCTCTGTCTGGTTTTGCTTCAGATCTGCACCATTTGCAGGCAGTAGTGAGTAGGAATCAGCATGATTCTATGGACAAGAACTGATGTTTCTATGTCTTTATTTTTCCTTTTCCATGTTTCTCCACTATCTGGTTGGACTCTTTTTTTTTTTTTCATTTTAATATGAACTCAGTACAAGAGTATCACAGGATCCATTTGTTCTGGTTGTACTCTAACTGCCAGTAGCAGCATTTTAGTTAATTGCAGGCTCTGATTCTGGAACCTGTGAGCTGATGCCATGGGTTTCACAGACCCTGCTGGCTCTGTGCATGTTGCTTGGTGATATATGTTCAGTTTGGATCCGCCACATCAATGTATTTATATTTTAGTCAGTGGGAGCATATGATCTGGAGCTGGCTTTGTGCTTTTACGGAGACTTTGGTGGGTTGTGAGATTGCAATCAGAGTTATTTCTGATTTATCCAATACTGGGCGCACCAAACCTTGCGTCATACGGTTGCAGAAATGCTGGTCCCATATGAGGGTCTCTAAGACAGGCTCCACTGTATTTCTGCCAGGGGAGTAAGCTGTGTTTGCGTGTGTGTGTGTGTGTGTGTGTGTGTGTGTCATTGAGCGTATTAGTTCTGGGGTTGTGTAAGCATTACTATGGGTGCAGCTACACCTGTGGTGCCACAGCCAGGGGACAACCTTGGATCCTACAGCCCCTGTGACAGCGTGTGGCTTCTGCTGGTTACAACCCTGAGGACACAGTGTGCTCACCACAACAAATGTACCTCATGTGGTCTGCAGACAGGGATGAGGGCTGGGGGGACTCCGTGGCATTGAACTAGGTTGTGACTTTTATGTAGCTGTCCTTCCAGCAATGCTGTGCCTCACTCCATGGTTTCTGCACCCAGGCTGTTAGATTCATTCTGTGCCTGTTGCAGATGAGCCACCTTTCAGGTTATTCTCTCCCTTCGCGCTGATATTGCTCCAAAGCAATCCCTCAGTGGCAGTGCCTGATTTATACGGCTTGGCAGGTTTTATGGCCCTTGAAAGATCTTAAGTTCAAGAATTGCAAAGATTGGAATATACTTATCATTTTATTTCAAAGGTAAATGTGTTGCTTTGGGGTCTGGGATTTCTTTTTCCTATGAAGTTTAGGTTTTCCATTGCAGCCTCTGCCCTCTCTGCACTGTCTGTGCCTCGTGCTGGGCAAGAACGTGATCCTCCTGTTAGCCGCCCACCATCCCCTCGAACTCTTAGTCCTGACAGTAGAAAACATAGGTGAATCGTCAGAGGAATGTGAATCCAATCAGTTGCAACATTTGTATGTTTGTCTGACCTTCGGTGTTTACAAATTTGGCTGGCAGTCTCATGAGAGAGGGTTTGACCAACTTATTGGTCAATTGGACCTTAATGCTCTTCTTGTTTCTCATCAGTCTGGCAATACTGTAAGTACAGCTTGTTCCAAGCAAGCTCCTGAATGAGTTTATGTGCTTAAATGGCATCATCACATGTTCTTAGTACTGTCTTCTGGTCTTTTTTTTATTTTACTCTGCCTGTTCAATTTTTTACTTCAATGCTGTTGCTTAAAGTAACTGTTGTATCTTCCCAAATAAATCCTGCTTTCCTCTTCTCTGGGTGGGTATAGCTGCTCTTTTCTCCTTCTAAGAGAGGACCTGACCAGTCTTTCCAGGCTGTGCTAAAGCTGTACGATCTGATCAACAGAAGGAAAAGGAGAGATTATTATTTCTAGGATGGCCAGAATTCAAGCATTATGGTAAATAATGTTATAAAGCCTAGTAAACTTTATGTCACATTTCTAAAAGCAGCATTTAAGTCTTATCTTTGTATTTAAAAGTCTCTCATACTATTCTGGATGCTGTTGAAAAACACTATGGATTGCCTGCTCTTCCATGGTCTGCAAATGGTCTGTGCTTAGGGTGCCCTGCAAAAAAAAGCCTGTGCCTCAGATCCAGGCATTTATGAATGTGGGATGCTTGAGAACAGATTATTTTCAGCCTTAGCTACTTTCTGATTCTGTTAACTGTTCCTGTTAAGCTTATGTAGCCAGGAAAGCTTTGGTGATTCCTGAGTCCAGCAAGAGTCTAATCCTAATGTCCTACTATTATTAATGAGATGTTTTACCAGAGGCTTTGGTGAATCCAAGATCTGACCTTAAATTATTATCCAAGACTCATTCCCTGGTTCTGGATTGTCGACTGTGGCCACTTTTCGCTAGTCCATGTAATGCAGATAGCCACAAAATACATCTCCTCTTCCAGGAATCTGCAGAGTCAGCAGGCTGCTGTCATGGGCTGCTTGGACCCTCGGGAGCCCTTTCTTGCTTCAAAGCAGTTTCAGCTTCCCTGGGCATCCTCTGTCCCCTTAAAGACAGCCTTGCTGCTTTAACTCCTGCTTTCTGTACAGGTCAGAATGTTTTTAATGAACTTGTACAGTCTCATCATCAGTTAGCGTTTGCTTTTGGACCAGCAACATAGGTGATAGATCTGAAAGAAAAATGCGTAATTGCTGTGATTACTGCTCAGGAGCATCTTGTGCAGTGAGTTAACACTGAGCACCCAGGGAGACACTATTTTGCATTCTGCATAAGGAAGAAAAGGATGTTTCCTTCTGCTGATGGCAATAGAAATGTTTTGGCCAGGACTCTCTCAGGTGATAAATGGATCAGTAGCCCTGAGGTTGGGACTTGCTGACAGCTGGGAACTACGGCAATTATGAATAATAATAATATTTTAAAGAAAACTTCAAGCATGTGCATTGCACCCCTCTGCAAACGGATTTTGTAGTGGCTTCATTTCATGTCAGTTTAACAAAATGCTGAATGTGCATAGTTCCTCTTAATTTTATCTTAAAATAGGACATCTAAATAAGGCACTCTGTAGGCCTTTCCCAGTCTCTCTTGGCTGTCAGCTTTCACTGAGCTTCCCCACACCTCCCACTGCATTTTTCTGCAGGGTAGGAAGAGATTCTGCAATGCAAGTTGGATTATTCATGGGTGACAAATGTAGCCCAGTGTGATTGTGGGATAGAGAAGAACAGATACAAACTGCAGAAAATCTAAGAAGTGGAAGTGGGGTTTATAGAGGGGAATATGTGCCATAACGTCTTAGATCCTATGATGTGTTAAACTGCAGCCTGGTTTTAGCCTTTCCACACCCTGCTGTTTTTAATGGGACCAGGAATCTGGCACTGCCTATGCCATGGAGGAATTTTGTTCTTCCACTGTGTAAGCTGACCTAGGCTCAATATCAATCCTGTTGAGGTTCTTATTTGGAACCATGTGTCAGACCTGATCCTCTGCAGAATCACCAGAGCTACTGGGATGGTCCAGCATGCTCACTGCAGTGGCACTGCTGCTAGGACACTGCTTTCCAGCAGCAGAGGAATAACCTTGAAAGAAGCTATATCCCCATCTACGTGGAGAAACTCACAGCACACTCTCCAAAGACAACTTCTTATTTTAAAAGAATTTCTAAATAAACTCCAAGCCGCATTTTTATAAGGGAGGATGGTATTTGCAGAAAAGGTCAAGGCTATAACAGGCAGCATCCTTGGAGATAGGAATTCTCAGTCCCTGCAGCTTCCCATAATTTGTCATGTCTTTAAACCCTCAAGTCTCCATTTTACATTCCCAATCAAGAAGGACATGAGGTTTTGATTTCAAAATGAAATGCTCCTCTGGCTAGGATGTTTTTTTTTTTCCTAAAGAAAATGTACAGAAACAAACATTGTTAGGATTTCACTAATTATATGGTTATACTTAGCCTCAGCCCTGTGCCAGAACCAGTTAATGCTGGAGAAACAGACCTGAGAGGGACCTTTCAAGGCATCAGTAGAGCTCCTGCCTCCAAGGAGGTCCAGTTGAACCCCCTTGCACTCCCTTGCTGTGGTTCAGTTTTCATTGGCTCGGTGCAGGTGGCTGTGATGGGTCTGGGTGGTGCAGGACGCCTGGTACTGCTCAAGGCTTGAGATCTGTATTTGTTGCTGGGGAAGCATGTGGCAGTTTCTGACTTTAGCAGGTGTGAGAGAAGCCTTTCCTGCGAGAGTCTGCGAGGAGAGCATGGAAACACGAACATAACTAGCAGTGAAAACTGAGTGGGATTTGTGTTTCTGGTGAGGTGTCAGGAAATAGTTTTAGAAATGCACTGCTGAGAGGCTTCCAAGCAAACTTTAACTATTCTCCCACCTGTGAAGATCACTGCAGTGAATTCTCCAGGTGTGTTGCAGCAGAGAGCTGCTCTGGAGCTGTTATGGCTCTCCTAGCGTCTCCAAGCGTGGGCTTAGGGGACAGTGAAGGGCAGGACTTAGGAACTGGTAAAGACGAACGCAGAAGCACTGGCAGTAGGTTTGACTCAGCTCACTACGTGGGCTGACATATGTAAATTGCCATATACATTTGTAAATGTTTTGGTATGTCTGAGCAAGCCAGTATCTGGAATTAATTTTGTTCTTTTGTGAGGCTACACGGGGAGCCTGTAGAAGAATAAATCCAAATGGACCGCGTATATGAATGCTGGTGGGATTTGTTCAGTTGGAAGAGCCGTTTGTATAGATGTGCCTTTGTGATTTGCAATGCATTGAGTTGGGTTTTCTTACCTCACTTGTAAAGTGACTCGGACCAAACTGAACGAAGATCACTCTGGTAAAATGTATTAAATGTGTTAAAATGTATTTTAGGTTATATGCTTCCCAGGGTTGTGCAATGCAGAATCCCTGCTCTGCAGTCAGTTCTAGGGCTTCTTTTTCTCTCTCTGCTTCTGTACTTTTTAATGTCAGCACTCTGTTTCTCACTGAGCTATTCTGTGAGATGCGATGCCCTGAGGGAAGGTAAGGGTCACTTCTCCATCACTGACATCTAGCCACGTTTTGGAGCAGAATGCAGTCTCACCGCTTTATGCATCATGAGATGAAAAATAACTTTTCTAGTTGAAATTGCCAGCAGGGTGGTAGAGGGCAGAATGCAGTTCTCTGAGCTGCATCACAGCCACAGAGAAGACCAGCTCCTGCAAAACATGCCCTGGGATCTTTAATGCTGATGAGTGGTCCAGCACCCACACAGGCTGGCTGTAGCCTGATTGCAGGATGGGCTAAGGTCACATCCCACCAAACTGCCACATCCCTTTGCTTTCCCTCTGGAGTTCGAAAACAATCCATAGCAGGATTATAGAGAGCTTTTGCACCTAAAGGCACAGAAAAGCTACAGGTCTTAGATTGCTGCAAATCACATTTAGGCTTGTGAAGCCCATCACATCCAAAGGCTTCAACTGGATTAGTTATTTTTAAACCCCACAGAAGGAGTGTTAAAAATGTGCTTTTTCATGCAAGCAGCCTTAAAAAAAAAATCCATGCTTTATGTTCTGAGGTGCTTTCTCATAATTTCCCCATCCCTTTGCTGCCTACACCCCAATGCTGTATGAAAATGACTTTGGAGACAACATAAAGTGCAGTCTCTGCAGCTTGCTTTTTGTAAATCTTATGATTTTGCTTTTATCCTTTGCTAAAACTCCAGTAAGCATGTAAGATTTTGTTATCTTATTGCTTGGATAGTGATGGTGTGACCTGAAAGAGAATTAATTATAGCTGCTGTACTCTTCTCTTACTGTACTCCTCTCCTCTTACTCTCCCATATAGAGCCAGTGGCTGGTACATGGTGATAGATTATTGATAGTTGATGGTGGAGAGCCAAATGGATGCCTTGTTTTTAAGGTAAAATTTGGGAGGATTAACTCTTACTGTTATGTTAACTGACCGGGTCTTTTATACATGCAGGACAAATCTCAGCTATCACAGCTTTTAGAAAGTGTTGCTGTTGTATTTGTTAAGAGGCCTGGCTGAAATCCAGCACTTGGGCTTTGGACCTCTGCTGGGGCTGGTGACATCCTGCTCACGAGCAGGTGCTGTGGTCAGACAAGATCCCCTTCCCGGCCCCTATGGGGTGCTGAGTTGTACCTGTAGCCAACGCGACTGAGCAGTGTGCCACCTCCCAAAGGACTTTTGTAATTCAACATCATCAGGGCAGTGAGAAGAAACCTGTAAGCACCTGCAGCCTCCTACTCCCCTCCAAACCTTAGTACAGACTAAATTTAAAGCAGATGAGGAGGCTCTGACATGCTGCAGTGAACCCAATCCATGACTCCTGCTAAGGGGAAAACCTCCTGAAAGAAGCAGGGACTTTGTGCCTGAGAAGTGCATCTGGCTAGAGAGCTGCCTGGAGGAGAAAGACCTGGGGCTGTTGGTTGACAGCGACTGAACGTGAGCCAGCAGTGGCCAAGAAGGCCAATGGCATCCTGGCTTGTATCAGAAACAGGGTGACCAGCAGGTCCAGGGAGGTTATTCTCCCTCTGCACTCGGCACTGGTGAGACCACTCCTTGAATACTGTGTTCAGTTCTGGGCCCCTCGCCACAAGAAGGATGTTGAGGCTCTGGAGCGAGTCCAGAGAAGAGCAATGAGGCTGGAGAATGGGCTGGAGAACAGGCCTTCTGAGGAATGGCTGAGAGCTGGGGGTGTTTATCCTGGAGAAAAGGAGGCTGAGGGGAGACCTCATTGCTCTCTACAACTACCTGAGGGGAGGTTGTGGAGAGGAGGGATCTGGCCTCTACTCCCAAGTGACAGGAGACAGGACAAGAGGGAATGGCCTCAAGCTCCGCCAGGGGAGGTTCAGGCTGAACATTAGGAAAAAGGTTTTCACAGAAAGGGTCATTGGGCACTGGCAGAGGCTGCCCAGGGAGGTGGTTGATTCACCTTCCCTGGAGGTGTTTAAGGGACGGGTGGATGAGGTGCTGAGGGACATGGTTTAGTGTTTGATAAGAATGGTTGGACTCAATGATCCGGTGGGTCTCCTCCAACCTGGTGATTTTATGATTCTGCTTCGTGTGTTTTTTCCTCCTCTTCTGGTTTGTTCTGCATCTCCCTTTTTGCCCTCAAACCAAGCTGCCGGGTCCCAGCTAAGCAGCCAGCGAGGTCTCCCTCCCCTGGGGAATGACACAGCGGTGATGAGGTCTCTGCCCCTGTGCTGCCTCTACCCAAGCATAGAGAGGCCAGGCTGGCTCCATCCCCTGTCCTGCCCCAGCCAGGGCACCCCCACCCCTGCCTGGCTGCCACACAGGACACAGCGGGATGAACAGACACATTGATTACTTCTGCTGGCCTAGAATCAGAGGGCTTTTCTGACCCCTTATCACAGCAGCTGAAATTCCAGCTAAACAAAACCCAGCCACAGGCTTATTCAAAACATTTATTAGTGTTTAAGGAAAATAACAGTGTGAAAGGTACAGAGCTTTGTCTAAAGCCATATGCATTTTTTTACAAGCTTATTTGGCTGCAAATTCTACATGAGATAAAACTAGTATGTTTTTCTCCCAGAGATTTGGAATTAAGGACAGCTTGTCTTTTGGTTTTTTTTTTTCTTTCTTTTTTTTCCTTTTAGTTCAGCACTTTAAGTTAGGACAGCATTTTCCAGGGTGTACTGCTATCTTTTACCAGTAGGCATTTTGCTTCTCCCAGTATTTTCATTCCAGAACAAGGCTCATTCCAGATGCAAAGTGTAAAGAAAACATTCATACCGTGGCTTTTAAGCTAAACCTCCTTTGTGAACAGCAAGTTCATAAGGAATGTTAATTAAAGCATCATACAGTATCTAAATGGACTTTTTTCTTTTTTTTAATAAAGAATTAAGGCTATGTAGATGTCACAATAAAATAATCTCAGGTAAAACGCACCCTATTTGTTATATACGAAAGAAGGTTTAACAATAAATAAATGATTATGCTGTCAATAACATTATGGAACTGTATAAAACTATATTTACGCAGCTTTAAACATAAAAAACCCCCATACTAGTGGCATGAATATATACAACACAGGTCATGACATACGTTTAAATTATCATAGCCAGCAGTGTTCTTTTTTTAAATGGAGACACTATAATAAATAGAAATGTTAAATATTTACAATAATAGCATAAATGGAATCAGTAGATGAACACATAAAATCTTCACACACAGAGGAAAAAAAAAGTTATGCCTTATACAAAAATCCCTCCCAACCACAGCATGCCCTCCCCACCCTCCCAATTTTCATTGATAAACAAGGGGAATATACAATTTCCCCCACCGAATGAATGAATACAAATAAAACTGTTCGCATGCTGAGGTGATACGTTGACTGAGACATTCAAGGATGTAGAACTATGTTTGGTTCCTATTGATGAATCAGACCTCTAATGAGAGAGGGATCTTGTTTTAGCTCAATACAAGAACATCACATTGGTCGTGAGTTGTTGTTTCTGTTTTGCGCTTGTTTTCTTTTTTGCTAAAATGCTTGGATTGTCTTTTTGGTTTGAGCTTGTTCTTTACTGTGGCTACACGCCAAGGGGGAGAGGACACTCACAGGAAAGCCGTGGTGTCCCAGCCATGGAACAGCTGTGCTACAACTCAACAGGCAGCTGACACTCACCGCCAGGAGCTCTGCTCCTCAGGTCAGCGCGGTCTTTGCTACTACCATCCCTGGCCTGATCCCACCTCTTCCCCATTAAGTAAAATGAAAATTTTGTCAGAGAACTGAGCTAAAATCAGGCAGGATCAAGGTCATGTCTTTAAGCAGAGACCTGGTGATCACATAGAGACACACCTTTTCAACTTGACGGTCCTCTCTCACTTCCTACGTGGCTTCTATTAAAAGCAATGCCTATAACTTCTGCGGGTGGATACATGCATTAAACCCTGAATATAGCTATTAGGAGCTGCGTTCACTTAGCAGTAACTAAAATCTGAGTTGGAAATTGTAGCCAAATTCCAACACCCTCTACTGTTTATGCAGCTCCTTCCCACCATGCGACAAGACGTACGTTAGTTCACTGGGTACGTTCTGTCTCTGCTGAACTGCCTTCCTGCCCCCACAGCTTTCCTCCCAAACTTTCTAAATGAGAAGGCTCAAATCCCTGGTGTGATTCCCACTTTTTAAGAAAACTTGCTTTTTCTCTAGGGGAAGCTGAAGAGCTCACCCTTCTGTCCCAGTGGATGCTGTTAAACTCCATTTCCAGTACAATATCTGGGGATATAGGATTGCAAATCTGCAACCTGAGAATTCTAATTGCATAGGGGGTAGGAGAGATGTGTCCAAACACGTCCTTCACACTTAAAACTGCTTACAGAAAATAAGCTCTTGACACTTTTCACGTTTAGTAACTCATTCCGCAGAGATTAAATTGTCATGCAGATGATGACCACCAAACAAAAATAAGCGAACCTCCTCTCCTTATCTTTGGCATTTGGGTAAACCATAGCTGATAGGCAGGTTAGAGCAGGTCTCCATATCCCAGCAAACCACACCATGCTACTGCTAAGGAGAGACAGAGATTTCTGTTGGGCCTTCAACATAGCCCTGCATTAGAACTAAGTACATGGGGTCCTTTGCTGTCTGAGCCTCCCTGCCCATCCTTTTAAAATTGGGCTGTTCTTAAGGGTGGAGGACCTGTATCACTGAGCAAGCAGAAAATACGCACAAGGTTGAGAGGTCTGCAAGCATGCTCTGGGGGGTCCTCCATGCTGTGCAAGTCTTAACAGTCGCATTGCCTTGTCTGGAAGCTGACTACTCACCTTTGATATGCTGAAGTGACTGGATTAGCAAATGCCAAGTTATGCAGTGGTTAAAAAAGAAACAGGGGGCACTTAAACTAGGCAGCATCACCCAGATGGGAACAATGGCTCAGAAGTTCTTTAAGAGAAAGCGGTGAAGCTTCAGACTGCACAGTTCCTGTGCAAGAGACAGGGTAGCTATTTCATTACAGAGCGTCACATAAAGAGCCTTGAGCTCTTGCGTTCTCAGACACAGGCAGAAACCAAATCCCCCTGGAATTCAGCCATCTGCTGTAAGGCTGCACCCTAAACCTTCAGAGGTGCTAAGCCACAAGCGGCAGCCACATGCAATCTGGCAGAGCTCTCTTGGAACGTTCTCCGCAGCCAAGGGGACCATGAAAAAAAAAAAAAACAAACCCCCAAAACAACCCAACAACCCCTAAACAAGGGCCTAAATTTCAGCTGATGTCCATTTCACAAGAAAAGGGGGAGAAGAACTTAGTTGGAGATATTTTGCTGTGTTTGTTGGCTTGCTCAAATGTCGAGCTTGCTGGATCAATAACCCATTGCCACTGCTCTCCCTTTGCTACTATATACACTGTTGCTGAGGTCCATATACATCTTGCAATGCCCTGTGCTTGACCTCTGAATGGGAAATGCTTTGGAATGTCCATAGACAGGAAGATGGACTCAACGGAGGAGGTTTCCAGTGGAGGGGGAGGATGGGGGGAGCGGGGAGTTGGTGCCTTTTTTCACCTCCGGATGTCAGAGAAGTCGGACAGTTCATCTGCCCGGTCCATGATCCCATGTGCCCCTTTGGGATTGTGGCCCCCAGGTTTCACCCGGGCATGGGCATTCAAGTGGCCCTTAGTACCTCTCTCTCCCTTAGATGCTCGTAAACTCTCCCTGTGGTCAGAGTCAGAGTGGCCCAGCAAGTCCCCGCGGCCAACAGTGGCTTTGCTGGCTTCACTCGACTTCTTCTCAGGACCCAGGATGGCATCGCTGTGCACAGCCGAGGTGCAGAAACTCAGGATGGAGCAGAGACTTCCCCAGTTCTGTTCACATTGGGCCTGGACACTTCTTGTTATTGCCTTTTTCACTTCCTCGCCACAGGTGAGCAGGATATTCACTAGGTCAACGTATGGCCTATAGGTAGAAGAGACAGTGAGAGGAGAGTCAAAAAATATATAAGGGTTAACTAGCAGTAAACAAGTGTAGTAGCCTCTCTGCCTTCCCCTCCCGTGTGCACAGTACAGTTCAGTAGCGTTAGCCCCCTGCCACTCACTGACTCAGCAGCCCTGTACAGAAATACTGCACTATATGGTTTTTTTTAGGCAATATATTATTTTCTAATTGGCCATAGCACTGTAAGAAATGCACATGATGGCATCCTGTCAAATAAAGCTTCATGCAGTTGCTGGACCTGCCTTGACTGCTCCCCCGATCAGAGATGCTTCAAGAGAACTGTCATGTCCACCTGAGGAATATATTAAGGTCTACATGCTTGGAAAATGGGGCTGTCAAATGGAAGAACTGCTATCTCACACCTTCTGTTTCTATCTCTTTTCATGCCTCCTTCATCTTTACTATTCAGGATACATGACAAAGGAAACTTGCTCACGTCCAGAGCCATCAACTGCATCAAAGAGCTTGCTAGGTGGAGGTGAAGGTGAATGGCGGGTACAGAGCATATGCCTGTCACCAGGCTGCAAAGAGCAATATATAATTAACTAGAAGTTCTTTGGCTTTTCTCATCCTCTTTAGCTTTCCCTCAAGTACCAGGTATTCATCTCCACCACAATTATGATCCTATCTGGACACAGGATCTGACTGCACAGAGCTCAGAACATGTGGAAATCTGCTTTGGTCGCAGTGTTTCTTCCCACACCAGTTTTCTTTTTTTCTTGGAAAGTCAAGTACAGCTTTCAGTATGTATCTTCCCACAGTCAAACCAAGGAGTCCAAACAAGCTATGGCCAAACACCACTGCTGCTTCCCACCCGCCCTTCCATGTCCCCACAGCACAAGGCAGCCTGCATGCAAGCACTTTGTCTTCCTCAGCCAGGGGTCACTGAGTGCAGCAATTTTAAAATAGTTGCGGTCTTAGGTTTTGTGGGTCAATATTGATGTTGCCTATTGACACAACTGCTCAGCCCCTAGCAGGGCCAGGAGGACGTGCTTAGATGTCTTCCACAGTAGGAACCATCCACAATGCAGCAGAACTGCCTGGAATCAGCATCTGTGGTTGCACAGATGGGAGGACACACACCTTTTGGGCAAACCATCCACCAGCTCTGGTGGCAGTGGACAAGTCTATGTCTCTTCTCAGGGAATAAGTCAGAAAGACAAGGAAAATGATCAGACTGTGATCAGTGCCTGACACTACCCTGCTTTTACGTTGCCCAACTACTTAAACTGATTTTTGAATGACTAATCTTGGAAAGCCACCTTTTCCCCTATCTCAAAACATTTCCCATGTTTGGATAGTTTCTGCCCTTTAAAAGGAAAAAAAAAAAAAAAGTTACTTGGAATGCAGCAGTGACCTATCTGCCAGGGCCTGTCACCACTTCCACCATAGCAAATCAGCCTGACCCCCACCCCACCGCAGCTGACTCAGGAGGAAACTTCACTGCCCCAACTGCGTTCCTCAGTGCTCCTTGTGAGAAAAGAGCCAGAATAAAATAGTCAGAGAACAACTCTGAGAGCTGCCACTTGCTACTCTGCTCTTAGTTTTTGATTTAAGCATAAAATAGAAGGCTAGAGAACTGAGCACATCACAGACAAAGTGATCCAGCAAGAGGAGGGGAAGGAAAAAATAGAAAAGTCAGTTGTTGAAATTGGGCATAGCCTTTACAAAAAATCTTTGGAAGAAAGAGGCTGCTGGTATGACTAAAAAGTGGCTCAGCTGCCAAATATTTCAGGTATTCAGAGTCTGCCAGAGCCCTGCGGATTAATACTGGCCCATTTCTCCTTCACTATTTTACTTTCTGCATTTCAGCTGGCCTGACCATAGTACCTGAACTGAGCACAAGGCTGCAAGTCAGCAGATGTGATTTTATTTCCAGTTCTGCCACACTTGCCTATTGATCTTGAACAAGTTACTTAGTTCAGGAGCTGCAGAGATGGCCTCTAAATTTAGGGGAGGAGGCTGGCTGGCTTCTATTTGGGGAGCCCTGCATAAAAACTAAGCTCCAGTTCCATAAGATGCTGAAGTGTAGGAAGCTCTAAATGAGATTGTGCAAATTATAGGTGTTCAGCTGAATGACCCGTCTCTTCTCAAACCGAGAACCCCAGTTAAGCTCCCCAGAAATAAGCAGCTGCCTTTGAGCTTTCCTCCTTCAGCCTGTTTGTAACATAAGGATAGCTTGCTTCTCTTTGGACAGGCTTTTGGCTCTCATAGTTCTTCTCATCCCAAAATGATGGGTTAATTGGTGGTTAATTGGTGCCAAGTACCCAATTCATAGTGTGCTAACAGAGCCTGAGCAGCTCAGAGTGATGCTGCTGCGCAGGACAGAGCCCTGTTTCCCCTCTTCCCCAGCCAGTGGGATGCTGCCCTTCATCCTGGGCACAATCAGCAGCCTGGGCAAGGCCAGGATCTGCTGCCACCAGCTATCCCTTTGATCCCAGCCTCAGGAATGTCCATGGAAAGGGCCTTGCTTTCAGGTCACCATGTTCAGCTCGTACAAACCACAGCAAATGACTCTGCATTCGAGAGTAAACTGTCATGAAAGAGTAAACTGTCATGAAAGCGTCTCTCTGCAAGTATTAGTGGGGTGGTTTTCAAGAGAAAGTAAGGGAATTGGGGCACAACTCCTTTGGAGGCCAATGAAAATGCATGGCTGAGTCCAGAAAGAAGGATTCCGTAAAGAAATAAGTAGCCTGTCATGAGCACTGGGATTTGGGGTTTCTATGCTAATATCTGCTGGGGGTAAGAAGGCACAGAGGCTCAGTCTTCTTATTTGGGAGCAAGATGTTCACCTGCAAGAAAAACAGGCTCTGATTTTTGCATCTGTGCACAAAAGAGTTTGTACAAACAGCTTGTGCTTGGTTCTGTTGCTGTCACGTAGCAGCTTTGATCAATTCCAAATAGGATTCATGCCTGCCATTCCTCAGAGGGCAGCTGTGTTTCCAGTCAGAGGGATGAACTCCTCAAAATCCGACTTGTGCCTTCATTTTTTACACCTCCATGTTTTATTAAAAAGTATCTGAGATTAATAAGGAATAAGATGAATGGGAGATTACCTGGGGGACTGCAGCTCTTTCAGGGACAATTAACTACAAGACATCTAGAAGTATGTATTAAAAGAAGAAATTATCATCTTACTGACAACTTTGCACAGACCTTCTTCCCCCCTTCTCCTCTAGCTGTCATCTTTAACAAGATACTGGGGTCAGGAACAACGTTTTTGAGCTCAGAAAGCACAGAGACACTGTGAGATGCCTCTGGAAACAACAGACACCGACACTGAATTTGCTAAAGGACCAAAGAGACAGCCTGATCCAACTTCAACCTGTTTCATTCCCTTCCAGAGGTCACATCTAGCTCTTCGTAAACAAACGAATCTTGGAGGACCCCTGTGAAAAAAGCATTACCTTGGTCTGGTACATGGGAAAACAAGATGTGCTCAAGGCCAGAAGGAGGTGAAACAGCTTTTGGGCAGATGCACAGCTCATTGGCACCATCATGCTCCTGGAAGGAGCTCCCACGCCTCTGACTGCACTAGCACGGAGGCACTTACTCATGCTGCAGCAGGTCTTTGAAGTGAATCATCTCCACAATGACCTGGACGTTCTCCTTGGCAGCGGAGCAGAGGTCATGCTTCAGGTAGCACTCCCGCTGTAACTGGAACACCATCTCTTTAATGGCAGGGCACTTACGGCTGATGCAGCTGAATTTATGCCTCAAGGCATGAGCCTTACACTTCAGAGCGTCTTTAATGAAGGATTTTCCCTGAGAAGAAAAGAAATGGAGTAGGTCTGTATTTTTGCCCATTAAGCACAGCAGCTGATTTATGCCCAGCTAGCTGCTCCTTTGTAGGACAATGTCAAGGGTTTTAGATTGCTAAGGGTACTACTTAATTGCTTTTCCCCCCTCTTCTCTTTGCTTCTCTGCCCTTAAAGTTCATGCCAAGTTACCTGTCCTTGCTATTCTAATAGAATTGAGCGCACAGGGCTTCCTCGCTGTTACTTTGAGGTTTCCTCTACCCCAACAGCTGAATGTCCCACAAGGGAAAGGGCAAAAGTCAGCCCCTTGAAATAATTCAGTGCTTGAGTTACTGGCTTTATTTCCTTCTGGGGTGTCAGCACAGCAGGTTCACACAAAGGAGAGGGCATCCTGCCATGGCTGAGGTCCCAAGGACCACAAGAAGATACCCATTCAGTAACTGCAAATCAGCTTTTTTTTAAAAACGCACAAACAAAATGTAAAATTAGTTTGCAAACATTTATGCACCATCCATATGCAATTGCCCCACTACCCCTCTGTCACTATTTTCTCTACTACTACTTTCTTGGAGAGGGAGTCAAATCAGCACTTATAATAATCCTACAGTGTCTTGATGTCTGTTTGCTACAAGAAATTCTAAGTGAGATTAAAAAAATTCCACATCAATAAACTAAAGAATTAAATTGCAAGAGAGCTGCTTTAGCAGCACCTCTTCAACTGTTGTTAGCGATTCCTTCATTTGATTGCTTAGTGCGCATCAAACCCATCCCTTCCTTTTCTCTCTTTGCTGTCTCATAGTACGGATGCCATACATGGTGCAAGTGTTGCAGCCTGACAGCTCTGCTCAGACTCCCTTTACTTTGCTGAGCAATAGAGTGTGGAAGCTTTCTGCACTGCCTCTGTCTCTTCATTAGCTTCAGATTATTTTACACAACTGCTTCATGAAGACCAAATTTTTGTTAACCATTATGTGAAGAGTACGTTAGCACAGCTCCACTGACATTAACAAAGATTTACTCAGACCAGCAAGCAGATTTTGTCCCTAAATTGTTTCGAGTCAAAAGTGTTCCTTGCTGATCAAAGAACTACATCGGTCATCATACCCTTCTACTCCCTGTGCCAAAGGCAGCTGCTTGTCTTTGCCTTCAGTAACAAACATGCACAGTGCATTAGGCAAATAAGGATAAAAAAGAAAATTCTTATGCAAACCAAACCTGACATCAGTGCTTAGGTTTAAGAGAGAGGGAAAAGCAAGCAGAGAACTGAAAATGGCCAGTGTTAGTCTTGTCATGTAATGCAGCCTGAAATAACTGTAGATAATACAGAGATGAGACATGAAAAGCCAAGTCATAGCAGAAGCTAAAGTCACTTTTATATTAAATAAAGCTCCAGGGGTTTAATACTTCTGCACTGCAACAGAGACAGCCTGTATGTGAAACAGGCCATATTTGATAAGCAGTATCTGGGGATCCTGGGGCACAGGCATCAATGGCTACACTCAGCCTTCACAGCTATGTTTCCCACTCCTTCCCTCCCTGGCTTACTTCTTTGGCCACCTTTGCTCACCGACAGACTACTGTGCAAAAATAAATGCTTTCTGGAAGCCACTTGAAAATTAAGTTGAAGGTTTTTGGATAGCCACGTAAGGAACAATTCCCATTTCAATGGCCAGCCAGACCCTTTGTACACCCTTGAGAATTTGAGATTAAAACTCCAGCACTTCAAAAGTGTTTCCTACTGGGAGATCCCACTCCCCCTCATGGAACAGGCTGAATTCAGAAGACAGCTCTACTTTATACAGTGTTCTTAACAGTATGTGAGGTTGGTGCTTTTAGTCAGGTTATACTGTAAACTACATGGTCAAGCCAAGTGTTGTCTGGGTACGGGATGGGGAATGGGTCACAAGTAGCTGTACCTAGAGACAGCTTGTCTCCTGGGACAGGTTGCACACTGCTGCTCTGTTACTGTTCTTAGGTCTTGATTCTGGGTGCTTCAATTGAAAAATTCTTACTGAAGCTGGTCATGTGCAAAAGTAGATTTGCTCTGCAAAGGTAAAGTTTTTTTCCAAAGGTGTGTTAAAGTACTAAAATATACGCGTGTGTCTAGTGGAAGCAAGCAGATACATAGGACACTGTGTTTACCTGGGCATCAAATTTTCCAGCGTTGTGCAGGAATGTCATGCAGATCTCGTGTAAGCCTCGGATCTCACAGGAATTGTTTTCAAAGCATTCAAACACGCCACATCCCACATCACCAGCATTAACCAGGCAGTGCTGGATTTCAGCTAAAACGAGCATTGATTAAGAGTTAATTTGAAGAACGGTTCATAGAAGCTGCCGGTGGGTAGGGAAAGAGTTATTTCACTAACATCATCAGTTCAAAAGAGAAAAAAAAAAAAAACATGGGACAACAGTTATTGCACCCACAGCGTGCCCAGTTTTTGCAGAAATTACATCAAAACTTGGGTGGATTATGTTATGGAAGAAATATCCAAGAAGCAAATGCCAAATCCACTATGCTTACATTAAGCTATTTCATTTGAGAACTGTCAAAGGCTTTTGCACTCCTCAGCAGCAAAGGACAGGCAGGATTTTTGCTGTCTGATTTGTACGAAGTCCCCTATCAAATTCAAATGCCAAAATGAAAAGCCCAGGAACCAGCCAGCCAGACCTTCTCATTTCTGGTACTTTGAGTCAGTTTCTGGTGATTTAGCACAATTTTTTTTACAGACCACTGTGTTTCTCCTGTTGTGATGTCTACAAACTTAATGGCAGAACACCCACTGATAAATGAAAGTCCTTCGCACAGTGTGTTGCATAAAGCTACATCCTCACCTATGTAGAAACCAATTGAAAAAAAAAAATGTATTTGCATACATAGTACAAAAAATAGATGTACTGGAGCTTGCTGTCACATGGATGTTTATTCTGTCCTTTCAGATGTTATGTAATACTGTAAAAAAATGCTGTCTAATACTCACTTACCAAAAAAACCCCCAAAAATCTAATGCTTAACAAGACAGCTTGTGGTCCTTTAAAAAAATGGATGTAATAGTACTGCCAGAGGGAAGGTGGTTGCTGAAAAAGCCTGGGGATAAAGTTAAACAGGGGCAGCTTTTAGAGCAGAACTGAGGATGCTAAGAATTCCTGTACTCTGTGCCCTAGTGGTACCTTTAATTAAAGCTCGCTCTTGGGAGCCAGCCTAATCCCCCCTCTGAACCTCAGCGTTTCAGACATCCCCAGCCTCCCCCTTCGCCATGCGGTCCATTTGCAAGTCTTTACAGCAACTTGCCGGCTAATTCCAAGCCGCTGCAAGGCAGAGACAGGAGCCTGATGTAAAAGTGGAGTCTGACGGAGTTCACACGACCCCCACCCCTAGCTCAAAACCGCTGATTTTTTTCTTTTCTTTTTTTTTTTTTTCGCCCTTCTACCTGCCCCGAGGTGCATCTGAGGGTGGGAGGCAGGAGCCCCGGGGGTGGGGTTTTGGGATTCCCTTAGCCACACGCAGGCACAGGGGGTCGGGGGGAGCTGGGAGCTCTTTGTGGAGCACGGAGCTGGGTTTTTTCGGGGCCGGGAGCTCAGCTGGAGTGCTTGTGTTGGCATCCGGATGCAAACCCTTCGCCCGATCACATGGCCTGGCTCCAGCGCGCTGAGAACTGCACAGTGCCGTGATTCACATGTGGCAGTCCCTAATGGGGCATTCGTGCATTCCTGCTCGTGTGTGTTTAAACACGTCTCGCAGCACCGAGAGTGTTAAAAAAAAAAAAAAAAGGAGAAGGAAAGAAAAAAAGAGAAGAGGAGGAAAGGAGAAGGAAAAAAAAAGAGAAGAGGAGGAAAGGAGAAGGAAAAAAAAAGAGAAGAGGAGGAAAGGAGAAGGAAAAAAAAAGAGAAGAGGAGGAAAGGAGGAGGAAAAAAAAAGAGAAGAGGAGGAAAGGAGGAGGAAAAAAAAAGAGAAGAGGAGGAAAGGAGGAGGAAAAAAAAAGAGAAGAGGAGGAAAGGAGGAGGAAAAAAAAAGAGAAGAGGAGGAAAGGAGAAGGAAAAAAAAGAGGAGGAAAGGAGAGAAAAAAAGAGGAGGAAAGGAGAGAAAAAAAAGAGGAGGAAAGGAGAGGAAAAAAAAGAGGAGGAAAGGAGAGAAAAAAAAGGAGGAAAGGAGAGGAAAAAAAAGAGGAGGAAAGGAGAGGAAAAAAAAGAGGAGGAAAGGAGAGGAAAAAAAAGAGGAGGAAAGGAGAGAAAAAAAAGAGGAGGAAAGGAGAGGAAAAAAAAGAGGAGGAAAGGAGAGGAAAAAAAAGAGGAGGAAAGGAGAGGAAAAAAAAGAGGAGGAAAGGAGAGAAGAGAAAAAGGAGGAAAGGAGAAAAGAGAAAGAGGAGGAAAGGAGAAAAGAGAAAAAAGAGGAGGAAAGGAGAAAAGAGAAAAAAGAGGAGGAAAGGAGAAAAGAGAAGAGGAGGAAAGGAGAAAAGAGAAGAGGAGGAAAGGAGAAAAGAGAAGAGGAGGAAAGGAGAAAAGAGAAGAGGAGGAAAGGAGAAAAGAGAAGAGGAGGAAAGGAGAAAAGAGAAGAGGAGGAAAGGAGAAAAGAGAAGAGGAGGAAAGGAGAAAAGAGAAGGAGGAAGAAAGGAGAAAAGAGAAGAGGAGGAAAGGAGAAAAGAGAAGGAGGAGGAAAGGAGAAAAGAGAAGGAGGAGGAAAGGAGAAAAGAGAAGGAGGAGGAAAGGAGAAAAGAGAAGGAGGAGGAAAGGAGAAAAGAGAAGGAGGAGGAAAGGAGAAAAGAGAAGGAGGAGGAAAGGAGAAAAGAGAAGGAGGAGGAAAGGAGAAAAGAGAAGGAGGAAAGAAAAAAGGAGGAGAAAAAGGGGTTGGGAGGGTGGGGAAGGGAAGCGTCTGGATCCCTCGCGCTCTCTCAGGGCTGGGAAGCGATCCAGCCGAGTGCCTGAGCTCTCTCTTTCTAGGCAAATCCCCGCGGGAGGGAGCGCAGGGGGCGGGAGGGGAGGAGAGAACCCCCCGGTTCGTTGCATCATCGCGCGGCTCCCCGCGGAGGAGGCGAAGCGCCGGTCACTTGCAGCCGCTTCCCCTTCCCTCCGCGCTCTTCCCCCCTCGCTCCTCCGGCCGCTTTCGAGCGCTCGACCGAGAAACTTTTTCTCGTGGCCGGCCCCGGCGTCCCCGGGGGCCGCGGAGGCAACACGTGCTTGGCGCGGCGAGTTCGGAGCGAGCTCGTCTTCCCTCGCCCGGAATCGAGCCGCCCCGTCGCTAGCTTTCCCCGCGCGGCTCCCGCCGCCCCGTCCCCTCCCTACCTGTGTTCTGCAGCGACAGGCGCCCCTTCTGCTGCGGGGTCCTGTCCTGCGGGCCCTCGGGCGGGCGCGTGGCCTCAGCGGCGGCCCCGCGGGCCCCGGCGAGCAGCAGGGCGAGCGGCAGGGCGAGCAGCAGGGCGAGCGGGTCTCGGCGGAGCCCCGCGCGCATGGCGGCGCCTTTCCCCCGCGGGGCCCTCCCTGCGCGCTGCCCGCCGCGGCCCCGCGACCCGCATGTGCCCGGCCCGGCGGCGGCGGCGGCGGCGGAGGCGGAGGCGGCGGAGCGAGCGCGGAGTGGCGACGGCGGCGCCGGAGGGGAGCCCCTCAAATATCCCCGCCGAGCCCCGGTGTCACTCGCATGAGGGAGCCGAGCAGGTGTCGCTCCGCGCCGCGGCCAATGGGCGGACGCCGCCCCGCTTCGACCGCCCGCCGGGGGCCGGCCCTGCCCCGCCGGCAGGTTGCAGCCTCCCGCCTACCCCCCCCCCCCCCCACGACCGGCCCCCCCCCCGTTCCCGCTCCGACGCGGGGGATGGGCGTGCGGGGGGCAGCGGGCGGCGGCTGCAGCAACGGCGGGTGCGAAGGTGCCTCCCCCCTCCTCAGCCTCGACGCGGGGGATGGGCGGGAGGCTGCACCCCGGGCGGCGGCGAAGGTGCCCCCCCCCCCCCCCACCACCAAACCAGCCCCGACCAGGCGGGGGATGGGCGTGCGGGGACCAGCGAGGAGGACGAAGGGTGCGAAGGTGTCTCCCTTTCTCCTCCTGGACACCCCTCTCCATCCCCGACGTGCGGGGGGCAGCGAGGAGGAGGAGGGGGTGGTAGCGAAGGTGCCTCTCCCCCACCCCCCCGGCGATATAGGGTGGGGAAAAAAAAGAGAAAAAGGTGGAAAAGCTGCTTTAGGGGAGGAGGGGGTAGCGCCTAAGGGACAGGAGGGTGATTTCGGGGCGATCCGAACCCCGGGGAGCTGCGAGGTGCGGGTGCCCGGAGCCTGGAACCGGCCGTCCTGCGGCACTGATGCCTCATTGCTAGACTTGATTTAAAAAAAAAAAAAAAAAAATCCCTCTCCGAAGCAGCCATGGAGCTATGGCACTGACTTTCTTGGGAATCCTCCACTGCCACAGCCGCCCCCCCCACCCACCCCCCCCCGCCCCAGGATTTTGTATCCTGGCTGCTCCGAGGGGATCTGGGCTAAATCCATCACTTGTGTGTGTGGGGGGGTGAGGGTGGATGTGATACCTGAGTGTGGACCCGACTTTCCCTGACCCTCCCTTCACCACTCCTGACACCGGGGGTGGGGGGAGAATAAGCCTTCCGAGACCCCCTTCCCCTCTCATTCCCGCCACGGTCAAGCCTGGCTGCTCTCTTTTGTCCCACAGCTGGAGCAGGACAGGGGTGGTCACCCAGGAAAATCTGCAGCAGGTTATGAGAAGCGCTGTGCTTGCTGGGGAGGGAGTGCGCGTGTCTCCCCTCTCCCTGCTGTAACGCACATCAGATGTTTCATCAGACCCTGCAGACCCCATGTGGCTCCTGCCTCCTCCGACAGCCCCCGAGCTGTTGGGGAGCGCTGTGCCGGGGATGGGGGTTCCTGCTGAGGTGGGAAGAGGAGTGTGTGTGTGTGTGGGGGGGGGGGTCAGCCAGGAATGTCTCCAGCTGCTGCTACGCGCTTCCTCACAGCTGTCAAAATGCACTTGAGGAAATCCACTCACACCTCCCCGAGCAAGGGTCTCCTAGGCAGGACGTGACACGGCACCGCAGGACCATGGCTCCACGGCTACGCACCGGCAGGCACGTTTTGACACCCCCCTTGCAGCCCCCGAGACATCCCTCCACTCGCCTTGGGCCTTCCCTGGCTTCATCCCAGCCCAGGAGGTTGGTTGGCTGCGCCTGAGCATCACTAAGTTGGCTTGTCATTCTTTAGGGTCTGACTTTGAAACATCTTTGTAAGACTGAAATCCTTTAAGGGAAAAGTGGTGGAAATGCCCTTTTACCAATGCGCTGCTGCCGTTTAAACTGCAACTTGCAGCTCTCCTAAGGAACTCGCTGTGGCAGTGCGGATGTCTGCAAAGTCCCTGTGCCCCTGGGATGGGCTCTGCCCTTTTTGACAACAGGGCTATTAAAGGAATAGTTTTTTCTTCTTCATTTTTACCTCACCCCGAGTGTCTGGTGGCCTGTCTTTTGTCCTTGTTCTCTTACTATTTATACTGCTGAAGAGTTTTGCTGTTTAATTGCCTTTGCAAGGTCTAACAAGCTTGACTTTAACAATTCTCATCTCCAGCGTTCAAAGACCAGGGACTGAATCAACTCGGGAGCAGCACAGGGAGAGTACGGGTAGGAGAATTTCAGGGGCAGCATTTTTTTCTTTTCTGTTGGAGAAGGTAACAAGCAATGTACCCTTTCTAACCAGCAAGTTTGTGCTATACATATAATGTGTATTTTAATTTTTTAAATTCTCTCTCTTGTGCTTTCTCCTAATGCCCTTTCCCTATCAATTTATGCCTGATGCCCCCCTCCTGCAGCCATTCCTCATCAATCTTTCTGCCTCTTTATTTCAAGTTACAATTTTCAGATCGGTTTTGCCCTTTTGACTGAAAGGAATTCAGCGCATCCTCTGTGCCTCAGGGTTCCTCCCTTTGGTTGGCTTCTCTGCTCAGGTCTCATCATTTCTCAGTGCTCGTTCTTCGAACCATGCAGCCCTGGCTGCCCTAGTGCGGCTTGTCCTCTCCTTCATCCCATATTGTATTAATTGCTTCATCCAAGGTTCTTTTTTCACGTCTGCCTTTCCTTACCAAAAACGTGCCTAAAATAGCACCCCCTCGTGTCACTATTTGGTGGAGAAATCTGCCGCCTGTCAGCATGTTGAGCATCTCCCATCCCTTCCTCCTGCTCCGCAGACATCACTGAGCAGCTAGTGGCAAACAGAGCTGTGGGATTTTTTTTTTCCCTGCTTTTCTCCCTCGAGGTCACTCGTCAGGGTGCTTCTGGGATTAGAGGATCTGGTCCCGCTCAGTCCTTCCTTAGCAAGGCGAGAAGCTGCGCCTGCATTTTAAAGGTGTGTGCCGTCCGGAAAAATGCGCGTGATGCACAAGTCACGCTCTAGCAAACTTGGCACCTTTTGGAGCATGGTGCGAGTCTCTCCCTGGCAGCACAATCGACTGCCAGTTGGAGTGCCAGGTAATTTTATAGAATAATTACCAATTCCAGTGATTTAGAGGCTGGTTTCCAGGAGACCTGGGATGCCTGAATCCATGGAGCCTGCAGCTTTGCTCCAGCCGCAGGCAGCTTATGTGGACGCAGGCGCCTGAGTGCAGGATGGTGTCCGGTTGTGGGGCATTTGATGATGTGTTTGAGGAGTAACACTTGGGTCAGGATCACGACTCCTTCCAGAAGTTTTGAACAACTGGAACAGGCTGCCCGGGGAGGGGGTTGAGTCACCCCTGGAGGTGTTTAAAAGACAGGTGGACGAGGTGCTGAGGGACGCGGTTTAGTGTTTGATAGGAATGGTTGGACTCGATGATCCAGTGGGTTTCTTCCAACCTGGTTGTTCTATGATTCTATGATTCTAACTCTTGGCTTCTAGGAACATGGTTTTGAGTTCCCTGTATGCAACATACACAGGTTTTACTTTTTAGGAGCGTTTCATGATTTGATTAAGACTTTAGAGGATCAAGCAGTAGCATGAGCATTTTGCAACTACCTTTAAATTTGAGTTTGTAGGGAGATGAGCTACTTTCATGGCTTATTAACAGGGCTGTGTCACTGTGAGGCCGTTTCAGGCAGGTGAAGGCTGAGGAATGCTGCGCAAGAGGCTCCGGCGCACGGGGAGAGAATGAGCACACCCAGTAATGAAGGCCAGTGACTTCAGAAGCAAAGAGGATGCTGTGGGGAAGGTGTGCCAAGGTCTGGATTCTGGGATTTTAATCTGTGATGAAACACATTTCACAGTGGAGTTGGGAGTAAGCTGTGTTGTGCAGCCCCAGCAGTGCAATGGGATTTCATCAGGCTTGGGAAAAGAAGCAAGACAGGGGAATTTATTGTTGCCTCTTCCCCTGGGTAATTTCCCCACCTCGGGGCTTAGTGCAAGGTGCTGACTTGCAAATGACACATCATTACAAAGCCAGCCCAGAGTTGCAAAGGGTTGCTGGGAATGTGGTCAGGGTGAGCGGAGGGAAGCTGCCTCTTGGACTTGGTTCCTCCTGGTGCAGGATCTGCTCCGGGAACATGTTGATTTAATTCCCACAAGCTGGTTCTCTGATGGTGTGAATAAAGCTGCTGACAGTGACTGCAATGGGATTTGACACTGGAGAACCTGTTAGGCTCGCTAAATGTAGGTCTTTTGGGAAGCTTCAAAGGATTGTATTTTAAGCCACTTCTCCCCTATCTATCATTGATTTAGTACTTTTGAATATCTGGTAGCTGTAGTTTTTATGATGAACAAGCAGAAGATGACAATATTAAAAAAAATACATGGCCACTTTTATTCCTGATTACTGCTGTAAAAATCAACGTATTTGAGAAATGGTCTCAATGAGTTGTGCACCAGGTTTAAAGATAGCCTGGCTTCTTTGATAACTATGAACTATCTGAAAGATTTATAAGGGTCAGAAATCCTGCCAAACATTTTTTTTTTTGTATTCAGAGCATCAGGCAACCGCTCTGTGATATTTTTAAAACGGGTATTTACTCAAGTAATTGGTGACTTTTTATGTGGAATAAGAAAACCTGGTGCAGCTATATTGGACTTGACATAAAAGAGAGGTATGTAATTTGTGAGCAAAACAGGGTGGAATGTACACATTGTACCTGGGGAGGTATTTCAAGAAAGACAACTCCTTGAGACAAAAAGCCAAAACAACAGACACGCTAGGTTGCATGCCAGGATTGTTTATTCCTCAGTTAATCAACTGTGTAATGAGTGTCCAGAAACAATCTCTTCTGCCCAGGTAGTTTAAGTTTCAAATCTTTGTAAGCTTTGTGGCCTTCATAAAATGGATTACATGGAAGTTGGATGAAAAACACATGTTTCTGAGAACATTTTGGTTCAAAGAAAAAAAAAAAAGTGGCAATGTCAGTGCCAACAATTTACTACAGAATATCTGCACCAGATGCCGTTAAACTATAATTCCAAACAATTTGCCAGAATTATGTATTTACTTTATTCTTTAAGTCAAAATAAAGATATGCATGGTTTTTATTACTTGTGGATATAAACAAAAATGTGATGTGATTACAACTAATATAAGGCAAATAATGCCAAACAGTCATGATTTCTGTGACTACTGCACTAGCTAAAGAAAAATGGAAACTCTGTTGGTAATTACGTGTGAAAGGCTTGTCAAAATGTGGCTGTCAGATTGAGACATATCAGACTGCAGTCTGCTTAGTCACTAGATAAGAACATTGGCCAAAAGCATCCATTTATTCTCTTTTCTCACAGTGGGTTTTTTTTTTTTTCCCCCTGAGAGAATGGGGAAGAGATCTGCAAGACATGCTGAGTTATATTCTTAACTAAAATAATACCTAGAAGAGACTCTTTCTCAGAGGTATTTGTAGGCGATCTCCAACTTGCTGGTTCTTATCCAGATGAGCTGCTATGAGATGGTTCAAAAGACAGACATTGACGTCAAAATTGCCATGCTGAAAGGACAGAGTGAGTTTCGGCAGGAGTTTTTATGACATTACATGTCATTTAGGTTATAAAGGGCTCTATCTGGCACTCCAACTAGCTGAAACAATCTTTACCTACTGTCAAGAGGCTCTCAGAAGTTCTCAAATAATTGCCTTGAGTGAAGTGGCTACCTCAGTCAGCTGCAGCTTGATGCAGAGAAGTGCTGAATGTCCTGTAACACCCATATTCCCAGGCTGGACTGCAAATCAGTGGGGCGAAAAATACATCAGAAATAGAGAAAAGAGGTTCAAGAAGCTTTTTTTTTTAAAAAAGAATTGTTCAGTGAAGTCACCAAAACAGAATCCCCCTGTGTGTTACAAAGGAAGAATCTGCAAAAGATTTGCAGTGGAGACTCTGGTTTCATCCAGACAATGGCCTGGTGGGACACAGTGAGCTCCATCTCCCAAATGAGGGATGCAGTGTCAGATCCTGCTTGGAGGAGCATGGAAACTCATCACAGCTCTTCTGCAGAAATCCTCTTTGATTTTGGGAAAAAAACTATGCTTTCGTGTAAAGCAAAGCAGAGTTATATGGATGCCCCATCAGAAGACCACCTGGTGTACAAAGTCGCTTTGTTTTATGTGATACAATACGTACTTCATTATGGCCAGGACCAAAACCCAAAGATGAACTGGGTTCCACCTGCAACACAAGATATTTTTGTATGTTGAACCTGCCAAATCCTGAAGCACAATAGCTGTAGGAGAGATGAGAATTACCATTACAATATTATTGCCAAAGCCTAATGCAAATAATTTGTCCTGGCTGTCATATTTATCAGGCACACCCAGATTATGTGTATTTTTGATGCAATTATGGTAGGAAGAAGTTAAAGATGGGTGAGATTTGCTAGTCCCAGGATGTCCTTCTTCTATGCAATACCAGATTCTTTTGATGTTCTGGTTCCTTGGTTCCTCCTCCACCTCACCTCTTGAAGGAGCCACAGGTGATCGTTGTAGTCAAAGTGGACATTGACAACACATTTTTTTTGCTCTGGGAGAAATTATCTTGACAATCCTGGCCTTCTAGTTCATACTAACCCTACCAGCTTGTGGCCAAGGAAAAAAATATCTCTATAGCCTGTTGTTCTAGGACTATCTGAAACCCAGGTCAGGTAACGGGACTGTAATACTGTGGGGCTCGCCAGGAAGGAAACATGCCAATGTAATTATAGTGGTAATTATAGCACCGTAGTCACCGCCCACAAAGTACGACTCTCTGCAGAGTACTATGATTCCAGAATCAGAGTCCAAACAACATAATGCTGTTAAATTTTCCTACCCGCCAGTCCTGGCTCTCAGCTGGATTGACCTCAGATTGAAAGTGAATCTGCCTCTCCTGTGAATGGCCGTGCAGATGCCAGCAAACTCAGATTGAATGAATGGTTTGCCTGCCTCTCCTATGCTTTGTCTCTATGATACACACTTCAGCCAACAGCTGACGCTGAAATTAAGGTCAGTTTTTGTTTTCGTGTTAAGCTCAACAAACTCAATGCAATTCTGCAGGGTGGGTAGGAGTGAGAAGTAAAAAAAGCACCTCCACAGTCCCATCTTGGGCTCTCATTGGCTTTTCATAATCACATTTCACTTCGTATACGTAGATGGTCTCCCTGACTTTGAGACTTTTCAGTGCAGATCTGACAGCAGCTAAATTGTAGGTCTAACTGTTCCCATGGCCTAACTACAGTTGCTCTTGTTTCGCTTCTATAGGGTCTGGGCAGATGCTCTGATGCACAACACAGCCTGCAAACCACGTTGGCTTAGAGATACCTGTATTCATGACCTACATGATGATTTATGGGTATGTATTCTTCCTTTGAAATAACAATTACCATAAATTGAAATTCGCATTAAAAAAAAAAAAAAAAAGCTTTTCAAAAACAGTTTTCAAAACAGTTAATTGTTAAGCCCAGGCAGTTGAGACAGAAAAGATTCCCCAAATCTTATCAATTATGAGCAGGAGTTGCAGACAGTGTAGAAATATCAGGGCCCAATGTAGCAAGCAGAGTCATGGAGCTGCAGCCTGGCTGCTTTGTGGGTGTTAGACAAGCAGTTTTGGATACTGAAACAGGCAACTTTCAAAATACAAGGGAAAGTCCTGCTGGTGTCATTGGGTCTGCTGATTCCACTGAGACCGCTTGGATGCAGGGAACCTGCCTGAACCCATCCTTTTCCAGGGCTGATGCTAATCTGTTTTCCAAGTAGGTTTATTAACTACATTTCATTATTATTTATCACAAAGTAACTTGCAGTTTGCCACTGTGATGTTCCTGTTGCCTGTACCATCCATGTCTGTATTTATTCTGAGCATCATTTAATGTGGTTTTAATATGATTAATTAAGATTAGAGTTTTGTTGTGCTGTAGAAGCCTTTTATTTTGCTGAGCTGTGGTGGTGGGAGGTTTGTCCTGTTGTTTATACATTGCCATGTGCTTGCTCTGGGTACATTGTGCTCAGTGTATCCACAAGCATGCACTCCTGGTTTCAGTGGGATCTGATGCCAATGAAAACACATTCTTTGAAAAGATAGGTAATTACTTAAGACTTTGTCTAATGCTATAGAAGGACCAATAAGCTATATGAACCAATTTAGTATTCATAATAATACGTGGTTCAGAGATGAATAAAAGGCTATAATTCTTTTGAGGGGTTCCACTGACAGAATAAACCACGAGAGCTCAGCTAGTCAGCAGAAAGCAAAGATTGGATTATAGCTGGGCTCATCAGCATGGGACCGTACATGGTAGTTTCTCTTGTCTGCAAAGGGATTATTTCAGAAGGTTTTTTTCTCCTTATTCTAAATTACTTTAAGTCTATAACCCAAAATGGAAGAATTGCTGGGTGCTGTTTTCTGCGAGAAGAACATTCAGAGATAATATTTGCTGTCTTCTCTGTTGTAGCGTAATCAGATTTTGTTCTGGAAACATGTCTATGAATGGAATTAAATTCTTCCACTGTTTCACCCATCCAACTATAAATAAGCTATGGTGCTGCAGTACCATACAATAACTGCACGTCTGGCTGGTGCACGGCTGTTCCCCCGTATTGTTGTTCAGCTGGCTCTTCTCCCACCTGCTTGGTTTTTTTTTGCTCATCTGTGGACCAAGACTGGACCCTATATTTATTTAAATGGATTCTGCATAGGGGTTGGGTGGGTCCTTTTCTGGGGCTGTTTCAACTACACCCGTTTTCATACCCGGTAATGGGTCCCATGTGCCAAATATGCTTTGATTTTTGGTTGATGTCATACTGCATTTACAAGTAGTTTGGGACCCTTTCAAAATAGAGATGTGTTTATATAAATATTTATTTATATTTTTTTGATAGCCTCAGGAAACCAAGTCAATGACTGAGGAAATAAATAGGCATGGAAAAAATCATAAGGGTATTGTTTATGAGTAGATTATAGTCAGATGATAATAACAAGCAGAATGAATAAATTTGAGAGGCAGAATTGACATGATGGATATTGCTTTAATACCATGTACTGAACTTTCAGTACATCTTGTTTTGAAATTCATATTTCTTGAAATCCACAGGAATAAATTGAACTCTGTGTAAGCTGTTGAGACAGAGCTGACTGGAGGGTGGAATGTGCAGAACGAGACCACAGACAGGGTGTTCATGGTCTTCTGCTGCCTCCTGGGACTCCTCTTCTCTCTGCCTTTTCAAATCTCTGTGTTTAGTCACGTTTCTATTCTGATAATTGATTGCACATTGACTGAGGTAAATGCTGCCTATGCTTTTGCGTCCTCTTTCACCAGTGGCTTTGCTGGGTGCCTTGAAGGTGTCTGCTGAGATTCATCTGTGTGTATAATGTCCCTAGCCGGATGGTTGGTGTTGGTTCTCCCCAGCCTCCTGTGACACATGAGGTGTTTCATCCCAAGTGGAAAGTAGGGTGTCTCTGACTCAGATGTGCAATGGTTGGGGAGCAAACCCTGCTCCAGGGCTGCAGAGCAGTAGCAGCCTGGAGGAGGATACACCTCCTGGTGATGTGGGTCTGGTAACATGGCTCCGTGTCAACCTTTCTCACCCTTGGGTCGGGGAATGTGATGGAGAATGTGCACGGCAGCCTTAACACCGACTGTCTTGCAGCCGAAGTCTTTTTGAGCAACTTCACAGGGCACTGACTTGCGAACGGTATAAATTGCACTGAGGCCAGCCTTGGCTTGGATGGCATCAGGACTGGATTGCCAGAAGGTTTTTCAATAATAACAGCAACCATCCTAACTAGTGACGTAGTACTACTCATTTATATGATTTATGGGAACACTGTATGTAATGATTCCAGCATATACAAGCAGGACTGAACTTCTTTTTAGCCTTCTGAATAGAGGCAGCCATGTAATACACACAGGAGCTTAGTACTTGTAGGAATATCCAGCACTGCCTGTGGCTGGAGGAGATCCATCATTTCAATTGGCCCCATTAGGAGTTTTTGAAAGCTGCAAAGAAACTTCACTGCTGTTGAAACTAGGAGACCAAATAGTGTGCTCTCTACATTACGTTTCCATGTTCATCTGCTTACTTGAGTAGCGTAGTCAAGCATAGGGATGTTGTTTGTGTTTGGGTCTAGATTATCCACGAGTATAGAGCTTGTATTGTCTTGGCCGGGCCCAGCATTGTGGGCAGACTGTCTGACTACAGTGGGTTGAGTCCTGAGATCATACCAGCAATTCTTCTTCCACAGCCAGTCCCCCATTATAGGCTGCTGGAACACACTAGGGTATTTCTAAATTCTTTTCTGCATCTCTCTGGGAGGGTTAAGGAGTTCCCTTAGCATTTGCCTTTCTTTGAATGAATGTGTGTGGCAGTGTTGATGCACTAAGCAGGACAAAAAAAATTTTTTTTTTTTTCATTTGAAAAAAATAGGCTGTTCAATTCCTTCATTGCTGGGTAAGATTTGTTAGGTACTGAGACTCCAGTGTAACCTCACCGGAGCACTTCTTGCACAGTACAATCCAGGGTATCCTTGGAAATGTGTGGGTATACCTGTCTATATGTACTGTGTGCATATACATTCCTCATGATGTGCCTGGAAAGCAGTATCCAGTACAGATGTCCTCATCTGGCTAAAGAGCAGTGAGAATAGATTCAAACTGGTCTTGAGACCGTTTTATGCAAGAACAAGTCAGGGAGCTGGAGTTTTGTTTTGTGCATCAACATACCTAATAAAAGAGAGCCAGACTTGGGAGGGTCAGTACAGCTGAGTTCGTGTTGGCCATCCTGCAAAAATCTGAGGGAACAGAGGCAATCTAGAAAATCCAGGCACCTCTGAAATTAATCCTTCACATATAATGTCTTGAAGTTTAGGTGAGGCAATCACTGCCTATCAATCACCTCAACTGGTTCAAAAGCAGATCAATAGCACCTTGAAAGTATTTTGGAGGAGATCAGATGCATCAGTGATTTGATATCAGCTTGGTTTTGAAGTCCTTTGAATTCAGATAAATGATAAGGGACTGGTTTTAGGCAGTCAAAAAAAATCTCTAATAATTAGCTGACATAATAATTCTGTGCCTCTTCTGTGAAATTTTGAGCAAACCTGTGCAATTTTCTGGAGCTTTCAAACAGCTCCATCACCTTAGGGTGCTAAAACACATTTCCCGAAAGAATCAGATGATTAAATGTCCCACTAGGTAGATATGATTTTTCTCAAATTGATGCCTAGTCCTTGCAAATATAAACTTTATCTTTTCAAAATTATTTGGAGTCTGTTACTCTCCTACCAAAAGTTCCTTCTAGGTTTTAAGGACACAAATAACATAATCTAAGTGAAGATGTTTTCACTTCTCAAATCTTGGATTAGATCGTGTGTCATTCTCTGACTTACCTCTTGAACATTTACGGGTTTGAACGACATTCAATAGACCAGGCCAGCACTAGCTGTTTTCCCTTGATACTTGGGTACTTCTTTAGTCTGATGGTGTTACAGGCACCATATCTAATTTACAAATATATTTCATTCTTGGTGTTTTATCTACTGATAACAGTGGATTGTTTGTAAATGAAGTTTTCTATAGTCCATGGATATTCCTAAGTATCTCATAGCATCTCTTACTGTTGCAATTTGGTCTGCTGAGGGCAATTTAGGTACTTGCCTTGAGCAGTGCTCCGGATGTGATTTTGTTTCTCTTTCCCATCTGACCAGTGCGATGATAACAAACCTTCTGTAGACCTCCATCTGGTTTAAGTGCAGTCTGATATTGGATGAGGGCTAGGTGCTAACTTCTTCATTTCTGGAGAAGGGACTAGTGTTTCATGAGAACCACTTTTCTCATTATGTCCTTTCTCTTCCTTCTGCTGTCACAGTTTCCAGCCTGTAACTCGCTGAGCTGTTTCAGAGCCAACTTCTTCTCTTGTGACACTAGGTACACTGAACTCTGTCCCTGTGATGTAACTTTTCACCAGATACACCTGTTACTTGGTCTGTCATTCTCTTGTAGAGGATGCAGAGGGAGCATCCCCAACTTCTCAGGGCAACCTGTGCCAGCGCCTCACCATACTCATCATGAAGAATTTCTTCCTAATGTCTAATCTAAATCTTCCACCTTCTAATTTAAAACCATTCTCTCTTGTTCTATAACTACATATGCTTGTAAAAGGTGCCTCCCCAGCTTTCTTGTAGGCCCCTTCAGGTACTGGAAAGCCGCTATAATGTCTGAAAAGTGTCCAAGGGAAAATGTATTAGCACAGTTAACAGACAGACGAGCTCTGAAATAGCACCTCCCTTACTCTGTTAATTTAGCTACAGTTCACGGTGATAAAACAATAGGTAGCTGAAGTGTAGGTCACTCAAAATCTAGCAGCACTATAGATAATAATCATTTTATTGAAAGTTCACCCCTTGTGTAGGCATGAGCTTTACTAAGAGCTGGATTTCTCCTGATGTAGCAGATAATTACAGTTTGTTTACTTCTTGCAGTTCCCATGTACTTCAGCCATACACATTTTCCATGGGTCAGAGTTATTTCTGATCAGCAATGTGGCTTTCAAGCTGTCAGTGTTGTCCCTTCAATGGCAGATGAGTGGCCAGTGTTTTGCATGAGCCTTGGAAAGAGTTGCTGATGGTCACTTTGCTGCTTCAGCAACCTCTAGTTTTCCCCAATGTGGTTTCCCTACACTTGGGCAATCCTGTCATTGGTGACCTTTGCCTCTGTACTGCCGAGAAGACGGTCTCCTCTGAGCTGTGGGACACCTACCACAAGCTCACCATTGAACCTTCTCCAGTTTTTAGCCAGTTCACTAATGATCCTTTCTGGAAGGACTTTATTCTACACAGATGATAGGAATGGAAATTACATACGGATGGGAATTAACAGCTGGTGTTTTAACAAGATCCCTATTTCTGCTTCTCTGGGGGATCCATTGAATTTATGTTCATTCCGTACCTTCTTTTTCTTCATCGATGTAGATTCTGAAGTTCTTTAATTCAGTTGTTTATGACTTGACTTTTCACAAAAGCTTTTTTAATTGAACCCTTCTTAGAACAGGCATCTTTTCCCATTATGAATTTTGTCTTCAGCTCAGTACAGGCTGCTTCCCAAATCCATTACTGGGCTGAAATGCTCCACTAGGACCTACCAAACCAGTCTCCTCACTGCGCATTATGTGCCAGATCCACCTCCTCACTCTGTTTGGTATTTCAAAAGGTTTTCTTCGTACAGTCCTTGCAGGGAATAGAATAAAAAAAAATATTTTAGCAATAGCTATGGGTAAAGTACTTTGGTATAAAGACCTAAAATCCTTCAAGAATATTGCAGCAGATTCTCAGCAGCCCTCTGGTCCACACAACCTCCCATCCAAAGTGCTTTTGCAGACTCCAGTTCATCTGCACCCTCCTGCACTTTTTCACCAGTAGAGTAGTTTTTTCCTAGCTGAAAGTCTTTGCCAGCTGTGCTAATACTTGCTTCTAAACTTGCTTACAGAGATTTCACAATTCCTGCAGGCAGGATTTTACTCTTAGCCCCTGCTTGAAATGCAGACTGAAATCCTGAACTTGGCCTTTACTGAGATGTAATTTCTTTCCCTTTGCAGGCTCAGTGCTGTGAATGTTCATTCCCCATTTCCTCACATAAACCAGGCAGTCTTCTGTGAATTTAAGCTATAAAATATGTTGATTATGTTCTTTGCAGTGACATAAAAAGAAGTCCCTCACAACACATTTCCACCTTTTAAAAGAGATTATTTTTGTAGTGATTTAAATTTTGGGGATAAAGGTATTTAGTTGGACAGAGTTTGATAAAGGGTGCTGGTGTTTCATGGCTGATTCTGATGAATCATCATCAACTAAATAGCCAATTACCTGCTTACCATTTTTTCAACCATTTTCCTTTGAGGCTGTGAGACAGGAGACTAGAAACCTTCTTTATTTACCGCTTGCACAGGCTGTGTTCTCGGCACAACTTAATCAAGTGCTGCATTAGGCCAAAAGCTATGATCTCTGTCAGAAGCAGATGCAACCCAGCAAGCACCTGCTGAGGAAAGTGTACTGGAGAGAGGAAGCATGTTCCTGCTTACTACACCTGCTGCTAGGACAGTCCCCTGAAGTCCAGCCAGTGCAGGAGAAGAGGATGTGCCACAGCATCCCTGGGAGCGGGGCTGGCTCTGCACATCTGCGAGAGCAGCAGAGCGACGGGAAACACAAACTCAGCTGCCGACCTGCTGCTCCACCTGCACAGCTCTTGCTTCTGCCAAGTTCTCAGGCAGGGGGATGGAGAGCAAGAACCTCCCTGTGGGGATGCACGTGTAGCAGCTTTGTCCCTGCGACAGGCACTGCTGCAGATGTGCTGAATTTTTTCATATTAATAGGAAAATGTACAGGTTTCTTTCTGCTGTTGACACCCTGATTTTGCAGAAAGGGAGAATTATTCTGGTTTAGGCTCCTACCTCTGTCTCTGTCTGCATATTTGTAGGATCAGGTTTTCTTGCCCACTCATTCATTTGAATTTTTAACCCAGCAGGAATCAGTGCTATAATGATTAATATAGAATCTTTCTCTCCTTTTCTAATATTTTTTAGGTTGCTTTTTTTTTTTTTTTTTTTTTTAAATCTGGGAGTTCTGGTATTTCTGTGCACGACTTGCACAAGGATTTTGTTGTTTTAAGCCTGATTTGTCAGTTGAGATAGTGTTTATTGCTGTGTTAGTATTGTGACTGTAAGGGAACAGTATGTTTCCATCCGTGATGTTCTTTCCCTGAGCAGATCAATCCCAATGAACTCTTACTCAGCAAATGATGTGAGTTTTACTAAACATTTGCTCAGAAAATACATTCCGTGGTTAGATATACTGGCATGTTTGCTGATATGACCATGCTTCAATTCAGACCTGGTCTGTGATTCATGATAGTGCAGTTGATTGTAAAGCAAGGGGTTGCCGCTTCTTTATTTTAAAAGGTGTTAGGTAAAGCATAAGGGTAAAAATAAAATTGCACTTTAAAAAGTATATGAAATATAAGAAAAGACAAAAAAAGATTTAGATTTCAGTTCTGTGAACCTTGACAATGTTCTTCTGAGTGCTCTGTGCTGAAAAGCCCAAACCGAAGTGATTCTTGGGGTGTTTAAAAGAAACAGGAGAAAAAGAGCCAGTCTTTTATTTCTGCCAAAGCCTCAAGTAAAGGCAGACACTGATGTCAGAGGAGAGCTGCTGAGATTGTCTTATTTCCTACATGATTGACAATATGTGTGACACCGTCTCTGTGCCCAGTACAACTCCGTTGGAGTTTTTCCATTGGCTTTGTTCATAATTGGCTCAAATCCGACATTTGTCTAATGTGTTAATGTGCTAACTGTGTCAAAAACTTTGTGACACCATTGACTATTGTACAGCCGATGATCTATTAGATGATAACTGTATCTGAATAGGACAGACGACCACAGGAATTTCCCTCAATGTCCGTTGCACTGTTATTAAAGACAGAACTGCTGTATGGCTCTGACAGTGCAATTTCATTGCAACAACAGTATGTTTTCCAGGAAGTTAACTTTTGGGTTGACACTTAATCACCAAAGCAATTAAGTGTTGTTAGACTGAACTGAGAACAATATTCCTTTGACTGGCTGGTTATTATTTTTAAGCATCACATCATTTGCTGTTATTATTTTGTTCAAGAATTAAAAAACAAGTCTCTGATTTCTGTCCAAGGTGCAGATAAAGAATATTGTAGCAGAAAGTATGGGAGGAAAGCCTTACATGCCCTCCCTGGCATTCCTGTCATCAAGGGGTTTATTGTCAAGGGTTGTGTGTGTGTGTAAATGAATGGCAGAAGCACTTAATTTGCAGTTGTAGTATTTAATGGGTATTAAATAATGAATCTGTACAGCAGTTACATTTGCAGGGGAGGTCTGTCTTATCATTCTAGAGCATTATTAGGACAAACAGTTCCCATAAGTTCAAAGTGAAGCGATGCTTCAGCTTTGTTGATCAAGCCAGAGACCTATGCCTTTTCCTTTCTCAGTGTAAAGCAAAGCATGTGTTTTTTAATGAACTTCCACTGCTCCCTCATTTTGCTCTATAAAGGTAGAGCTTTTTTGTTTTCAACAGCTACAGTTTCTTAATGGCCTTGCAGTGACCATGTCTGAACCTTGAGGTCCTCCCTTAGGATTAACCCTGCCTCTTCTTCACACTGAGCTCCAGTTGATTTAAATGCAAGTTTTGCTTAAGAAAGGTATTAAAACTCTGGATTTAGTGCAGTTATGTGAAAGAACATTCACCCATAACCTATATTGCCTTCACTTGGCAATATTGTTTTATCTCGTATATCTGACACTCTCCCTTTCACTGCTTACGTAAGAAAATCGTTTGTACTGTCAACAGCTCTGTTTAACCTTTAATAATAAAATTGGTAACTAGTCCTGAGGCCCATATTTGGGTGTAATTTCCATTCAATCCAATGGTGTTTTTGCCAGGGAGGGATCTGGAAAAGCTCTGAATTTTGAACTCAGAATTTAGCCCGGCAAGCTTTTTCAGTAGCTTCTGTTTCTCCTCTACGAAATATGACTAGGGCTACAGTGGCAGGGAGAGGAAATATTAGAGGAACATTTCTGTACTTTCCATTAATGACTTTATTGGACAAGATGCCTGATGATACCAGGTTTTTCTCATTCACATTTTTATAAGCTATCTAATGCGCAGAAACATCAGTTTTGGGCATATGTTCCTGTCCCTGGAGTCTTGTTCAGACATTAGAGAAACATTTTCTAACTCAAAAGATAAACACTTCTGCTAGAGTTCAGGGACGGAAATTGTTTTCATCGCAGCAGGTGTTGCCTATTAGTTCTACCAGAACTAAAACCCTAAGCTGGGCTTTAAGCGGGATGCATAATCAAGCTCTTACATCATTGTGAGATGTACCGTACTTGAACCTTTTGCTTGCTGAGGCTGTATTTCCTCCAAGAAACATCCTGTTTTGCAATCCCCTGAATTCCCCATGTGCCATACAGCATTAGGGATTTCATCACCTCCTGGGCACACAGGCTATGCTTTCTGCAGAATACCCGTAGGGAGGGAGAGACAGAGAGCCAGAAAAGTCAGAGGTTTCCATATTTCCTGGTGGGACCCCATGATCTATGAAAGATGGCTTTATTTTTATTCCCCCCCTCCTTCTTCACTTCATGCTGTTTCCACTATAGACCTGAGCCTGCCTAGCAGGCTGCTGGAGGCTGCTGATTGCATCATGTCGAGGAAGGGATCACACTCTCTTCAGTCAATTGTTTCAGGTTCCATCTTGCTTTTAATGGTCTTGGCTGCTTTATTTCTATCCTTTACCTTGCTGTCATGCATGCAGTGGACAAAATAGTCTGGCTAGTAAAAGGCATCCTGGTTTCTAGTATCAGTTCTTTATCTTCAGCTTTCACCAAGGTTTATTGCTAAAGGCAATGGATTAATTTGCAAGCTCCAGCTTTGTATTTAAGGACAGAATGTATTTTTTAGTAGTTCTCCACTTTGCATTTTTTCTGTATGTCTTTACCTGTTTCTTTTGGACCTAATTGACTCACCTGAGTTTACTAGGGGTCGTAGCCTGGGTTAACAAAGAGATTTGCCAGGTCCCAGAAGGTGCTAACAGGCTTTAATTGCCCTGAGTAGCTCTACCTGGGCCCCCACTCATGCACCCTGTGCCTGCTGGTCCTGGTCTGCATTTAGGCTCAACCCCTGGTATTATGGGGCTGTGGTGCTTAACCTTGTATCTTGATCTTCTGGCTTGATTTGGAATTGTGTGCGGTTCTGGATGGTGGGTGACCCTGACTGTGGCCACTGGACCCTCTCAGCTCTTGTCCAGGTACCATTGTGCTGTATCTCCAGTTGGGGGATGCTGCTCTGCTTTTATTCTTTGTCCCGCTGCCTGCTCGGTGTCCTCACTGGCTGTGGGGAGCTGGATCTGGCCTTCACACTTTCAAGAGTGGTTTGCCCTAAGGGCTGCTCACTTATTATATTTTGTACAGCTGACCTAGGTCGTGGGTTGAAACCGGTTTACAGCTCTGCTGCTTTTTTCACAGATTGTACCACAAATGCTGTGGTCGTTGTTCAGCAACAGTATTCCACTGTTGTACTCTTTACCATCAATTGTATTGGTCTGTATTATGCATAGAGGGAAATGGACTATTTTTTTATTATTAAACATCTTTATTTGTGCTTTTTTTTAAGAGTAATATAAAGATATAATGAGAGTTACAGCCACTAATTCACTGGACTATCCCTGTTTAGTCACCGCTGATGCCGTAGTCAAAATGGCACCGACTCTGAACAGTGCAAGGCAAAGCTGGAGGGAAATATTGCCCTAAAGTTTTTTGGTGAAACTCATCAGGGCTACAATCGCCTTCTAGAGCTAACATGCCTTATTAATGTGTATCCAGCAGATGTGTGGATGGTAGAGAGAAATGAAGAAAGAAAAATCTTGGCATACTTATCCTAAAGGAATGTTCATTCAATACGTCCTGTGCTGCAGGATTAAGCACATATAGGAGAGAATCGCCACAGAGTGTGGGGCTGAGAGCAGCCTGAAGCAGCACTTTTCCCTCATCCCACTAGAGGGTGGGTGCAGTTTGGACAGTGGGAGGCTTTGGCAGGCTGAACTCTGCCTGGCTTGGCAAGACGCACAATGGGAGTGCGAGCATTAATTTATCACCTAACAAGGGTGGTGGGGCTGCCAGAATTGGCAGTTGGTACTTCAGGAGATATTTAGCTTGGAGGTGCCTACAAGCATTTTCTCTCTATAATTCAGGCTCTGTAACCAGAAGATTGCCTATTAGCAATATATTAATTGAGTGAGGCAAACATTTTTATTTTTAGTAGCTTAAACCAAGTGTCTATTTTTTTAAACTGATTTAGAAGGTTTTCACGTTGGCATGCCCCACCAGGCTCACAGCCACAGTGTTTAAAAAGTACTTTTTTCAGAGATGGGAAAATTAGAAGAGACAATATATCATTTTTTTTCCTTTTGGTTTAGTATTTGCAGAGTCATTCTTTTTGTGACAAAAAGACAAACAACTCGAATAGTCCCCTGCTCACAATCTCCACTTTGGAAAGGAAGCAGAGTTTGTATTTCAAATCAATATCGGCTGTTTAGAAAGAATGATATGATAGCTATTGGTATCATCGGAGACAAATTCCCTAAACTCTACCTCAGATAGAACAGGGTAGAAGATGTCTTTTCAAATCTGGGTGTTTTTTTGGTTTATTTATTTTTATTTTGTACTTGATCTATTGATTTGTATTGCAGGGAGTGAGTATGCAGTCTTGATTTAGAGTTGAGCTAAGTATTTTTGTAGCTGAACCATATAAATCTTGTTGGAGTTGATGTGGACTAAAGGTAGAAAACATCAAACTAGAGAAAGTTTGGGGTGAGGGAATCTCTCTAAAAAGAGATCAAATAAATAAGCATTAATTTTGTGTTGAATAAGGCAAGGATAAGGATTAGAGAGCTTTGTGAAACAGGGAAAAGTTCAAGAAAGAGGAGTTTTATAGGATTCTGTAACTGAAGACATTAACATAAGAAAGAATAATAATATCACTGTTTGACATGAAGATGAATTGATTCTTAAAGTCTGTTCTATTGAGAAGTCAAAGATTTGACCCTAAGAAGAGAATGTGTGGTTATAGTAATCGAGCTACCATAAAAAGGAAGAGAGAAGAAGAAAGGACAGTTCTTTGACTTTGACAAATATTTCTTTATGACAGCACCTGACAGTCTTTCAGATCTGGGATGACATAGCATAATATTGCATAATTGTATATAAGTGTATGGGAGTTTTGCCCTGGGTCAAGGGCAAAAATATTGCACAACTGACCCAGGTGCCTTGCAGGCTTTCATATACCAATTTTTAATCTTCCATTAAAGCATCAGTGTTGGCCTCTGCTGGAGACAGGAGACAAGGAGAAGATGGATCACTGAGGCTGTTCTGGCTTGATAGCTCCCGTGTTTTGTTCCATAGAAAGGGTTGTGATCAACAAAAACATTGCCAACCTAGGTCACTTGCCAGTTTATGAGCAATGGGATTGCTTTGCTGGTTTTTGCAGCTCTGGTTGTTTTTGCTGTTATTGAAATGTGACGTTGGCCGACAGCTCTGTGGGATCTCACATATGGAGACTTTGCTCCGCAGGGATGGGAGAAACTGGACAAATTGTAGTGGATTTTCACATATGGGGCCAATTCATGCCTGATGAACCCCTGTGGAAGCTGTTGGTGCTGTACCAGCCAAGAGGCTGACCCATCATATCCACTGACTCATTGTGGTGCTATTTGTCATGATTAAAACACTTGAAATTTTCCCCATAATGGGGGACCATGCTGAGTTTCAGTGTGTACTGCTCTGCTGCCTGCCTGTTTCCATTGTTACCAGATCTTCTAGAGTTGCTTGTGTTTGTTTAAAAGGAGAACAGTGAACTGAGCTGGTAGTTGCAACAGCAAATGTGGTTCAGTTGAATTATAAAAACATTTAACACCTTCTTAAATGTGTGACGTGAATGGGTTAGAGAACAGGCAATGTAGATAAAGAGGAATCAGATGATAGAAATGAGACCAGAGTGGTCAAAAGCAGAAGAGAAGGGATCAAGGATGATCTCAATACATTCGGCTTCCAAGTGACTTGAAAGAAGACAGCGCTGCTGCAGCAGTGATACGTGTGTGCAGAAGATGGCATCCTAAGATGATGTCAGGGAGTAGAAGGGACTGGGAAAGGAACTCGGAGATCTTTCAGTGGGTTTGACAGATCTGTCTGTGAGCAAGGGTAGGGGAAACACCATAGTCTGTAGCGCTAGATGTGTGTTGTGCATAGTTGAACGTGGCCTGTTGGATTTGATATGCCATATTTGTAGAGTTTTAGAGAAGCTGATGAGAGCGTAGACATGAAGATAGAACTGTTGTGCTGTTTTGCTAACAATTTATGGCAATGGCTTAGAAAGCAAAGAAGCATAGTTGTCAGTATGAGTGATTTAGTAAAACCAAGATCATGTCTATTGTTATAAACAGGCTCTTGGGGCATAATATAGGGTTCACTTCCTCTGCTTGCAGTGTGTTGAGGAGGAGGGGACTAGAAGAAGAAAAGTAAAAATGCAAGGAAAACATGAGTTTGAAAAGAGTAGCAGTGCTGTAGACTCAAGAAGAGAACCAAAAAGGCATTTCTTCTAAATAACTTAAGATGCTTCAGAATGGGCTGCAAGAGTGAATAATGAACTGGCAACTGAAAATGAGTTGCATGGAGTGGATGTTTTTGGTTTTTGTTGTTGTTGTTTCAAGAGAGATGGCAGCAATGCAGAAATGGCAGTGGAGACAGACCAAGTAGTAATGTGGGCAGTGGAACGGAGACGATGTCTTGGGGTGGTGGAGAGAACTGGAGGCACCTTCCTTTGTAGTCAGCAGGGGCATGCAAAATACTAAATTGTCCAGTAAGACACCATGGCAATAGGAGCATTCTTTCTTTCATGCAAAAGTGCTTAAATATCATCGAACTGTAGCCAATAACAGTCATTGCGCTCTTTATGCACTTAAACTCACGTCTAAGTTCTGCAGGTCAAGTTTTTAGCACCGACACTATGCATAAAAGGGCACATCAGGCTATAGAGAAAAGCAGTTGTGATCATGCAGAGCCATGAAGTTTCAGAATAAAACATGATTTTCATATACTTTCTGAAAAAAGGAGAATTTGTGAGTGTTTTATGTGAAAGCAAGGAAAGCACTGTGTAATATCAAATATTTCTGCTTTAGTGAAACTTTATTCTGCAGGTTTTGGAGGAGGAACTTTGACAGATGATTGGTCTTTCTCCATAATTTGTTTGAGATGGTGGGTGGTGAGATTTTAGTTTAGAATTGTAAAAGGACATGAGGGTGAGCAAGGGACATGCAAGTGGTATCGGTCGTGCTTGTAGATGGACTGTGAGAAAAGAGAACAGCCAAGAAAGAGAGGGTATAACTATGGATGACACAGCTTTGAGAGGCAGCTAAAAGGAGGATGCACAGATGCAAATAGGCTATAACTGAGGGTTTGTAAGGTTCGGAGTCAAAGGTCATAGGTCACTGTTGGAGACAGTCAAGATGTTGAAGATGGGAGGTGGAGCTGATGCATAGTGACAGTTCAGTATTAAAACCATTCTTTCTTGGGTTTTTCTAACTCTTCTATGTCTTATTTTGTGGTCCAGAGTCTTCGACCCTGTTTCATGCTCCTTCCACTCAGCACAGCCTTCTCCAGACAGGGAAATATTCGAGAGAGTGATGGTGATGCTGCTTGGGTTGAAGCACTCCCACTCCCAAACAGGCAAGAAATGCACCTAGGGATGGATTTTGTTCCTGTATTTAAGAGTATGCACATTCAATGTGCAAGCTGGGTATCCTAAAAGCTAGTAATAAAATAATAATAAAAAGATACTACATTATTGCTTCCACATCTTGCTTGTGCAATCTGCCTGCAGAATCTCTAGGCAGTCTTCTCCCAGTCTGGAGGTAGTTTTGGTTTCACATATATGGTTTTTGAAGGGTCATCTCTGTCAGCCACTATGCATTAGAGCTGTAAAAATAAGAAAAATAATATTTTTACTCCCTGGAAGCCAAATCAAACCGCAGTACAGATCTGACAGCTGTCCAAGCAACTGAAAACAATCAGTCATAAAATGCCTTTAAATCAACAAATAGAGAACCAAAGAAATATCAAGTGAGATTAATCGCTATCAATTGTTCCAAGATTTAATAACAAAGGGGAAGGAGGAGGAGGAATTAGTCTTTCAGACTTCACACACTTTTTTTTTTTTTTTTTTAAGGGGCAGCAGTTATCCAAGTCAGTAAAAATGAGGTAATTATATTGCAAAATTCTTTGGATGAGAACGAGACTTAGCTCTAAAATCTGAAGCTACATTTACCCACAGCAGAAAATTGCTGGAAATCGGTAGAATAGCAGCTTGCATGTTTATTTTTCCTAGAAGAAAACAATCGAGTCTTCAGAACTCATTTTGGAGTGACTGAAAACAGATGGCACTGGAGATGCTTTGCAACCCAGAAGCATCAGGGTGGTTATGGATTCCTGGGGGCTTGTGTCGTGTTTGCCTGCCTAAGGCTTAAACAAATACAAACTGAGCTGAGAAGCAAGAGACTTTTCAGGAGGCAGGAGTTTTCGATCACTGAACTCTCAGAGAATGGGAATACAGCTATGTTTTCTTCTGCTGTGATTAATAATTAGTTTGTTGTGTGCAAGAGGCTGGACAGAGCTAACTTTGCCTTCCCCAAGTCCTCCAAAATTTGTGTTTAAAATCTGCAGCAGGAGGAAAAAGGTTTGCAAAATTTCTAGAGAGGAGCTTGAAGAGGAGTCCTCCTCACAGTTTTGTTCATGGGTTTGCTCAGTGGCATCAGATCTTCCTGGTAGCTGTGTAAGAAAATTTTTTGTATTGCAGTCATTCTAGGTATATGTGATTGTAATGCAGTACTACACAAATGATGAAAAAAAAAAAAAAAAAAATCTCTCTGCATGCTGTATGCAGAAGCTCTGAGTGGATCTCCCAGTGATTTTTGGATCTTCTGTTCTGGAGGGATGCAGTAAGGAAGACAGATCTGTGCTGTAGAGATTAGTGTTCTCTATCAGAATAAAGTTATTTATTCAGTATTTGAAGAAAGCACCTTTTTTCATAATGCTTTTTCAGTGTTAATACACCAAGAATTTGAATTCTCTTTCCAAGCCAATGTAAATGCATTGAATGGCAATTGTGCTGTGTTTCTACTTTTTTGAACACTCAAACCAGGCTTACTATTTTTCTATTAGCCATTAGGGACAGATATATAAACCACTTTTCCTGTATTTTATGTATACACACTATACAAGACACAGACGTTCAATTTATTTTACGTATCAATCCTTATAGTTTCTACATTTATATTACTTGCAACATGTTTTTTTTTTTACTGTTCTATCAATAACATTGATAGAATTGGATACTGCTTCAATTAATTGTGCAGCTGCTAGAGGACACCCATGACAATACCATTCCTGAGTCAGGAAAGTATTAAGTAAATTCATAATAATTTCCAATTGCGAGTAGTCACACTCTGTTAGTAGAAGCTTCTGAATCTAAAGGCTAGCGTGTGTGTTTGTGCTTTGGATCAGGAAGCAGGTGCACATTTTCACAGTGCTGTTTCTTACAAAGTTAAAATGATGCTGTGGAGAGATTCGAGAGCTAGCTCCCATTTTCGGCTCACACCTGTAGCCTAGCAAACTGCCTGGGATCTGAAGGTGGAACTGTTACTTTTTTGTCACTTTCTTCATCCTTAGCTTAAAGGATGAAGGCGAGTCAGACTTGACTGCCTGTGCTGCAGTCATTGGGGCAGCTGCAGACTTTAAGGGTGTGCTGATGCAAGGCTAATCAGTATAATGTTTGACCCCTTGCTCCCCTTTTTCTCTCTCTGAAGTCACAACTAAGCCCTTGTGCCTTTGTATTCACCTTACATCTCATCTCTCTTTGTTCTCCTCTCCCCATGAACCCATTTTCTCTTCACAGCTTCAGTCTCTCTCCTTTCTCTCGTCTCGTGTTGTCATGCTGAGTCTATGGAGTTCTCTTCACTGAAGAAAGGCTAGAGTGAAAAGTCCCTGCAGCCCAGCTCTCACATAATCTGATCTGAGCTTAATCCAATTTGTCTTGGCAGGGTTTTTTATAGCTGGGATGGGAAACCTCAGAAAAGCAATGTGGGCTGGCTGTGCTGTAGCACACTCCTGCCTTGTTGCATCACAACCATCTTGGTCCAGACCAAGACGGCCTTTTAGGTTAAGGTCTTTAAATGAACTAAAAATGGATGGATATCTTGTAGGGAAAGGGCCTTGCATCAGTTTTCAGCAGAGGAAAAAGCCAGGACTGAGAAATTAGAGGCAGAGGAACATGTGCGTGTGACTTTGAGTGCACTGCGGGAGTGGGCAGTTCCTGTGGAAGTCATCATCTTTTAAGGTTTCTTCCTAGCATCACTCTTGCTAGTGCTTTCTCTTAAGAGGGCTTCCACTGACCTCTGAATGAGGTGGCTGCCTCTCTCTGCACTGCTCTGAGGGGATGGAGGAGTACGACTGTTGGTGGCATCAGTTGGAAGTATTAATAGGTTTCTTAGAAGGATTTACAGGAGAACCTTTCTACAGAGCATTTTAATCCATCATCTGCCAAACTAGTCCTTGACAGTGTATGTTTCTTCCCCTCACACTGTGACTAGGATGCAGCAGAGTAATGAGTCCATGTGGCAAAATATTTGTGGTGGATGGGACCGATCTGTCCCTGTAGCCATTAGTAAAGCTGAAGTTGGCAAATTACTTCAGGGAGTGCCAGCAATCTTTTTCCCTCCCCCAGGAGGGCTCAGAAAGATACTTTTCTTCACTCTCCTTGTTTCAGGCTTTTGGGCATTTTGGTGGGAACGGAGGCTGAAGATATAGAAGAGGTGGTATAAAACTGCATGTTGCCTGCATCCTGACAGCACCAGGAACCACAGCTTTTTCTAAGTCTCTTGACCCAAAGACTGCTCTCTAAACAGCCCAGACTTGTGATGATGGTGGAGGTGTGTGGCCATAATGCAGTTGGGAGGCATCTCTTAACAAATAGTTCAGGTGCTTGCTAATTTAGAAACATGGCTAGAGTTCTTTGGATGTGATAAGTACTCTACCCATGTTTACAAAGCCGTGCAAAGGCATGAAATAGTATTCCTTGATTAAATGTTCCATTTAATAATAGCCATCAAGCCTTCTAGGTAGTTCATTTTAAGGCATTAATTGAACTTCTTGGCTGCTCAAGGTCATGTACCTTTGATTGTAGCCCACACTTAGAGGCAAACTAATCATTCAAAGTTCTCCCTTATTGCTTAAGCACACTGCAGGAATGTAGTGTATCACCAGATAAATCATTCACTATGATATCATCAGAACTGCTGGTTTGCCATTTACTTCTAGTAGTGTACAGAATGTTTCAGACCATGGCAATTAGCATTTGCATGGACTGGAAAACCTGCCTGAGTGATATACGTGCATTTTCAAAAAAGGGAGGAGGGAGAACAGAAGCATGGAGCTCATGTTGGCAGGTAACTATGTCCTTCCCCCTGGGAAGGCACCTTAGCTATATTGTAGTTTACTATTATCTCTGCTGATTTTGACCATCTGCCAGGTCTTTACCATCTCCATGCTGGAGGCATGGGGTTTCTTTGCAAAATAATGATGCATTATAATGGAGACTACTGGGATGCTGATGTGTGCATATTCAGAAAAAACAATAGAGACAGTTTAGAGAGCTATAGTAGAAAGTTTTTCTTCTGTTTGCCCTACTGTCTTGAAAAGTTCTCTGGGGGATGTTATTTTTCAGTATTTTTAGAAGGGACTTTAAGCTAAAAATGTAAGTCAACTTGCTATCTTGGACCAAAGCTGAGAGTCCTTCCTGGAGTAAAACTCACCGCAACTCTTATGAGAGTTGTCAGAAATGAGTGTTCAAAGTTTCCTTGCTGGTACTTTCTAGACTGCTATAATGAGTACAGTTGGTAAAAGCACCAAGAAACTAAGTTAAAAAAAAAGTATTGGCAACTCATTCCTGCCTATAAAAAAAACCCAAACCAAACAAACCCAACCAAGAAAAAAGACCCTCCCAAACCATGCTCTCCTACTCCTCTTCATCCATTAATTCCTGTTCTGAGCAGGGGGCTGCTTCTTCTTAGCCAACTCCACTGAGCACCCTCTTGTCTTTTCATCCTAGCTGAGCACTAAGCATTTGTTTATCTGTCCCAGCAGTAGCTATTTAGAGGTTCTCAGACCACTGCCTCCCAATACAATTTTGGGTCTTTTGGGACTGAAATGCATGCAGAGGCTATTCTGGGAAGGAAAAAGTTCTCTATGTCCAAGGCCAGAGGCAGAGACAAGATGTCCTATTTGATGGCTGCTGATTCCAAGAAGTAGCTTTGGACTACTCTTGAGCATAAAGCTGTCTCTGCTGCCCTGGGGCTGATGAGAATCAGGAGGGTGACCATGCGTTAGTGGTAGCCCCCAGTTACCAGTCATAGCTCCTGATGAGAGGAACTTTGGTACCAAAGACAATAAGATCAGAATATTCTGCCTCTGTCTGTGTCAATGTGACTTTAGAGCAATGGGACCAAAGGGTGGAGTTTCCAAATTACATGACCAGTGGCTACAGTGCTGAAGAAATCGCAAAGCCTTCAGTTTGCCTTTGTGCAAATTGAGGAGGAATGTGTAGCTACTGGCTTCGTTCTAGGACACTGTAGTCCCTAAGTCTAGCCTAAACTTACTGCCAGAGCAATGAAAGAGGAGAGATGAGTTTGAGGGAACGCAAAAGAACATGAGCTCACCCTGGAGGTCTTAAGCTGCCAAGGTTTTCCTGAAAAGGGAGCAGATTTCATGCAGACAGAATACAAGGACTCGAATGTCCCCAGTAGGAAAGTTTCTATTAAAAAAAACAAACCCAGACATGCACTTTCATATTAATGTGAAAATTCTTGTGTTGTTTATGAAATCAACTCCTTAAAGGGGGGGTGATGGGGAGGAGAAAAAGAAAAGACGCTGTTTGTTAGCAAAATGAAATCCAGACAAATATTTATAGCTACTTTCAAGTGGCTTGTTCTAACATGAGTCGACTATCCTTAATACCTTCCCTTTAGCACCATTAAGCATCTCACTGGCACTCAGAACAAATTTATGAATGTCTTATAAAAGTCAACAAGCCACAGGAAAAAAATAAATAAAAAAGAGCCTTATGCAAACAGTGCCTCATTGCAAGAACTCAAACAAAGAAGGTCATATTCATCATTTGCTCACAGAGATGGAAAGCCAAGATGACTGATGAAAGATGACACAAGACCTGGCTAACTTTAAATATCCACCTAACAGGAGTTTTTGTAGGTGCTGCCAGGGTGGCCACACTCTTTGCGAGCTGCTTCCCTGACTCCTGCCGCATCTTACGTGTTTTGGTAACTGGTTTTCTCCATCAGGGCATTGGCTTTTTTGTGGATGCAGAGATAGGGGTGAACCGCAGGAATCTGACCTGCAAAGTCACCTGAGGATGTAAACTCCTGTGCAATGGAGTGTGCAGGTCAATGGTTTTAATAGGGTTAGGTGGAGGTAACTTCTTTTGTTGGCACCTGTCTATTATATCAAGCAGATGGACAGGCACCAGCACAGGGGGGCTGACAGAAAATCAGGTGGCTAAATGTGACACCACTTGAGATCAGAAGTGAGTGACCTTGAGATCAGAAGTGACCTAAGGTGGTAATTCCTCTGGATTAAGCTGTAATGAAACATCTCTCAGCAGCATTTCAAGAGTTGATATCAAGGGGTTTGGGCAGTTGTACTTGCTGGTTCCCTTTTTGTGTGGAAGTACTGTGATACACAAACCAGCAATTTATTGGCAGCTTGATGCATTTAGTGAGACTCTTCATCAGCTCTAGAGAAATCCAAAGGCAGAAGGGTAATTTCACCATGAAAATGCCATTCTACCAGTGACAACTATACAGAGGGAGGACATCTGCATGGTGGATATCTAGAGGTTAAAACTGGGCTGATCAGAGGCTGTAGCAGGAGGAAAGATCTCATCTGAGCCAAGCTGCCCACTCTAGTGAGGACACATTTGGGGCTGAGTTCAGATATGAGGCTTGGGGGCAAGATTAGCTTTAGGGAAATTAATAAAGTCTCTGGATAAAGGAAATGATAAAACCAGTGGACAAATGGTGACTATGGGAGGGATATGCCTCAGAGGATGAGGGATGGGGAAAAGATTAAACTGTACCATGGTGTGTTGATAAGTCTGGGTTAAGCTTGGGGCTGGAGGAGGTTTTAGTATGTAGTTGAATTTCTGGCAAAACAGTCATTCTTGCTGGAGAAAACTCCATTCTTGTGGCACCTGTGTAGTTTCTGATGAATCACTGAATTGTTCTGCCAGCTCTCAAACCTGCCCTCTATTTTCCCTTTCCTCAGCTCTTGGAAATCTGATCAGGGTTGAAACAGAGGGGTTTTGTATTCTTTTCTTCCCACGATAGAGAAGCACATGTGTGCACACAGGTCACACTGCACACAGACTGCCAATGTGATGCAAACACAGCGCTGCACTTCACTGAAATGAGAGTCACGCTGTCCCCACATAGCCACAGAAACAAGTGTCCCACAAGGTGATTACGCTATTACGGCAGAGAGTTCATCTCTTTAGTCTCCAGGGCTGTGCAACACTTTGAAACTGGATAAATGCATACCTTCATTACTGTTTGTGATGTTTTTGTGTTTGAAATTACCTGGCAATAGGACTGCACCATCGTGCATCCATTTGCTCTTTCCTGGAGACTGTGTGGTTGATGCCAAGCAGAGAAGACGGCTTTAAGGTCCTTCCTACCAAAAGCTTGGTGCCTGAGCTGCAGGGAGGGCAGCCAAGGCAGTCTGAGCTCTGGTTTCCTTGTGCTGTAGTTGTGGCATATCAAGTTATCAACACCTTGTAGCCCCATGGTAGATACGCAGAGAGTGTCTTAGCCTGTTTCCCTCTTCCAAGACAACGTTCACTTAATTGGTCTCACTGTTGCTATCTCTGTCATTGTTTCCACGTGAGTGATACTTGGAAGTTTGAGTTAGAGACCGTTGCTGTTCCTTGATAGGGTTTAATGCTGCATTCGAGTGCAGGTCACTTAAACCTCAGTGGGAGTTGGAGACAACTTAATGTGCGTCTATTCTAGCTCAAGGAGTGTAATAACCCTTGTGGAAAAGAAGCCCTTACAGGACACTTGTCGTTTTTACCTGTTATTTTCAAGCAAAACTGGAATACCTATGTTCATGAGAGAGCCTGCAATGTTCAAGTGAACAGGAGTGGAAAACTTTACGTAATTCATAAAGAAAAGAACTGGGGTGGGTGGGGGGAATCAAGTGAGGGATGATGAAAGAACATCATGATTTCAAACTGTTTTTTCTAGGGTTAAAGTCTGCCTGCTGCAGTGTTAGACTTTCTCCTACTCTGAATTAATGTAGAAATTAAACAGTTAAAGAATATTTGCTGCTGTAAATTGTTATTCAGAATCCCAGTGCTTTTGGCTGCCTATGGTTTCTCTCTCAATAACATCTATCCTTCGGTATTTAAGGTCATTTTCTGCTTTATGGCATGACATAAACTGATAACAAACCCCTCAATAGTTACTTTAACCACTTATTTTCTTTCAAACATTTTGTCCTGCTGAATTATTGAGTCAGCTGTAATGACCTTGATGTAAACATGTACTTTTGAACTTACATGAGGACTGAAGACAAAGCAATGTTAAATGGAGGCTGGAATCTGGAAATGATCCATGTGAAGCTGGCATTAGTCTTCAATCTTTTTTTCATTCATTTTTGTGACATGGAGCTGAGAGTAAATTTGTTCAGTTCAAAAGTGAAGAAAAATAACTTTTATAAACACCAATGCTGTAACGATTGTCGTATCTGAAAGTCAATCTGCTTTGTTTCTTTCTTCAGCCTGATCATCGTCAATATAAATCATGTACAAATGGCACAGGAAAAAAACACCCACCCTGTGTTATTCTCTGATGGTTCTTTTGCTTGGATTCTCTAACTGGAGTAAAATGCTAGCCAGGAAAAGGAGATAGCACTCAACTGCAGGTTGAGATATTTGAGAGAAATCGTATTATTTGTCTGTAGTAAGTCTCTCTGATATCTTTAAGAAATGAGGAAAGTGGGAGTTCAAGGTCACTAGGCTGTGTTTGTTTTTTCTTTTACTCTTATTGACTTTGAGACAAATGGATCGGCTGTTTATCATTTTTAAAGAAAGCAGCCAAAACTGTACTTAATAAAGTTAGAACTTTGCTGCACTGATCTGAAGAATTGAGGGATAAGATGTGCTGGCAATAGCAGTTTTGCTTTACAGTTTTTCTGACAGTTGGCACTGGAATTGAGAAGAAATTTTGTCATCTATTAAAACTGACCTTTAGCTTTGCTTAAGGTGACTTAAAATTCTAAAAACAAATGCTGTGGAAATCTTATATACTGCTGTGAGAACCTGCAAAGGTACAGAAATCCTTTTTTAGAAGTGACCTCTGATTTTTGTGGACCTCCTGTGTTAAATACTTGACCAGGAGTACTTGAGCTGAGATTGTGAGCATCCCTTGGCTCTAGCTGGGAAGGCAAGGTGGGTATCTGGGAAAACCAGGCCTGCTTTGTCCTGTAGGCTGGACATTCAGAATGAGGAGGCACATTTAAGCACCTTATCTGTCTGACATACTTGCTCACATTATGAGGGCAGTCAGAGCTGGAACAGCAGCATAGCCTAGTTTCCCAGCTCTCCTATACTTCATCTTATAGCTTGCGCTTCCCTGTTGTTAGGTAGAAGGAACAGAAGGCAATCTGGGTTCAAGGAAGAGTGTGGGTTTTTTTTTTTTGAAAGAGAAATTAAATTGTTGTCCTCAGCCCCGTCACATTTCCCTTGAAGCTGAAATTAAGAAAATCCTTGCTGTAGCTATCACTTCTCCTTTATAGGTCTGTTGTGTTTCCAGTGAGTATGTATCTATAAATGTTAAATATTTAAGAAGTTAATTTTCCAGGCTTTTAGTGGCATTAAACAGTAGATAGGTTTTTTTTTAATGGAAACCCGATTCTCCAGTAGCTATAAATCCCTAACAGTAACAAAAAAACCCTGTTTTTCTTCCAGCCGCACAGTCTTTAAAATATTAACAGTTTTTAAAAAAAAATTATTTGTACTAGGAGTCATTTTTCCAGCTGTTGAACTGATCAGCTTTTTCAGTTTTCTTTGCTCCCAGCCCATCACACATTTTAACATTTTTATTTTGGTTTTTAACAAGGATGAAACTGCATTGACTTCTTGGTCCTGCTCCTAAAAATATATTTCTGAGTGCAGTTAAAGGAGGCTTGTCACCAGTGTCTGGATTGCATAGAAGCCCTCCCTGATCTTGTGGAGCAACATTTTCTGGGTATAAATACGGAAATACTGCTATCATGACCTAGCAACAAAATACTTCATAATTATTTGTATGTGCCAGCCCAGGTTTGACGTCAGGAACACCAGTGTGAAGTCAGATCTGAGTCTTCTTGGAATGCTGCTGTCATTATGGTATAATACTGAGACAAAGTCTCTCAGTAACTTTGCGCTTGCCTCATGGAGACCCTCTGTTCACAAACCCCACTCTTCCCTCAAGTATCTTTTTTTTCTTCCCTCCCATATCACTTGTTGGGAAAGGCAATGTGTCAGTGGGCTGGATACAAGTTGGCAGAGGAAAAGGATGTTCCCAAGACCCTCACCATGGTCTTTTCCAACTTGTGTTAGACCCACTGCAAGGGACAGCTTCACTCTACTTACTTCTCTGGTGGAGAGAACTGCCTGATGCTGAAGATGAGTAAGTGGGAGAAACCTTGATACTGGCCAAGATCCTGAGAGTTCATGGTGCAGGGAAATTGAGCATTGCCCATCCTTCAAGAATGCCAGATTCTTTCAAACTGAGTCTTTGCAGTGATGTACCACTTGGAAACCATTTGCAACCATTGGCAGGGCCAGAGGGATTAGAGGAGAGCTGAAGTGAAGAAAGACTTGAGATGGTCGTTAAGTTCAGACAATGTTTAGTGTTTGGCTGCAGCTGCCTCTGCAACACTAACTCTCCTGTCATCTGCTTGTGAACGTTTAACTGATCTATTTTTATTTGATTGTATAAAAACAAATAGCAAAGAGCATCAAGTAATTTGGTCATAAGAGCTCGACATCAGCAACAACTGAAGAGATTGCAAGAGGCGGATGAGGAAACCAATGTCTGTACTTTTGCTAGTAATTTTGCTCCTTTCCAGTTTATAAAAGGAGATGTACAGGGAAAGTTGCACAATCTGGAACCTGAATGGAAAATGAATGGGATTCACAGAGACAGATAATTTTCCTAAGGGAAAAATAAACTCTTAAGGAAGTAAATGGCTCAGTATTTTGAGCACACAGGTTACCAGCAAATGAGAATTTAACAGACCTAGCTCTGTGTGGGCCTTCTTTCTGTTGCGTAGTTTAGAGTTTAGAACATCTGTCAGTCATGGCCAGTGTTGTTTTTTTGTGGAGTGGAACAATGTGCCTTTATCCTTTTACTAGAAAGTAGTTCAGTTTTGGTTGGATTTGATGGGTTGTGCTGATTGTGTTTGACTTGATCTCAACTTCTTTGCTAAGAAAATGTCTTTTATTTTGTCTGAGGGAATGACAAAACACACTAAAGCAATCACAGCCAAGTGAGACAATCCTCAGTGCCACCCATTCCTGCTTGGTACATTTCAGCTTTCAGTTTTTGTAGAGCAGGTTTAAAAATAAGTTGACATTCACTGATCTGTATCTGAGTTACCTTTCTCCTTCCATCTTCTTCAAGTTGGCAGTAGGTTTTTGGGCAGCACTCCCAAATTTCTTGGAGGGGGCTATTTTTCACAGCCTCTGATATTGGAATGCTTTGGGACCACAGTTCTGCATATTCTCACTGTCCTCTAAAGACTGATGTGGGACAAGATCCTGCTGTCCTTTGTTTAGTTGCTCTAAAGATCATGCCTTTCACTTGGACTGATGCCCAAGTATTTTTACAAGTCCAGACTTTCACTCTGCCCTTGAGAGAAGCTGGGCTTTTTTCTCAGGATTTTGTTTGTATCTTTCCCTAGCCTGGCTTTTTGGGGAGGGAGAAATGCATAAGAAGAGCTAAGGGATGATGGTACATATGATAATTTGTTATTTGTAAAGGAAAAAATCAGGTGCTCACCTTGGCCTAATGTCCAAGGTATGTTTAACCAAACGACAGATCAAGTGACAATCAAAATTCTTGAGGGCACATCAATCATTGTTTCATTCATGATTATTTTTTCCCCCTACCCTCTGCAGAACTGTGTTGGCATGAAATGTAATCTGTCCATCAAAGCTAATCCTATCACAAGGCTGCTCCTTTCATGACTTGTGAGGCAAAATTTGTGCATCTGACTCTGTGTCAAGTTTTGGAATTATATGCTTTGTATTATACTTGGATATCTTACTGGTGAGTTTTACCTGCCGTAAGCATATTTCCATTGTCCCCTTCAGGGATGATGCCCTGTAAACTGTTCTAAATATATGTCTGAAAACACAAGCATGAGGATTCAAGGAGAGATCCATGGTAGTTAAACTGTCTGACAAGAAGCTCTTGAAGACTGGCAGATGTTTAAGGATCTCTTCTGCTGCTAAGGTTGAGCAGTAGGCTCAGAAATGAGGAAGAATTCTGAACGTGAACTTGATGTCTGTGATGAACCCAAATGAAAACTTTGTAGGGAGACAGTAAGAAACAACATGAGATTTTTCTGACCATTTTGTTTTCTTTTTCTTGTTTAGGGCCCATCCAAGGCAAAACCAATGATTGAAATTCTTTGCTAAGTTCCCAAAACAAAGCAAAGGCAGCTCATATGGAAGCTAACTTGTATTTCCATAACTAAAACAATTTACAGTGAAATTCCCAGTGTCATAAATAAAAGAAGTCAAATTAATTTGTCCTGTTCTTTAAGGCAGATAAAGCCAACTTTGAGCCTTGTCTCTTTCCTTACATCTGCCTATTTCTTTTCCGCTCTGCTGGTTCTGATGTTAATGTGTGATTCCAGCCACGTGCCCATCAGTTTTCCCCCTGACTCTGTCCACCTAAGGTCCTGGTGCTGGGGATGTGCTTTGCCTACTGTGGAGTATCAGTTCAATGGATTTCTGCAGCTTTGCCGAAATGAGGACCTTGTAGAGAATACAAACAGATCTGTGCTGGGTGGTCTTTGGGGAATGGGTTTTCTTTCATTTCTCTGAGAATTTGCTCAATTTGTCTGTGTGAAGTTTTCTAAACCTTCATAATGACAGGGTAAGCAGGGAGAATTTGAGTGGTGCTTCTGCAATGACTTGCAGTCTTTAGTACTTGAATCTGTGGGAAGGAACAGAGAAAAAGGTGTACTGTGTCATCCCAGAAGTGCAGGTAGTCTTCTAGCTTGAGTCTGATTTAGGTCGTAGCAGCTGTGTGAGGAGAGGTCTGCAACACAGAAAGAATACAATGATACTTCCCTTTATTATACCTCCCTAGCCTGCAGTAGTCTGCAACTAAAACTTTTTGAACCAGAGCTTTGTTCTTCTTTTTGCTTCTCTGAGATCAGTGGCAGCTGTGGGCACTCAGTAATCTCTGAAGCCCAGACTACTATATTTAAGTGTCTAAATATAGATACAGGGGCTTATGAGCCTGTGGGTACCATTGAAGTGGACTGGAAATTTCCCATTTGCCTTTTTGGGGATTGGATCAGACCCTATTTCAGGTAACCAGCTTGAAAAAAACTAAGATTGGATTAAATGGCTTGTGCAAGATGGTTGAACAAATGGGACAAATGGCTGGCAAGGCTTAGGAGCTCTGGATGCCATTCCTGTGTTCCGACTGCTGCATTAAATTTGTTCTTGTACAGAGAGAGCTCATGCTGGTAAGTCTGCCGTAGAGATGCAAAGGCATCTTAATTGTGTATTCTCAGACTACAGTGCTGCAGTGGTATTTCTTGCTTGCTATTCTTCACGGTGACATCCAGAGAGAGCAGGAGCTCACAGGATACTTCATTATAACTTCTGTTTTGTTAACAATATGATCGAGGCAGAACCTCCATCTGCTGGTCTAGGAAGGATTAATGATTTTCACTCATTCTATTCATCCTGAAGTGTACAGGTGTACCTAGTTATGTAATTTAGTATCTCTGTTTGAAATAAAGACATTTAGAGAGGGGGGAGTCACAGAATCATCAGAATTTGCTGGGGCAGGAAACAGATATAATTCGAGGATTTATCCCATACAGGCTATAGCTACTAAACTCATCAAAGGGAGATGAGCCAGCCTAGCAGTGAGCTGTGCTGCAAGTATGCACTGAGGCCCAGATCCCTTTCCCTTTGAAGTCAGGGTGAGTTAAACCATTGCCTTCATTGCAGTTGGGTTAAGCCTGTAAATAGTTCATAACGCTTGCATATTATTAGTTACTCTTATGGCCAGATCTAAGTATACTTGATCTCTGGAGGAATTTGACTTTGCATACAGTTAGACATTCTTCATTTCTTACTAATTAGGTAAACACGTGTAGGGAAGTTGGGTTTGTCATCTTAACCTAGTTGCTTCTTCCTGAGAGTGTGATGGATGCTCTTTCAGAAAGAAGATGAAATGCAGCATTTCTGAAAAGAAATCTATAGTTCAACTTGCAATGAACTATGGCTGTGACAGCTGAGCAGGGAAGGCTCAAGCCCTGCATAGGTTGAAGTCTTTTATGATGTGGGGCCCTTGGCATCTGCCCTGCATGTCACAGAACATAAGGATAGCAAGTGGGTGGTTCAACAGCTGGGATGGGAATCGAGGGGAAAGGCAGTGAGCTGTCATCTGATGGCTGTAGCAAAGGGAACGAGAAGCTTTTGAATACTGTCTGTAACTCATTGTGATTTGCTCTGTACTATATTAAACTCCATCTCTCTTGCTTTTTCTTCAGCTTCTCTTCCCCAATACAATTGCATGCTTGTCCTTTCACAATCATACACAGAGAGAGACTTCCCTATGGATTTATCATCAAGAAAAGCAATCAGCAGGTGCACTTGGCACATCACTTGCAAATGAGTGGGCTGCAATACTATTTCTGGAGTAGAAGCCAAAAGGTGGGAAGCTGGATGCACATGAAAAGAGTATGTCAAAGTCTGAGGTCCTTCTATACTCCCTTCCTTGGTCATCATGGGGGATGATCATAAGACTCGGCATTGGGTGGTCCAGCATGGCCCTGAAGTGGGAGATGGCTGAATGCACTGGAACAGTTGTCCTGCGATGACATGATAGGAGCATGGCTTAGATAAGCAGACTGGAGACCTTAGCATTGCTGTTAGTGCTTGCAGTTGGGTTTTATCACTCATTAAGTTGTTAGCCTGTTTCAGTCTTAAATTTCAACAAGGCCAAGGTGGCATATCTTAATCATATGCAATGCATTTATAGTCTATATTCCTCTGATAAGAACCAAATGAGTTGTATCTTGTCTGGTTGATATCTCTGGGCAAATTCCATGCAGAAGGTATCAGGCAGCCACACCCAGGGCCAGAATTTTCTCAAAACCTCTAGGGGTTGGATTTTTTGCTATGCTACAGATACAAATGCAAAATACCAGACTTTATTTGCAGTATCCACATACAAAGGCTTGTACCTGGACATGTGGGTACAAAAGCAGTCTAAAATTAAATTTACCTAACCTGACCATGCAATTAAGCTCGATATCTAAGCATCCATGGGAGTGATCCCCAGGCCTGAAGTTATTGACTCTTGGGAGCTGGGCTGTTGCCTTGTCTGAGGGTAGTACTGCACTGTTCTCTTAAGGGCTGAGTGAGTCACATCTTGTATGAGTTGTTTTATCAGTCTAATAAGTTTACATATTGAGGGGGAAAAAAATAGAAGGGTATACAAAAAGGCAAAGGCAAAACATATTAGGAGTCCCTGTAAACTTGTGAGGCTCTCCATATGATTTTCTAGTTGAGAAATAAAACATTTAACTTCTTTCATCTAGACCACAACAGTGAAATGTCTCTTCCATATGTCAGTAGTGTAATATACATAATGAACAAAACTTCACAGATGGACTGGCTGATGCAATGGACATTCTTTTCATAAATTGCCTCTCAATTTTATAATTTTCTTTCATTTCCCACAAGATGGGCTGAATATTGACAATTACTGAGCTATTATTTCCTATGTTGCATAACTTATAAATGTACTATAATTCAGCGAGGTGAGATTTTGTTCCAGAATAATCAGTGGCACAAAATCGCTAAAGGAAAAAAAGGTAGACATTAAAAAGACAGGGCTACTCACTACAAAAAAACCCTAAAGCTGCTTTAGAATGTGTGTGCCCTTTTAAAAACAAATTAACAAACAAACCCCACTCTGATTTCATACTTTACTTTTTGACCAATGTCATTAAGTTAATGGGGTTTTTTTTGGTCCCACAATTTATGCAGTGATACAACTCTGACTGTCTTGGAACCTGTCTGTGCCCTTGGCTTCTGAAGTTTTTAAAACTTGTTTTAGGTTTTATTACAAATGCTTTTTTTAAACTAAAGGCCTTTTAGGAATGCAGGAAAATATTTGTTTTGAAGTCCTGCTTTCACCTTCATTGCTTTCCTTGGCCAAAGCTCACCACTTATTCAAATTCACAAAGTTCTAGGGCTTCAGATTTTAATTCCGTAACCTACCCGGTAGCTTAGAGATCAAATCTTTTCTGAATATTCTCTCAGTCTTTCTCCAAAGATGGTTGTTGGTGACATGATTTTAAACTGGTTCAATCTAGCCTCCCCATTATTACTGGATTGGAGGGGTAATGTAGGAGAGGTTGAATTTTCTCTGACCATATGTCCAGGACTTGGAAAAGTTTTGTGGAAAACAAAAGTCTAGTTTGTATGAAAGAGGGTATTTTCTTTTGCTGTGTCATTGGGATGCATCATCCCAGCCAAGAACCTGGAAAACTTTAAGGTAGATGCGATTGTCACAAACATTGAGGTTTTAATTTTTTTTAATGGACCAGCTGCACTTTAGGGACTGCAACCCACAAGTAGGTATGAAGGTGACATTTCATTTATCCAGGAACAACAGTTATATGCAAGAGTTCTCAGTTCTCTTTAGGTATGCGTATGGGGAGAATATAAAATTTTATGTAGTGATGGTTTCTAATAAAAGGAAAGATATCTCACTTTTGGAGTGAAACTCAGACATTTGCCCATCCAAAGAGCTTGCCTGAGGCCTCCTCAGACTCACACTCTCCTTTTGTGTCTTTCATAGTTGTTTGATTGCTGGGTCTCCAGCATTTGTTCTGTCTCTCAAAGCACGTCTGCCATCCAACTGAAGGTGTGATTGCTCCACCTCATGTACCATACCAATAGCGGTCTACTGGCAGATGCTTAGTTGCCAAATATATTTGCAAAGTCTTGAGCAAGCATGCTGAGCCTGAGCTGAAGCTCCCACTGCTGTCAGCCATAGTTCTATGCCAACTAGATCAGGTATTGATAACGCTATCTTGGGGGTTTCTAGAAGAGCAACACTAGTACTTTGAATTATGCGCTAAGTGCATCTTCAGAAGTTCCTGCAGCTAGGATCAAGGCCGTACTGCTTTGAGTAATGGGCAATTATGGAGAATGTGTGGTCCCTTCCCCAGAGATTGTACGTGTCCTCCCACAGAGATGTGTTTTGCTGGTTCAGATGAAATGCCAGTTCCTTAGCTTTAAGATGAAGCCTTTCATAGGGGTTTCTATTCTGTCTTTCTTTAGGCTCTGTTCTGGTATTGCACTAGGTTTCTCATGTATCTCCCATCTTGCCCACTTGTTTGGGACAGTGACTCCTGAATGTCTTACTCTTTTTAAACCATATTGTCCTGATACTTTTTGATAGAGAGCTTACAGTCTCTGTTTTACAGGGTGAAACAAGAAACAGGCTGTCTTAAACAGTATTCTTGGACTTACAGACAGCTGGGGTTGAGCTAGGAATTGAGTCCTTGCCTCTTAAATCTCAGTAAGGTTGTCCCTCTACTTCTAGAGGAAGATGGAGGACTTCACAATCTTCCAGAAGAACAACATTCTGCTGAAACTGCAGTTCAAATGCAACTTTTTAAACCTGGGTGCCAGAAATGAGATGCATCCATTTATATTCAATCATATTAAGGAGTGCCACTTTCAGAAGCTGTGTGTCCAGAGTTGCACCTACTCACTCCCTCTGCAACCCACACTATCTATTTTCAAGTCTAGTAGACATACTGTGCCTATACAGCTCATGGGGATTTGTAAATTTGGAGCCAAACTGTGGTCTCTAAGGGTCACTGATACCTTTTTGAACTTGGAAAAAATGTCATTAATGTCAAATGTAATCATGTGCTTCAGGCAGCATTTATGCTTTGATCAATTTGAGGGAAGGGAAGAGAATGGACTCCATCCATTCCTGCTCCCATCTCGGATAATCCATGGCAGAGGGAGGGAAGTGAGCTCCTGATTTATTGTGTAACACGATGCAACTGCTACACAATGGCAAATGAGATTGCATTTGTAGACTAAATGATTCCTAGTGGAATATCCATTCAGTTTTGTCCTTTTCTGCTAATTCATACACAAAGCATAATTTCCTCTATCATATTTTAATTCCAGATTAGCAACTGATTAATTAAAAGGTCATAATCTTTGCAATTTTCCCCTCCTTTCTAGGCTGACTCAATGCATAATAAAAACTTGAGATTATATCAGTTAACCGAAATTTGTTAGAGAATACACACAGTATTTTTATTGTTTCTCTGACTGACTGAGTGTGTAAGCATTTCCAGAGTAAATGTAAATATTCTTTTCATGAGCATTTGTGCCAGTAAAATCTAGTCTTGCCAAAGCTTGTGGTAAACTAGCTCAAAAGGTGTGTGAGTGTGGGAGAAGCACATCTCTATAAAGGTTCAAATGCACATTTACAATGTTAACTCTTCATTAAGTGGGGTTTTCGGGTTTAAGCACTTTCCTGGGGACATTGAGTGGAGGGAGTATCTTCTGTAATCACAATGTTGTTAAGGTTGGCAGGGACCTCTGAGGATCATCTAGATCAGCTTTTCCAGCCAAGCAAGAAGAGCTAAAGCAGGCTGCTGAGGGCCACGTTAAACGTCTCAAGGATGGAGGCCTCACATCCTCTTAGGGCAACTTGTTTGTGCACTCTCACAGTAAAGCAACTTTTTTTCTTATGATTAAATAATTTCCTGTATATAAATATGCTTATTGCCCTTTGTGCTGGATAACACTGAGGAGAGTCTGACTTTGTAGTCTTCACTTCCCTATCAGGTATTTACACACTAAGCTCTTTGTTTCTGTAGTTATGCTATTTCCTAAGCACTTTGACATTAATATAAACCCGTGATTTTTGCTTTATCAGTCAGAGGACCATTTAAAATTTTTACTGTAAAGGCACAGGAACCAAGAGGAAGATGGGGATTGGATGAGAAATGACATCCAGCCCTGTGTCTTCCCCTACAGAGTGCGCTGCCCCCCACACTGACACCTCTCCTCTCTGTGGAGATATGCACACCTATGGCACTGTGTTTTTATCACAGCATAAATATTAAGCAAATAGCTTTTGTTCTACTTTGTCCATGTGTGCCAAATCCTCAGCATGAGGGAATGTCACCTGGTGCAGGAGAGAGAAATGAGCTTTTGCAGCTCATGCTGAGACACTAGTCTCATTTACCAACTCCTCTGCATCCTTTTTGTCTTCTACACATCCCCTGCCTTATTATAACTCAGATAGGATCAGAGAAAATACTGGCTTCCTTGGTTGGTTAGTGAAGTGGCAACTCTTTTTTTAAAAAAAAAAAAAAAAAAAAAAAAAAATTAGTCCTAATTAAGGAGTTGTCCTCATGATTTGTGGTTTTGTATACTGGAAAGCAGGCCAAGGCTGTCTGATTTAATTTTTGTAGAAGAATGTAACTCCAGTTCCTTGCCAGTTTATACCATTCCCCAGGCCGGGCAGTAGATAATTTCTCATGGTCCCAAAGCTTTCAACAATACTCCATTATGTTTCATGACTCATAAATGGGCTGGTGCCCATGGAAAGCCATGTGTCTCAGTGCAGGCAGTACAGCTCCCCACAGTATGTTTGAACTGATTTCATAGCCTCCAGACCTAGCATGGTTTATTATTTTCATGACTTGCTCAGTGTTCTCATTGTTGCTAAGACCATATTGCATCAGTAGCCGGAATAAAATTAAAGGCTCCGATGTGTTCAATGTGAAATTAAAAGCATGATATGTGGAACTTCAAATGAATGCAGAAGACAATAAGATCAAACAAAAGACTGAACTAAAGTTCAGATCTAATAGATCTGTGAGATAAACAAGTCATACAAACTGCAAAGACAGCTGATAGGTAAGATGATAATATCTGGAGTTGTGGTGATTATTGCTGCCATACCTTGTGTGCTCAGAGCTTTGCTGATGAAAGTTGCACACATCCTCTCTATTAAATCAGAGTAAACCAAAGGATTAGAAAGATACAATATATAGTTTTGAGTCTGCTCCTGCAACCTTTATTCAAGGAAGCTGAGTCAATGAAGCTGACTGTTACTTGCATAATTAGCATTACTTGCTTCTTTCAGCCTGCTTAAGTCCTGTGCAAACATACATGAAGCTGCAGTCCAAACTCTACACCTGAGTAAAAGTTGGGAGATTATGATACTGTGTTTATGGCCTGATCCTGCTTTCATTAATGTCCATGGAAAAACTGTTGGTTGGCTTCTGTCCTCAGGATTTTTTAATCCTATTGTGATTTCCTGGGGTCTTGGTTCAGCTAGCATGATGTCAGCAACCTTGTGATATGGGGAGGGCTGTTCCAGAGGGGCTAGTTCAGAATTCGAGCCAAAAGGAGATCAGTTTAGGAAGGTTGAATGGAGCGGTTTTGTCTGCTGTTGTAAAACCATTTTGTAATACTCAGATAAATTATTGAAACTGCTGCCAGGTACTGTTGCAAGCATATGACTGTAGAAATAGCTGCTTGAGTAATAAGAACAATATATTTTTTTTAAAAAAGTGATTTATCTTATTACTCTTTTTCCCCCCCTTGGATAATAAAAGCAAACAAGTGGCTATTGCTTTGTTTGCCCAGTTAGAGTTACTTTCAGACAAGATTTATGTTGTAATGCTATAGATTGAAGACTTATTTATTAAATAAAATCCCTTTCCTTCACACTTTTTATTTGTCTTTAATGAAACAATTTATTCCATCTTAGATATTTGACTTAAAAAGAATATGTTCTCAGATTTAGCATCGAAAGAGCATGCATAAAATATTTTAAAATGCACAGTCTTATTAAAATGGCTTTTTGTTACATAATTTCCCATTTGCTAATTCTATTTCTGATTTAGCCACTTATCAAGTTTTTAATGTACATATTTATTTGAGAGGGCCGAACATATTTGGTCTAGTGAAAGAAAAGTATATTCTATAAACAGATCTGTTCCTTCAGCAGAACTTCATCTGTTTAGTTATTTTTTTGGAAGGAATTGCAGCAGTAACGTTGAAAATGTGCTTGGTTGCTTGAAACAATCGCTGGGCATTTGTACAGAAAACAGAGATTCAAGTCAGGAAGCTTTAAGAAGTAAAGCATGTGTGGATCTGTTGTGATGCCTAATGATTCATTTAGTGCGCTGTGGTTAATGATTATAATGACTATATGTGGTAATCCTGCTACCATCCTAACCTCCCCCTTCCTCTCTCATCCCTTTCCCCCCAGAAATAGTCAAGCAAATAAATATCTAGCAGCAGACAGTATCAAATGCAGTGTTAGGCAGACTTGGCAGCAGGTATGTGCCTTTACCACCCTTGGCAAGATTCAGAATCGATTCAGGAGTCCAGGTTTCCCACAGCCTGGCCCATACTTGTGGCTCCCATTGATTTTCCACAAGCTGCAACAGGGAAAATTCCGTGCTGTGGACCAACCTTGATGACTGCAAACTACGGAGGATGCAGTCCCTAGCTGTAATTAAAAGTGCCTTCCTATTAGTTCATGTAGCTGGAGCCAAAGCACCTGGATTCATTCTCTGATGGTGAGGGAAGAAGGAGCAGTAATTAATTAGCTAGATGAGCTTTTCCATTGTGCAGAGTCTGGTCCCAGGACCCTAGACCGGTTTCGTTGCAAAGCAAAGAGAATATTTATTTATTAAAGCTTAAGGCAAATGTACATATAGATAGGTAGAAGTTTTGGAAACAACCTAAAATCCTTGTAGCGTGGGGCAGCCTGGGGAACTGTTTATCCAATTTTCATGAAGAATGCCCTCCTTCCATCCCACCTCTGACCAACTCTAGACTAGCACCTGCCTAGACAAGCTCCTTGGGGATTTTTCTCTCAATTCAAATGCAAATGCTATGTTGATAGCTTGCTCAGGAGGTTGGCAGCTAGCATAACTCTGAGTGCAGTTACATGAATGTTTTCCCCAGCAGCAGAGACAATTTAGAAGTTTTGCCCCCACCTTTGGCCACTTGCTCTTGGCACTATACCACACAGTTCATTGCTCCCTCAGTTGTGCTGAGGCAGCTCTTTGTGGAGACGTGAAATGATCCAAAATTAAAAAAAAAAAAAAAAAGCAACCTGACTGCTATCCAAAAGAAGTTTCCCTGACCCAGTTTACTGCATAGCCCCACAACCAGCTGCATCAGCACACACAAGAAGGAGGTAAATTGAGGTGTAGGGATAGGAACAGGAGACCTATGTCAGGCAGGAAATAGGAACTTCTCAAACTCTGTTTTGTCCTGGAAAAGTGGTTGTGTAATTACATCTTGAGGTTGTGGTTGTACAGTACCAGATCTGTGCATCCAGAGGTAGTAAATTGGTGTAGGCCGCGGATGGGAACACGTTTGCCTCCCCATTGATGCAGAATCCGAACTGGCTTTGCTGTTTTATCTCAGCTTTATACTGGTGGCAGGAACATGGAGAACAGTTGATCCAGCATAAAGTTAGAGTGGTGCAGGCAGGTGGTATTTGATCTGGCATAAAGCCTGCTGGTGCAAAGTTGAAATGTTGAAATGTTTTGAACAAATTTGAACCAGCAGAGCTTCTACCTGTGCTGCATTCTGTTGCAGCATTTTTGATCAGGATACAAACTGGACCCAGTTTATTGTCAAACCAGGACGTGGAGGTCTCACTCATCTTTTCTCATTACAGCTCTTTGCAGGAAGCTATTGAGCTCCTGAGTGAGATACTTCCTTCCTGCCTTCGTGGTCCTCAAATATTCTTAGCGCTGTTTCAAGTCATTGCTGTTCCATGCCTCCAGTGTCATCAAAAACATAATTAAGCGCATGGACACTTTACTACAGCTTGCTTGGCTTCTCACAGAGACTGTACAAGACCTTTAGATGTGCCATCAAAACAGCAAGCAGACTGGTAAACAAGATACTAGTTTGGACACAAGTTTTTGAGATAAATCTGCTCTTTTTCCTGCTGTCAAGATCTAGGATTCCTGAAAGCATAGAGGGAATGGCAAAAGCAAGCTGTCTTCTCAAGGGCTGAGGGAGGTGAAAGATGTCTGTTGTTTCCATCATTGAGGTAAAGTTCAGAGACAGGAGGCAGACTGAAAATGGGAGTATTTGCTGCAGATAATGTGGAGTTAATGCTCTTGACCAGTAGCCTGTATAGAAGCGGTTTATTCACTTATCCAAAACACAGGCTTTGCAACCTCTTCTTTGAAGATTGTTCCAGAATTTCTGGTTGTTTCTTATGTTTCACTCAATGTTGCAGTTCCTGGCCTAACTTCTAGCTGGCAGATGTGGACAAATGCTGCCTCTTGGTAGAAAAGGAAGGTTTGATCCTGATGTCCATCAGAACCAGAGCCTCTCCCATGAGGCTGCTGCTTGAGGAAATGCAGAGCTAAGGGTGGCCAGACTGTAGCTGATAGAGAGCAGTTACTGTCATGGATCAGATTTGCTAATCTAATGAGTTAATGCCTAAATAAAATTAGTTAGAGCCTAGTTAAAATACTGTGCTGCATCTAAGGAGTGAAATAAGCTGATGCCTTGAAGTATGCATTGGAAACTACTTTCTGTCTGAAGGATATGAAAATGTTATCCACTGGCTGAGTACAAGATACTTTGTTATTGAATAAACATCAAAATTAGTGAAAATTCAGGCCCAGATGCTGAAACAGTCTAGGCTGCACAACTGCAAGGATTATTGCTGAGCACAAGGGCTGTAAATCTAAGCAACTAGCGAGGAAAAAAACTCCTTAGGTACATTTTTCTGAGTGGTACCTAGTGTATAGCCTAGTGCTTGTATAGGCAACTTTGATGTGTGAGTGAGTGTGAGCATTAGGCCTGGCAGAGTATTTTTAATGATGATATTTGGACATGCTAGTCAACACAGAATTTCTTTTGTTTCCCTTTTCCTTTACTTTTTCATGATTACCTAAAGGTACCCAGATGCTTTGTTCCACTGTAGCTCCCTTCACCTCATTCAAACAAACTTGATATGCTTTTCTAGACAGCATCCAAGTTAATATTTGTGCCGACACGCCAAACTTGTGCTGACTTGTACCATTGTGGCAAAAACTGCTAATGAGTGCAAATGTGTTCTTGGAAAATCCTTGATGCTGGAGGAGCATCTCTGACTGGAAGGGTGCTCCTGGCTATGAAGCAGATGAACACCTGTTCAATGCTCAGTTAAAAAAAAAAAAAAAAAAGACTCAGACAAAAAAACCCCAAAAGCCCATCAGGAGGTTTTTTTTGTTTTTGTTTTTAAATTTGTGAGTGCCCCCTGACTGCAGGGCTGCTGTTGAAACTCTGCAGATTTCTTCTTTTTTATGCTAGTCTCTCAAAAATTACCACATTCCTTTATCGAAACAAAGCCTGCTCTTCTATTCTTTTATGCAAAGAGTTGTTATGATACAACAGATGGAGTCAAGGGCTGACCATCAAGAAACAATTCCTGGAAAACCCAGAACGTAGTGGGAGGAGGAGTGATACTTGGAAGGCTGTTTGGCTTGGTGACATGAGGGTTTCTATGTTCTAATGCTGCCATGGAGTCATGTGAGTCCTGTCTAATCAAAACTAAGAACTGGGCTATATTTATTGCTTTAAATATATTTGTTAATTGCTTGTAGAAGGCTTTTTCTGTAAAGTTTTTCAGCGCTGCTGCCACCAGTAGTGCTGTGCATCTAGTGGGACTGAATGTCGTGTTCTTTCTATCAGGTCATAGAATCATAAGAGTGGTTTGGGTTGGAAGAGACCTTAAAGATCATCTAGTTCCAACCCCTTCACCTTCAACTGCATCAGGTTCCTCAAAGCCCCATCCAGCCTGCCCTTGAACACATCTAGAGATGGGGCATCCACAACTCATTGAGACAAGCTGTTCCAGTGACTCCCCACCCTCACAGTAAAAAATGTCTTCCTAATATCTCATCTAAATCTCCCCTCTTTCAGCTTAAACTCACTCCCCTTTTTCCTGACCCTGCACGCCTTGATAAAGAGTCCTTCCCCAGCTTTCCTCTAGGCCCCACGGTTCCTCCTTTGAACAGATTTTTTCCTTGGCTGGGCCAATGTCCTGATCTGACCAATTTAAAAAGTGATTTAAACCAGTGTGATCCTGTCATATGATTTTGCTTCATTCCATTTGTCCCTGTAGTTATGTTGAAATATCAAGTCACTGTAAGCCAGTATTCGCTGACTGAAGCGTGCTCTCAGCATGAGTTCAGCTGTGGTAGCTATGCCCACGTGGTGATAGTATGGATAGGGACAAAAATGATTGAAGAGTCCATTGATGTAGTCAAATTCATACTGTTTTCAGTGTGGTAACTCTGATCAAGGGAACTTAGCCCTTTCACTGTCCTCCTAGCAGTGAGAAAAGCAATAGGGAGAAAAAAAAAAAAGATACCTCAAACAGTTGGAAGAGTCTTGTTTGTATAGTGCTCTCCTCAGCGCAGCCTGCCTGATCTTCCCAGGCACAAAAGACTGGGGCTGGTGGTGGCCAATAGCAGAGGGACAACTCCACTGTTATCCCAGAAAGTGAGTACAGGAGGATGATTAGTAATTGCTCGAGGATTTTGTGTGAAGGAGGATTTGGGTTGGATATCATAGAATCAGCAGGTTGGAAGAGACCGACCGGATCACCGAGTCCAACCATTCCCGCCGATCTGTAAACCATGCCCCTCAGTGTCTCGTCCACCCATCCCTTTATATCCCAGTATAAACTGGGCTCACTCCTAATAGTTGAGGATCTCACCCATATACACACAAATTCACAGTTGCTCCTCCCTTTTTGCATTTATTCTGCCATCTGTGTAGTGATTTTTGTTTTTAAAACAGTCCAGAAGTCACATCACCTTCAGATTTGAAAGTTTTACTGTTGCACCAAGATGGACTTTTACCCTTCCCTGGATCTTGAAGGGGAGGAATATTAAAGGCTTCCATCATATCTAGAGTTGTTTGGCAGATCTCGGGGATCCGTAACTCTTCCTCGGCTGGGAACAAGCAGTTCTTGAGCATTTTCAAAATCTATTTGTACCAGACACTTCATCATTTTGACTTCATGATATGTGTGTTCATGGAAATATAGAGAACCATTTAATAGCTTCAGGCTGTTCTAGGTAGGTACCTACCCTAGTAGGTACTGGCAAAAACTGAACCTATTACTGTTGTTCATGAGTCCTGGATGGATCAGGGGACTGGAAATGAAAAATGCTTTTTTTTTTTCCTTTCTTGGGTGCTGGTGTGAATTTGAGTACAGGATGATCTGTGTATTGCTGGACTATATGAGATGAATTTAAAGTGTCGTAAGTAAATTTCTGTGGAGCTGAAGGATCATATCAATTATCTGCCTTCAACTTTTTCAGCTGTGTGGAGTGGTTATAGAATTTTCTTTTTCCTATTCTGTCTTTGACAGAAACAGTTCATCTGAATGGTATTAAAAAAAAAGAAGGAAAAAAAAAAGAAAAAAGAGGGAACAGCTGTTTCCAGTGATTAGTAATGGGGTGGAAAGGAGGCAACGGTTTGGGATGTTTTCTCAGCCTCAAAAAGGTGCACAGTCTTGTGTTTTGCAGCTCTCTATTGTCAGAAAAATGTGTCTTCAAATGGAGTAGAGCAGTCAAGAGCGGGAACTGGGATGAGGCTGGGATTGGTTCCTCTGGACATCTCCTGCTGAGGAAAGGTCTTTTCTGTGGGTGGCTGGTGACAGCAGAGGGGGGCACAGTGACACAAGTGATGCCACTCCACGCCCTTTTTCACAGTAGTAATTCAGAGGGTGCATGGATTATAGGGTTACTGGTTTTAATGAGGGATATCAAGTGCTTGGACCTAAACTAAGGACTGCTTTTGTACCAGGTCTGAACTGACACTTTCAATCCAGACTTCCACAGTCTGGCAGTCAAAAATCCCTGTACAAACTTTGCAAATAGACTGTAATTTCTGCATGAGACTAGGCTGATGCAGCTAACTCTGAAGGAGCTTTTTGAGAGTGGCACTTGAGCACAGGCAGTCAATATTTGTACATTACAGCAATAAGCTGTTCTCAGTAGAAGAATAATTACTAATAGTTAACACACTACAGCTTAAAAGTGGGAAGTCAAATACGTTTTGCCTGCTGTTACCTTAGTTACTCTGTTGGGGATAATACGAGAAACCCCTGCAACAGACCTGCGGAGCTGTTGTGAGTGTTAATGAATGTTTGCAGAGCTCTTTAAAGTTCTCTGATTAAAGTAATTATGAACATGTGAAGTGTTAAAATCTTTTTGTGGATTTGGCTCCTGTGAAAAGGACTGGAATAGAAGAAGCTGGATCTCAATGCTGCAAAACTGCTGAAAGCAGAATTTGAAAGAGAATGGTTCTATGTTAAACTGTAACCATGAGAGATTTTATACATTTAAAGAAAGGCAGATCCTGTGATATTGACACAATATGTCAGGCTTTTTTTCTGCTCTGTGAAGCCAAACTACCCTGTTTCCTGGTGGAGTTTCTGAGAAATATGCCCTTAATCTACTTTAAGATGTGCTTTAATTAGTATTACCCATTACAGAATGTCAGAAGTACAGGCATGGATATCTCCCACAGAAGCTATTCAAGAGATATTTAGGGTGAAGAGTTCCCAAATAGTCCACATAATCTCAGAATTGGACCCAGAACGCCTCTTCTCCTGCCCTGCTTGTCTCTTCTTAAAAATAAATTATTTTATTTTTTTTAAATTACAAGGTAGGCAGTGACTGTCTACCTCCCTGTGGATATGTAGTGCCTGAAGAGCCCCATTCTTGGCTTTTTGGCAGTGCTGTATTAAAGATGTTTCATAATAATAAAGCTTCCAGTGTTACTGGTAAGACACGAAGACTTGACGTTTCTAGACTATAATTGGCTCGCATCCTTCTCTGCAGTAGCCAGTGGTAACAGAGACCCTGAGCCAAGTTGTAGCATCAGTTATACCCAGACAGCCTTTGGGCTGTACTGGATGGTAGACTGTGTGATGTAGCCCTAATCTCACCAAACTGGAAAAAAAAAGTGAAGTCAGGCAGTTGATTTTTATAATACTGTATATATTCTTTTTATTGAGAGACTAGATTTAATAAATCCTTAATAGTCTGTTTAGAAAAATCCAAGCCAAGTCACAAACTTATGAGGACGGGTGTGGGCAGAGAAGTTAGCAGAACAAAGTGGCTGTCTGAGTCGGCCAAAGAGACTTATGCAATTATATCTAAGAGTGGAGCTACCTACGTAAGTGAAAAATTAAGAGTATTTCTGTCATCCATGACTTGGTACAGAAACCAAAGCAAGGAAGCTCACTTAACCATTACATGCAAGAAACCCCAATGACTGTCGTGTTCCAAGAAGTTCAAATACACTCTGTCCTGACTGCTGGGAATTGAAGCAGACGTCTTAGGTGGTTTGCATGTCATGCCAGTCAGACCTACCAATTGAAAACAGGACTGCTCCCTGCCACTCGGGATGGCAAATTATTGGGGTAAAAAAAAAATAATCTGTAATCAAGGTATTTTGGAAAGTCCTTTTAGCCAGAATGATGGTGACATTAATGCTGTTGTCAAACTGGAGAGGACCTTATAAAGGCAAATCCTGACTATGTGATGTGAAACATGTGGAGCCTTGGGCAGCTCAGCCTTAACTCATGCTGGCAAAAATACACCCTGGAAAAGGGTGGTGTTACCCCTACTCATTCTGTTGTGGTACAACCCCAGTCAGCAACTAAGCACAACACAGCTGCTTGCTCACTTCTCACCCTCCCCACTCAGCAGAATGGGAGGAAGAGAATTGAGAGGGTAGGAGTGAGAAAACTCATGAGTTGAGATAAGAACACTTCAATAATTGAATAATAATAATAATGCAAAAAGGAAAATAACAAAAAGAGAGAAACAAAGCCCAAGAAAGACAAGTGATGTAAGTGAAAACTGTTGCTCACCACCAACTGACTGATGCCCAGCCAGGCATTACCTTACAGATAGGTAAGTCAGAGATTCCTAAGATGTCTGTGGATAGTTTCCATCATGAACAGCTTTAGCCAGTAAAGCAACTTTTAAGCTTAGATGAAAGGTGAAGTTTTGAAACTTCGAGTCTGTGGGGGTGTGATTCACCTGACCAAATGCAAAGATCTCCATCTGTGCTTACTGTCTAGACTTCTGTTACAGTCAGCAAAGAGAAAACAGGCATTTCTAGGGCATGATTTTTCTTCTCCTAAAATAGTCATGTGGGATATGTCAGGCAAATGCTTGGAGATGGAAATCTAAAGATGACTTAGCAGTATGGAAATTTGTGAAGCAGAAAACTGTGCTCTGTAATTCAGAACTATGTTCTGAAAACTAGGGTTTTTCAATACCTACGTTGAGAGCTGTAAAAGAAAAGGGTTCAGAACCACAAACTGACCTGATCTGAAAACCCTGATGTCATCAGAGGGGGTAGCAGTTCCTTGTGGGTTTGAACTGCTTCCTGCACATTGACTGTGATGGGAGCCATGGTGCAGCTGGCCCATCTCTCCTATCGTTTTGACAAGTCTCCTCCAGCAGAATATTTTGCTCTTCAGTGATCACTGTGCAGCCGATTTTTAATCATTCCTTCCCACAGAAAGTTAGTCCAGCAATTACAGATGAGTCTGTCAAAATCAGCCAGAGGAGGGCACTTTTGAGCTATGGGAGACCTCCTGGCCAGTGGGGCTGAAGGTGCTGCTTGTCCCATTACTTTTATTTGCTGGACACTTCCTTTAAATCCTCCAGCAGCAGGCTTGGTTCAGTGTCTGCCTCTGGTACAGGTGATGGTGGGCTCCTTTTCCTTTCAGACCTTTCATCCTGTTGGCTTGCCAGCTGTTTTTATGTCTGTTGGGAGGTGACAAGCCCATGATTTGTCTATGGAGGATGATGGACTTGTGCTGCGGAGTTTGCATGTGGATGAAGGCATTTGTGCCTCACTTCCAGGCTCTGGGTGCCAATAGCTTGTCTTGCAGGAGGTGGCTGGGCTACCTCTTGTCCTGGGATACTTCTGTGCTAGTCAGCTAAATGGGGCACAAGCTTGAGGGCTGCCACACAATCGATTGTTTCAGTGTTAGCATCCTGCTGGCAAGCTTATGGCTTAGACAAGTTATTGGTCTGCTGGATAATGGTCTGTCGTGTCTGGAGATAATGTGGCCAAAGACTTTTCAATAGGGAGTATTTCCATGATTTCTTATGATAAGGAAGAATATAGATTTCTATGGACATGGCTGGTGCTGTGTCACAGCCCTATCACCAGGAAGAACGTCTCAGGCTTTATAGATCAGCCAAATGAGAGTTGTCTTGTTATCCATTAACTTGAGTTGGTTTGGAGACGTAAGCTTTGTCATGCCAAGTTCTCAGCTCCATTTGGGACATGCTTCTCTTGAAAATGTTAGGTCACTGGACTGCGTAGCGTTGAAGCTGGAGATCTTTTTAGTAGCTGTTCCTGCAGAGAAATATTTTCAGGGAAAGTATTTAAAACATTAGCAGTGGGGGGTGGCAATAGCAGAGAAAGTAAAATCTGTACATGTTGTGCATATGTTCACTTTAAAGAGCGGGTAACCCCTGCTGAGTTTCTTGGCACTGAAGACCAGGCCAATGAGGACCTCACCAGATGGGTTCATTACCAAGGCATTTTCATTATCACCCCTTGGGGCCAGCCCCTCGTCGTCCTCCTGGTTGGAGCATGGGAAGGAACACTCTGTTCTGAATCCACAGAGGTATGAGAACACAGAGGGAGGTGCTTGTTTCTGGGATAAAAAAAAGCCATCCATGGTGACTGATCGTGCCACACAAGTTCACGTGAGAAGCTGAAGGCCAGTTTGCTGGTCCTACGGCCCCCGTCTCTCAATCTATATATGTAAGTACACACAAGTTCAAATGCGCTATTAAGATCCAGTAAGTGTCAGTGGAAATCTGGTTCATCTCAGATGAGGTTCCCCTGGCATGACCCTATCAGTGCATTAATTCCAGTGGAGCTCACTGGAACTTGTACAAAGACAACATGAGCAGACAGAACATAAGGAAACCGAGTAAATCTCAGTTAATCCAACCTGATGAAATTTCCAGCTGAAAATGGACTAATGCTTTGAATTTGTTCTGACTTATCTTGAAATGTTGGTTCTCTAAAAGTGGCAAAATGATAATTTGCAACACTCGGATGCCTTCCAAGACTACATTTGCAGAAAAAAAGACATTAAGTTAAACTGCTAGTGCTTTAGTTCTTTCCCAGAGAACTGCTATGCATTATGCAGGCTGCTGTCTTTTCCAAAAGTTGTCAGTTGCAAGCAAATACATCAGCATAAGGCTTTGCTTCCCTTGGTCAAGCTGTGAAGGCTACATTGGTGGAAGCGATTGGCTTCTTGAGCTAGTGTTGTTCGCACTTTTTTCCTAAAATGTGAGTACATGACCCTGGATTTGTGGAATAATTGCTCTAAGATTGGTATGGATGAAGGTCCATAAGTGTGTTGAAGACCTTTTCAATGATTTTGAGTTAGCTTTAGTGGAGAGGGTAACCCCTTTCTGCCTGAAGCAACCTGATACACTGTGGAGAACTTGTATGCTAGACTTGGAAGTGTGCAGGGTGGAATTTCTATCACCTCTTTCCCAATTACCATTGTTTACGCATGAAGCCACCTGTCTTCTTGGTACCTTGCCATGGTGAAAAGAAGTTTGTTTCCACGTTCCCAAGAGAAGGAGAAGGCTGGTAAAAAAGGAGGGCATTTTAACATTTATGAAGAAAAAGCAAATACATATTGCAACAGAACCGGAAAGGTCAGAATGGACTGAATGTTCCTAAACCTTTATGGTAATTTGCTTCAGTAATTTCCATAATAATTAAGAAGCTGATACTGAAGCTGTTATTGCTATGAGTCAGGCTTGCAAGATCTGCTCCTCAGTACACGTAGCTGCGGGCTGCCCATATTCAGCATAAAAATGCTATTAATTTAGAAACAGTTACTAGAAATATGCCTGTTAAATGCAAGGTTTAGAGTGATGCAGATACACAAAGCTGATAACAAACCCCAGCTGTGGGGAAATGAGGAAGTTTTATGCATGCCTTAGGTGTCTCCATCCACCTTTGCCCCCAGGAATGTCAGCGCAATCTTGAAGGATATTTTTAGGATGCTGTGTCCTGGTTGTTTCTACTAGCTCTGCCTTTCTGTTGATGTGGATGTGAGGGAGAAAATCAGTGTTCAAGCTTGGTAGCTGAACACTTGGTAGGCAGGTGTAGCAAAGGTCACCTGTTTCCTGTGTTTATTATTTGTCAAAACTGGTGTTGCTATCTCCTGCCCACATTGACTGCCATGAGGGCTGTTGGATATTGAATGCTTCTGAAAAGCAATGTGTGTTACTCAGATGCCAAAATAGGGGTGTGGATTTTGCATGTTTTCCCTTTGAGTATCATGGAGCTGTTATTAGACAGATGGTTGATACAAACAGATTTCAGCCCTGGAATTGTTCACTAGTCATCCCCTTGAAAATTTGGTAGTAATTTTTTCTGCTCCAAGATAAGATGACTGACCTTTTATTTTAGTGGAAAAATAGGACATACTGAATAAAGTGAAATCTGGTTCATCTATCAGTTGCCTTCCTGACCCACAGATCATGTTACTGGTAAGAAGGATGACAATTACTCTGTGAAACACCCAGTAGAGTGAATGTTCACAACAGCAGGATAATGGAGAGCATGGACATGCCCGGAATTTGTGTAGTACTGAATACATGCAGTATTGGATCATCTTTCTCTGCAAGAAACTGCTCTAATTGCTCCTTCTTGAGACAGGTGTTTGCCAGATTTGTGGTGTGATGTGTACCACTGGGAGCAGTGAATCTCCCTGCCTTTGTGTGACTCTCTTCCAGAATTGTCACCAGGAAAAGACTGAGAGATCAGCATAGTGCTAATGTCTTCCGAAGCAACAGGATCTGTTTCAACAATCTTGGTAGCATGTAAGGGTCTGGCTTTCTGCTAAGCAACTTTGTATTATCTTTAAGAATAGTCTTCTCAATTCATATTGAAAGAGGATAGAAAATAATTCAGGAAAAGGTCAGTTCTCTGCTCCTGATGATTAAGGAACTGTTTGATGTGAGGATCTCAGATAATCCACAAATAGATTTGTGTTACTGATATTTTTTTCAGATTTTGCTTAGGGGATCCAAAAACTCAGAATTAAAAGGTTTTGATTTTGCATTAAGCAGACAGGCTAAAACCCACCAAACTAACTGCAGAATTGAAATGACTTCACTTGAGGTCAAACGAAAGATGTTGTTTAACCCAGATGTTGTACTTTGTTCAACCTTTAGAATGTTTAAAAAAAAAAAAACAAACAACCCCCCCCTAATTTTAAAGATTACCGATATGACTGATTTAGAACATAAAAATATTCTTTTTTTTTTTTTTTTTTTTTTTTTTTTTATGGGTCATCCCCCCCTTCTTCCCCCTTTGGGATATATGTTTTGCAAAGGAAACAATTTCCTGAACTCAGTATGTATCTAGCCAAACTACCACTGCCTGTTTTGTTTTTCCCAGTTCCATCTCTAGAACTCTTCCTCAGGCAGTGGCAGTATCATGAGCTGATGCTGGGCAGCTCTGACAAAAGCATTTGCACTCCTAATACAAAGGGCTGGATAATCTCATTTGACTGAGACACGTACACGAAGGCTATGGAGGGCTGTTCAGATTTAGAGGACTGACCCCTAGAAATGGCTGTTAGGGGCACGGCTGTATAGGGCAGCTTGTGGTTGCTGCCGTGGAGCCACTGCAGCAATGGGAGTTCTGGCTTACAGGAGCCACTAAAAGAACAAAAAGTTCCCTCTGTCCCTGGCGTGGATTGAGATATGGCCAGGCGGTGAGCTATTGACCCAGCACAGGATGTCTGTGGGATGGGAGACAGATTTTTTGGACAAGAACTTTGAGAAATTCTGCAGGAAAAAGTTCTGCAAACAACTGTGTTTAATCTCAGTTTCTGCTCAGATGTTAATGCTCGTGGTTTGCAAAGTTTGTTTAAGAAAGGGTCAGTCGTGTAACTCCATCATGATGGACACTGGAAGTGTCTTACTCCTTTACATAAAAAAAGATTTGAACTGGGCAAAATAGCTGTCTGCTGCCAGTGGAAGTGAACTGCGAACATTGGCCAGCCTCAGCTTGCGGTAGGTTCAATAACAATAAATGTGTGTGTTTTATGCTCTCAGTAATAACCCAATTAGATGCACTTTGAAAGGAGATAGGGCTTGATCTTTTGTTGAAAAGCTGTCCAAAATGCAGAAACTCAGAAGAGAAAGAAAAGAGCAAATTCTTTGGAGCTCACATCATTAATAATGCCTGAATTGAAAAAGCAGACTGTGGTTCAATAGGTTCTGACTCTCCTATATACCACTTATGGAAGGATTAGAGAAGTACAACTAGGAAATTCTATAGGCACAAACTTTTTGAGTTCATTTTTTTCCCCTTATGTTTCCACAATAGTATATCAAACATCTGTTAAAAGCCTGTGAAGTTCTGACTAAAATTCCTGTTCAAAAGAAGGCTCGCAGTAGTGATGTCAACCCCTGTAAGTAAGGTCCCAAGATGGAGACACTATTTATGTATTACTTAGATGGTTTTACGTATTTAAATCTTTCTTTTCCATGTATGTATACTCCAAAAAGTTCATCCCTGGGGGAGGATCCAGCTTTTGAGTATCCATGGCAAGGGGAAAAAGGACCAAGGAACAGCAGAGAAGACAGCAGTAAGGAGATGGGATTGGGTAGTGTGAGGATTGTAGGAAACAGAACAGAGGAGGACAGACAAACAAGAAGGCTTCTAGTTGGGCTAGCAATATCTGCAAGCTCCAGAGATGTGTAGTCTAATAGGTGACTCCAGAGGAAGACACACTACTCACTTTACTTGGAATGGAGCGGGAGATAGGTGATAAAACAGCAAAATCCATACAGTGTAACAGGATAAAAAAAAGCAACCCTCAGCACTGAAGATCCATGCTGGGAAAAATGTGAACAACTCATAAGGATGTTGCTGTTATTTGTTCCAGTACTTAATATTCTAGACAAAGACAGCCGTCTCTGTTCTCCATATTTCTTAGTGTGACCTTATTGTATGTTTGGATATATTTGCTTGTGACCTGGAGTTTTGGATGGGCATTGGCTGGAAAATTTTTCCTTACAGAGATTGTTTTCCTGTTTCATAATAGGAGGAATTTAACTCTTCTAAGAAAGGACAACTGGGGCCTTATTTCTGTGATAATGCCAATAATAATAGTTACTGTTTTCTTGTCCAAACATTCTTTCGACACAAGCGACATTTTGTACAAAATATATTTTTTTCCAGAAATATTTAAAGTCTTTTCTAAATGCAGTGGGAGTTTTGACAATGATTTATTGGTTGTGGTATCAGACCTTAGAGGGGAAAAGGCAGTATGTTCTCCTTTGATCTTCTATTCATCTTCTTTCTCTTGTTATCTTCATTTTCATGAATCTTTTCTGTTCAAGGATGAAGTTGCTCTCCTGTCCTCAAAACTTCTGGTGGCCCTCCCTCATTTTGGCACACATGAGTGTAACTACAGTTACTTATTTTTTGCACGTATATTCAAGTAGTCAAAGCAGCTTTCTCTGTCCTGGTGGCAGATAGAGGCAACTATACTTCTAACAGAAATGGGTGATGAAGTGGCAGATGCCAGGTCACTATTCAAATCATAAACCATTCTGACTAGTGTTGTTTGCATTTCTGCTCGTTTATACCTAAAGTGGTGAGATGAGCCTGCACCACATATCCAAATTCTCACTTTGTAGTCTCTAAAGCCACATCACTTTTCCTTCTTGGTGTTGGCAGCAATAGGGATATAACCTGATGCTGCTTGCTGGGCTACAAGCCAGGACGTCTGTTTTTGGTGGAAACCTTCTGCCATTGTGCTGTTGCATTGACAAGTGGAAAGGCAATATCTGTAGCTATTGCCTGGGCCTGTGCTGGGAGTGATGTGCTCTATATCCCTGATCCTCTCATCTTGCAGCCAGGAGAAGGTGTTTGAATGCATCCCCCAGCTCCTCCCATCCCTGTGCATTTGTGTGTCTTTCTACAAGAAACAAGGCCATGAAGAGAGGTTTTATCATGATACTTGGGGAGGACACGTGGGCAACTGGGCTCTCAAGCTGTGGGGTGCACAGAAGAGCTATGCCTGCCCCATGGAGTGGGCATGGCCTCTGGGAACAGTTCTGGGAAGTATGGGAAGGAGAACAGAAGACTGGAGAGGCAAAGGCATCTTAGATGTCATTCTGCCTCAAGGATAAATCTGCAAGCTTCTGCAGGATCTGGGGAAGATGGAGCTCAAAAATGCTATATTTAAACAGCAAATCAATGGGCTGTTTAGTGCTTAAATTCTGTCATTAATACAGTCTAATGGGGCTTCATTTATATGCTGTGATTGAAATGACTTGGCATATCTTCTATTCTTACATTTTCCCCTCTGCAGACACACATAGTGTATATGTTTGATGTGCCAATATAGCACAAGGTCTGTTGCTGTCCAGTACAAAGCAGCTGAGAAGTTGGAAATAGTTATATAAATAAAATGAAAACAGATAACAATAAATGATTTTTTTTTTCCTGCTCAGTCACTAGCAAACAGTGATACGTCTCGCAGTCAGCCAAGACTAAATGAGAATCTTGCATATTGCACTCTCGAGCTGGTGTACTATGAAGGAAGTGAGTGCCAGGACTAGGGACCATCCTTGAAGAGGCCCCAGCCTTCCCCAGGAATTCCTCCTCCAATGCATCGCAGCCGATTCCAAGTGCTGCAGTAAGACAGAGTCATGCCTCAGACTTTTCCAGATCCTATAGGAAACAGCTAGTACCATGGACCACATCCATATGTTGTCAGAGCTGGGTAACTTCCCTTGTAGTCAAAACTGCAAGCTGAAGCTTTGCATCAGATCTGGAAAACAAACTGTTCCGTTTCATACCCCATCACCATCCCCAGTATGGATAGCAGGGATAACACTTCAGCTGGCAGGGTTAGCCATGAGGTTTAACAGAATGCAGCTTATTCTTCCATGACTCTCAGTTCTGGAGTGCTGACAGCAAGAGACTAGTAAGTGGGCCAAGGAAATTGATGCTGGATGTGAGTCAGGTACAAGGCTGAATTCAGCTTGGATTTAATATTATTGAAATACCACAGGTGGTTTCTGTTAGAATCTGGCCTTATACTGCAAGACTGAAGTCAGGTCAGCTGTTCAGCGAGATCCAGCCTTGAATTCTCATAGGCATGGCAAGTTGAGTGAGATTTCAGTCACACCTGAAGCAAAAAATAGTTCCTTTCCTGTTTGAGTGTGAACTTGGGACCAGAAATCACAGGAACTGGTGAGAAGTGTACATAGACATAAGAGTGGGCTTGGGTGTACACACATTTTAGTTTTCTTTAGCTTAAAAGGGATTTATACCAGTGAGCTGTGATATGGGTCTGACACTGGGTCCTCTGACTGGAAGTTGACCCTTTACCCTGTTAATCCATGTTCTTTTATCAACTTCCAGTTGGTTGCAAAGGAACCTCAAGGTATATTTTAAGAAAAAACATGAGAATTTTTGAGACTGCGAGTGAGAAACCGCAGCAGCTCATCAGGTTATAAGTTATGTCCATGAATACATTGAGGCTGAGCCATATGGGAGCCCTCCAGAGCCCACCGGAGACGAGTGCTGAGATGCCAGTCATGCAGTTGGCTCATGTTTTTCCCGTGCTTTTTGGACCTTTCATTGCTTGCGGCTGTTCTGACAGATATTGTGAAAGACTCACCAATGTAAAGAGAGGGACTTTCCAAGCTCTTCAGGGATCTGGATTGCTATATGTTGATCACAGTTGGCTTCTGCTAACCTGGTTTGGTTAGTAATGCTCTGGAGAAGTGCCAGAGGCTGGAGCAAAGATGGAGTTACAACTGTGGTTGAATAAGAGCAGAATGTGGTCATACTCCCATACTTACAACATCACACCACTAAGCAAGGATGACTTCTTTGCTCTCCAAGACAAGGCATATAAAAGGAGAAACAAATTGACCATGCTGGGTCAAACTGATCAGTCAGGAGCCCAGAGAAACCTGTTGTGAGATACAGACTAGAGGTAACATCACCAGACTTCGATGCCAGAAGACTTTGGAGAGTGGATCGTATCATGCTTGTCTCTTTGTTATGACATAACACCACTCTTTTATTCCCTCTGCCACTGGCAGGTGGTTCCCTTGGATAGTTTTCAGTTGTAATTTTGAGGTGTTAAGAGACAGTAAGAGCTGGAATTTATACCCTTTTGTTTAGATATGTGTCAGAGTGGCACCACTTGTCAATTCCTAGCCCAAATTCTTAGCAGTCCTTCGCTGAGTCACACAGAGATTATAAAATACAACCAACAAAACTCTCTAGTGAGACAGTAGGAGTTGCCAAATGTTATATAAGAAAGGTAGTATGATGGACTTAAAGATGGAAGAATAAAGCATTTCTTTGTCCATTTGTACCCCAGGGAAATCTGTAATGGCTGCAGCGGTTAAGAGGTAGCACAATCAACTACCTTGAATTTTTAGGCTCAGTATTAGTAGGAACTGACCCTAGACTAGACTTCATCTCTGCTATGTTACTGGCCAACTTGGGTACTGGTGATTTGATTCAGTACAGTCATTAAATAGCTGGTTTACTAGCTCATTTGCATTTGTTTCTATGATTTAATACTTGTATTATTTTCTTCATTTAACAGAAAAAAAAGTAATAGTTATTTCAGGGAGAAACTGGTTTGGTTTATAAATTTTTAATCAATAAGCAGCACAGAGGGCTATTTTTTCTTTTGAGTTTCAGTAGTGGCAGTCACAAAGGTACAGAAATTTTGAGTTATTTGACTCTATTTCTAAAAGAAGACTTTTCACACTAGTTTTATTTTAAATATTTAGCCTGCCCTCTTCTCCCTCCTCCCCATGCATGGAGAATTTGGAGGAGTCTGAATCTCAGCGTCTGGGTTTTGCTATCCTTAGCCAGTAAAATGACGGAATATGGCTTCCAAAATACACAAAGCGCGCAAGAGCTGGTTTTTACCAAAAGACTGCTTTTCTGCAGAGTCATTTTTTGCTTATAACTATGTACTAGCAAAGCCTGAGGGACCTGTAAGATGGATTTGTGGAGCCAGTGAGGTGACTGGGATTTTGTTTAATCCCCTTGAATTTCACCTGTATTTCTGAGGCTGAATCATAAACAAAAAGAGTTTCTATTAAGTAAAAAAGAGAAGTGCAAATCCTTATCCTCCAGCTCTGGGTTTACCCAGGTATGCAGCAATATCATTTTATCACTGAAGCATCCATTGTATTGGAAAGCCTTGTTTACACAAGCTTAAGCCCCCGGCCGATGGATAGAGCTGTTTCAATTTCCCTCAGTCATTCCCACTGCGGATTGTATATTCAAGGGAAAATCCTCACCGCAATACTGGACATGCCACGCTCTTTGCCGACTGAGTTTATTAACTAATACAAAGTTGCAAATGATGTACCAACACAGCTAAACAAAAGAACCCAGTGTTGAGCCTAAATCAAGGTCCTAAATCATAAGCCATGGTGTGACAAACTGCGCGACGTTTGCCAGTACTTTTAGAATGGGGCTTTCTTGCCAGGCTGAGAATCCATAGAGCCTGGCCAAAGAAAACAATGGGAGGGAGCCAGGGTTCTCCCAAGCCTTGGCATGAAATCCACAATAGTAGCTTTGGCTGAGGTCCATGGACTCGAGCACATGCTCCATAAGGTCACTTCAGAACACCATAATTACTTGGTATTTACTTCAGTGGGTTTTGCAGACAAAAATAATAATTAAAAATAAAAGTGCCACCAACACAGCTTAGAGACTCAGTTATGATTCCAGACCTTTGCTGTCTTGGAGTGTGCCCCGTCTCTGGTATGACATGATGGAGGGGAAGAGTGGTCCAAATGGCTAAATAATAGCAGTGATGATAAGTAATACGGCACGCTTGGGGAGTGAGAGTGGACTTCATGCCCTGGCTTGTCCCCAAATTCATCAGCAGTGTTTGTCACTGCCATTTGGTGGCTGTTTACTGGCCTTTGGGGGTTGCATTCGGAGGTCACTGCTGAGTTCATCTAAGGCAAGGGTATGCTTTTTCAAATATCCTCTTCTCTGCATCCTCTCCTTGCTGGCAGTCCCTCTGGACAAGTCAAGATCTGAGCAGATTGTTATGACTGGAAAACAGCCACAAATCCAAAGTCTGGTTCCGAACAGCTCAGAGTGGGACAGGGGGGCTGAAAAACCAAGTTAATGCTGAATTTCAGAGCCTGGACTGAATGGTGCCAAAAGCCCTCTGATCTAAATATGACTGATACTGAAGCTCACAATGCAGAACATTTACTAATGAGACCCTATATGTTTCCTATGCCTAGAAATGATATTTCCAGGGTAGGGGAAAGGAGCAAGGCTGAGGAGCTTTGTTCTGCCTTTGCCCGGGGCTGTCTCTACTCTTCAGTGTGGATTCAGCAAAGGACTCGGCCTCAACTCACTAACACTCAGCTTTTACTATTTACATTTAAAAAAAGAAACCACATTTGATTATTCAGCATTCTTCTTTTACATTTTATTACCATTTGCAGAACTCCTCTGAAGGCCAGAGGAAACCTTTGTGCTTGACATATTTAATATTTTAGCACTTCATAGTGTCAAAAATGTCCAACATGCACATATGTTTTGGCAGCTCTGCTTGTGGCCTGTGCTCTGCCTTTGGCCTTGAGATGCAAAAGAATGAAAGAAAAAAACCCCAGCCCTTAAACTGGGTCAGCACAATTCTCTTTATTTTTGTTGATAGCTCCATTTGGGATTTATGCATTGATAGAGGAGAAATAGGGAAAAACATACACCCCATGCATATGTCCTTGAAAAACAATGGCACATCTTAATTATCTTGGGTTGGCAATGCATGCATTCCACACTCCCTGTGATGTAGAACTAATGAAGATAGACGTGAAAGAAAACCTATAATCAAATTCAGTACATACCGAGCATAGCACACCAAGAAGCACACCCGTCTGAAATCTCATGGTGCTGGAATTAAAATCCAGGCTACGCAGCCACAAAAGTCCAGTATTCTAGCTGGTGATTTTTTTAGGCAGGGTTCTGCATCCGCAGAAAACCAAACCCAAGCAAAAGTGCTTCCTGGCATCGCTTTGTGTCAAATATTTGTAACCAGCGATATTCGTAGAAAGGCTTAAACACGTAGAAGTGCAGTTGTTAGAAAAGACTAAAGGCATGAACTGAACATTTTCTTCTGGTCATTCCCTGTACTTTAATCGCCTGTGTACATCCCAGGAGTTTTGTGCATATAAACTGTGTATTGCAGATGCCATGGTGATGATTAGTAACCCTAAAAGAGAACAGCCCTTTTGGCCAGGACACACTGTGAACCTGAAGTGAGGGGTGTTTGCTTCAGTTCACAGTGCTGGGTAGCCCTGTCTACCTGGTGCCAACACTCTCCTGTCTGCCTGTTTCCACCTGTTTTCTTTTGGTTTAGGGTTTCATTTCCTCCTGGGAGAAGAGGTTTGAGGTTTATTTTTACAGATTTCTGTGCACACAGGGATTTGCACAATGAGATCTTGGTATCTGAGGGGGGTTGCTGTGGTAGTGCCTATGGCAGTAGAGGTGGAACTGATAGCAACAAACCCAACAATAGTAATGATAAAAACCTAAACCAACAACGTGTAGGAGAAGAAGCAGAAATGTGATGTGCATTTCCACGTGTCACGTAACAGCTCAGGGACAGAAAATGAAACTGCTGGATGTCCTGACTGCCAGTCGAGTCTCTGGGCTGGAGAGGACAGCATTGGCTGGTGGCACCTCCTGATATGGATTGATTTACAGTCTGTGCAGATCCAGTGTACAAAGAAACGAATAATACAGATTGTTAAACTTAACTGTGGATTTCTATTTTTGCAGTGTTATTTTAAACCCTAACCTTAAAATCCTGCTAACCTTCAATCGTGTTAAAGCTAACCCTGAAAATCTTGTTATCTTCTACCCCATACTACTGTAACTCAGCTAGTATCTTAGCTGCCTTGCACTTTAAGAAAGCAGCTAGTGGTCAAGGCATTAGACCAGGAACTGGGATTTTTTTGTTGTTGTTTTCCCAAGTCCCCATTGTTTTCAGAGATCCTTTGAAAGTAATTTTTCTTCTGTTTCTTAGTGCTTGTATATAAATCAGGAATATCATCTTGTCTGATAAGTGTTAGATAAATGCACTGAAATTTGGGGATGCCCCAGATTTCTTGGCTTGGATGTTTTATTATCAGGATTTTCTATCATTAGTGATTTGCAAATGCCATCCATCACTTATGACTGGTCCTTGCCAGTCTACTGCCAGGTATCGAGGACGTGCTCTGGATTTCATTGCCATCAATCGCTTCAGTTCACTAGGAAATTACTTGTCCTTCTACCACCTCTTCTCAACAAAGGGGTGATGGAGCAGTGTTGCATGATTGTGAGCCCATTCTCTGAAGACTTTTAATTCTTCAGAGTAAAAGTGAAATTCTCACCTTGTATCAGCTCCTCTCACTGTGCTACGCCCTTATTTGTAGGCTGCTAGGTTCCTGCTCCCTTCCTCTCAAGCATGCTTAGTGAGCTTCTGTAGATATGGATGTTTCTTCATATTCCCACTGTCTCAGTCTTGAAGGGAGCCACCCTGAGGAATATCATGGCATTGTCTTGTTATCATTTTGCAACAGTGTTAAAGTCGATGCATGTTTTATGTTAGCTTTGGCAGGGCCAGGATCATATCAACTGATCCTGTCCCAAGTTGGGGGACAATCTCCACAGTCTCCAGTTATTTACCTACCACTGACCTAGTGAGTGAACACACTAGGTCAGTGGTAGGTAAATAACTGGAGACTGTGGAGATTGTCCCCCAACTTGGGACAGGATCAGGACAGGAAGTGGTTAATTTAAGATGCTTGGTCAGGCATCTCTCTGCGTGTTTGCTTCCCAGATGTGACACCTGATAGGGAAGCCACTGGTGGGAACTGACAAAAGGATATAGAGGAGGCAGATAAGGAATAGCATGAAATTATCTTTTGCTTCCCTGTGAATGCAAAGGAAGAAACCAGCAGGTGTTTTCAAGGGGCAAATGACTTGAATTGAACACCAGAAGCTCAATTCTCATGTCTCAGGATAGTCTTCCTAAGCCTCTTGTGAACCTAGCCTCTTGGCTCTGGCCAGCAGCTCAGTATGGTTGTTGAGTAGATTCAGATATCTGCACATCTGTAAATAATGAACAATAGCAATTACATGTTCTTTATGAAAGACAAAACAGTACATTGAATACTGTTGGCATAAAGCAAAGCCCGGGAGGACCACGCTTAGGGCTGCTGATTTGAACCGTCCCCTCTGTTAAAGGGGCACAGTTGTCACAGCTGACTTGTCTGAAACCCAGTGCTTCCAGGCTTCATGGTTCCTTTTACTTCCACCTCTCCTGTCACTCTTACTCAGGCAGAGTAAGGACTGACTAATGTTGGAAGGATTTGCTTTTCCATTGCCTCCTTGCCTCTCTTGGCTTTCTTTTCAGTGCTCCTTTCTATAAAAAAAATACATGCTGCAGCTTTGTTGCACAGACCTGCAGAACACAGATGAGGAAACTGAGGAAAGGGGAAAGGTGCAACTGCTGAAAGAGGCACAGTGCCTGAGTGGGAGTGAACAGCAAAACTGGGCAGGAAGCCAGTCTCTCCTGATTCCTTGTCCTGTGCTTAAATGTTAAGAGATGGATGCCTTTTCATTTCTGGCAAAATTAATAAATCCTTGCATGTGTTGTCCCTGGCACATTTCATACGAATTTTCAGCTTGTGAAGAGCCACAGATAACCTTCTGCAGCACAGTGGATTTCAGAGTCTGGCTTACCTTTTGCACATTTGGATCCCCTGTGCTTGCCCATCCAGAGACCTGTTTGTATTGTACATTTAAACACAATAGCAGGGAATAAAACTGTTTTGGTGCAATGAGTTCATAGATGGAATCATGCCAAAGCTTAATGAACAATCAGAAAGGTGAAGGAACATTCAACTTGCTTATTTGTCACTGCTGCTGCTCCCAGGAGAGTCCTTTAACCCTCTGAGGTCAACACTATATTATGCAAGTTTTGTTTTTGTGCTTAGTGGAGTGTGTAATTGTCCATTCGGTGAGTTGAAGAACTCTGAATGTTCAAAGACCCTTTGGGGATTAAGGGGGGTGAAGGGGGAAACCCAAGCAGGTAAGTGACCTGTTTAGGGAAGGTTCACATCGATTTCACTTTCTGTTTGGTTTGCATAACTGCTGCTAGCACTGACACCTCTCCCTTCTGCACTGAACTCCAGAACTGCCAGCAGCAGGTTATCTTCTTGATTTTTAGCGATCTCTGCATTATGTGATGGAGCCTTCTAGGCACTGAGCCTGATACACTTGAAGTTAGGTTCCAGCTACAATACGCTAAGAAAAGAAAATAATTGGCTTTTTTTTACCTCCAGCCAGAATAAAATTCCCCAGTTCCTTATTCAATATTATGGAATATGAAGTGACAAATCCAGAAGGCAGTTTGCTTGGGACTATCAAAAAAGATAAAATGAAAGGAGAGCTGTTATTAATATGCATATGTAGAGATGTATATGAAAATCATAAGGAGACTTTTGCCATGTACTGCTCTTACTCTGTCCTACCAGCTGGCAGAGAGAGCAGTCTCGTCTCCAAGGGGAGCTCCCAAGGGCATGTGGGTGGTTAATTCTGCAGTTCCTGGGTAACCTCTGCTAGTTACACAGGAGCTTGGGTGGCAGAGGTGTTAACCACGTCAGGAAAAATACGTGAGGCAGAGATAGACCATACCTATGCCTCTGGACACTTAGAAATGTGGGTCATCCAAAACTGACAGGTTTGGAGAAGAAGATAAAGGGATGTGCTGGCTTGGAGATTTGGCCTAAGACCAAGAACATTGCTGAAGGCAGGGTGGAAGCTCCCTGTTAGAGGCAAATGCAGCTGTGGTTAAAGTGGTTCCTGAGGGCAGTCTTTGTTCAGGCAATTGAAAAAGAAACGTGTAAACTTACACCTGCATTTATATGGATCTGATCCAAACCTCATGGAAATCAGGAGGAATATTTCCACTGACTTCAATGGGCTTTGAGGACAGGTCTCAGGTGATTGGTTTGAAGTGACACATAGGCTATTTTTGTCTGACAAAGTTTTTCCTTTCTGTATTTTCCAAAATACCAGGAAGAGAAGAACAAGTAAAAGCTTCATCTGTTTTGCTAAAAAAGAACTGAAGGTTGTATTATTCACTAGTATCCCAAGGCTGTCAGTACAGATTGTGGGCTGAATAGCTGCAAAAATTGAGAGGTTTTATTTTAATGAGCTAAGTAATCTAAGCTATTTACATTCTTGTTCTACAGATTGAACCAATGGAAGGGAAAGATCTCTGGAAACATTAACAAATGTGGTGTTTACTTGCTTTAGCACATTACTGATTGCAGTAGGCGTATGAGATTTTTTTTTTTCTAAATTTGTAGAAACAACTAACAAATTCTGCAATGATCTCTGAAATAGGACACTCGCCAATAGTAGTCTAACACAATGGCTGGCAGTGTAGGGCTTGCTGTGTATTTCAGTTCTGTTTATTTAAAGTTCATTTTATCATGACTTTTCTTCTTCACCTGTACATGGTGTGGGTTCTCCTGCTGCCACCAGCAGCAGATCATTGAAGGTCTCCAAGATCATGATTAAAGCATTTATATTAAATATAATATTCTTCTGTAATTCCTAACTACAGGAGTTCTGAAGGAGGTCAGTTGCAGTTTTGTGGACAGATGTCATTCTAAGGGACTTTGCAGTTGAATACCTGTAGGTGGGTTGGTATACAAACTTTCTTGCTGCTGTACAAGGAATGTTTAAGAAAGCACTGACTGATGCATCTCTAGAGACAGCATGCAAGAGCTTAACTTAGCCCTCTTTTTTAACAGAAATTTGGATCTCAAGCACTACTCTTGTGTAATGACAGGCAAAAGATAAAACTAGCAGGCTTGATTTCTTTTCAAATCCTTTAGTAGGATTTAAAGAGGGGCTTTCCTAATAGCACCACGTATAAGGGCAGATTGATGACCAAAATGCTGATGAAAAGCATTTAAAATGCACTCAGAGCAATGTAATAGATGAATAAGTTTGGACTGGCAGCCTTTCCAGGCAATATGCAAGGCTGTGTTTTCCTGTGTCTAGTTATTGGGAGTGCCTTTCCCAGAGTTATGATGATCTGAATGAACAGAGACAGTGGCTCCCCTTGAATCTGGAGCAAGGGTGTCTGCAGGAGCTGTGAGCCATCTCTACTGTTCCCCTCTTTTAACCCTTTTTCAGCTAGTGGGTATCAACCTGCATGCAGACACGGTGTTGGTGCTGTGGTGTGTGGATCCTGGCAGCAGGGTACAGTGGGGACAGCCCTCTCACACGATAGCAGATCCCAAACCTTTTCTGCATGTGCTGTTTGCAGTAGAAGACTAGCTTTTAGAGCCTGTAGCTGCCTCTATTAATTTTTTTCTAAATCATGATCTTCCAACATGCAGTTTACACTTTCACGATGCTCTGCAATTCCATCTGCAAGAATTTGTCTTTGTGTTTAATGTATTTTGCCCTTTGATTAAAGCTTCTGCTGACAGCATGCTTGGCTAGGGATGAACCAGCTCACAGAGCAGGGTATATTATGGCGACAGGAGTGTGTTGTGCTCTGAAGGAGCTATTATTACTGTTTGTATTTTCAATCACGAAGCTGGACTTTGGCTTGCTACTTCACAGATTCCAAAACCAGAATTACTGGCTCCTGCCTTCGCTCTGAAACACTTTATTAAGTCTTTAGAGTCATTAAGGATTTTCAGGAAATTTATAGGAGCTCAGGTCATGTTACCTGTTTGTTTGTATAGCCCAGGATCTACCAAAAATGTGGCCTGTAGGGTTTCTATAGTGAAGCCCACACTCAACCACATCTGCTTAAGAGACTGATGGAAACTGCGTGTTTCATCCTATGTTGCCCTGTCCTTGTGTAAGCTGTTGTGGGCAGTGGGATGTAGCCCTGCATCGAAGAGCAGTGAATGATTCCAGCAAAATTAAGTGAAGCTGTTGGACTCAGAGCCATTTTTTTGTTGGAGGCAGCAACCTCCTAAAATAGTCAAAGTCTGGACTCTGGTGCTGTAAGCTCAAGTAAAGCTACCATTGCCTGCAGCGGGAGTAAGGACTAAATTCAGGATGTGTAAGAAACATGGGAATTGGTCCCAAGTTTTTAAAGGAACTATTGTTTCCTCCCACTTTGGTTTTAAGGGAGCCAAGGGGAGTTTGGGGCTCACATGGCTTCTTGAGCCAGACAAAGTGTGGCTTTTCATGGGATTGTGCTTCACTGAGGAGCATTAGTATTCAGCAGGATCACTCAGAGGTCCAGTTCATTACTAAATCCTGTAATTTTATTCATCAGCTCCTGATTTTTTTAGACAAAATTTACACTTTGGGCTTTGCAAATGCCTTGTTGTGTCACAGAATTGTGGCACCAAACATGACTTGCCAAGATGTCACACGTCTGCTGTGCTGAACCAGCTTAGCAATGGAATGCAACCTACCAAATATTTTGTACCATGATGATGATGTGTAGTGTTTGGGGGTTGTTTGCATTCTATTTGTAAGGTATGTGTTATTACAGACCTTGGAGCTAGCTTTTTACTCTGCTGTTTCAGAAATCTGTATTTTAAATCTGGAATCGGGAGTCCAAACTGGCAGCATCCAATGTCAAGTAATTGTATCTTGGTCTGCAGAACATTCTTGTATTACAGGATTAAAATGACTTGTAATGATGAAGGCCAGTCAAGATTACAGTGTCTCTTTAATAATGTGAAGCACAGTCTAAAGACAGCTTTACAGCGACCAGCTCACTTCTGACACCAGTCCAGCATGGTCTGTACTAACATCAAAGCAGGGGCTGATGGCTGGCTTTCTCTACAGAAAAGACTTACCCAATTCTTGTGGAACAGAAAAGCCCAGTGTTTCTGCAAGCAAGTCAGATCAGCAGTGTGTCTGCATCTACACTGCTGTGCAGCTTTGTGGCCAGACTGCATTATCTGTAGGTGCTCCCTGGGATTTACCCGGCTGGTCCCCTGGGATGGACCTATAGGCCTGCCCTCTGCTTTTAAGTGCCCTTAGCAGCATGGATATCTGCTGCAGGCAGGCTCTCCAGCTGACTTGGAGCTGATAACCTCTGTCTCTCCCATCTGGACTAGCAGTGACAGCACATGTGCAGCATCAGGTAGACGCTGTGGTCTGAGGTCTCTCCCAGCACCTCTTGGGATTGCCTGCCAGAAGGTTGACAGCCTGAACTCTGCTGGAAAGGGGAAATGCCAGCATGTGCCTCTGGATCTTGGGATTGACTCAAGGTGCTTCAGAGACTCCGAAGGTAAGTACAAGATTGGCACTTGTCCAATAATTTAGGCACAGTTTCCAGTATCCTTATGTTAATGGTAATTATAGTCAGCTATGTCCTGGAGCCTATAAAGCTTTCCATCCTCTTTTGACTTCACAGAACAATAGGTGTGTAATGTAGGCTAGTAACGATACTAATTATTATCTATGAATTTCAAGGACGTAAAAGCCTGTGTGAGCACAGAATTAGATAGCTCCTGACTCTCAGACCTTTAACAGGCCACTGGTTTCTCTTTCTCACCACTTTTAATCGGCACAGCTTTGCTGACACAATGGAAGTGTCTGCAAAAGCAAAGGCAGCTCTGCCTTGGCAGTGTGCCTCAAATTGCTCCAGGCAGGGGAGGATGAGATATACCATACGCCTCCATTTCCTGATTTGCAGTATATCAAGATACAGACAGATCTTTATTTTTTGATGTGAAAGCAGAATGAAAAACTAGGTTAAATCAGTCTTGAGGGATATTAAGCCAGTTCTCAGGAAGCCTATGCAATTATTATGCCTCATCCCAGCCTTCTTGATTGGGAAGAACATGATCAGCCCCAGAAGATCTCCTCCGTAGCCTGGGAATTCCACCCTGTCTGCTGACTAGGAGGAAGGCTGGGCCACAGAAACTCTCCATTCAGAAGGGAAAGTTTTTCTTCCTATTTTTTCTCCCTTTTCTCTCTCTCTTTTTTTTTTTTTTTTGTTTTGGCAAATTATAAATATGCACATTTGATTCTTTTGTCAACTAAATCTAATGGGACCAGCCTGAGCTGAATGGCTGGTCTGTGTGATGCTGGAACTAGGTTTCTTTTCAGGTGCTCATTGCTTGTTTCCAGGAGATGATGATTAGCGTATGCCTTTGAGCTTAGAGCAGCTGTGGGCACTTTGCTGTGCTCCTGGCTGGAGGGTACTTGGGGGAGATGTAATTTCTCATGTTAAAGTGACTGCGTTTGGGTTGAAGAGGTGCTTCTTCAGCCCCAGTGTTATCACAGAGCTGTGAAAATAGAATAGGGTGAGTAGTGAGGACTTTTTTTCTCCTTTAAAATGTTGGAAAGGCCTTCAAGGTTTGGCTTTCATGCATATTCTTTTCTGTTCCCTGCAAAGAATTAGGTTTCTAGTTCAGGTAGGATAAACTGGCTGTGAGGATAATGGAAGGGATATAAAAGTTAAATAAATCTCAAGCAATAACAGTTCTCAAGGCCAACATGCTTGTGATTTCCTTTACTTCCTTGTAAAAATCCTGAGCTACCTGGTCCCAGGATAGCTAGGGACTAGCTCTTGGAGTTTCTTTCCCATGGCATTTAGAGAACAAGTTCCCAGACAGAGCATATTATTGATTTGGTTTTCTGATAAAATCCACCCTGATCTGAAATTCTCTGCAATTGCAAGAATGCAAAGCCTTCAACCTAGCCACACACACACACACACACACACAAACACACAGAGTTCTGTTTGGAAATTTACAGTTTGCCTTTGAGAGTGACCATCCATTATGGTTCAGTGCAGCTGTTTACGTGAAGACAGCTTTAAACTCTTCCAGAAGTTGCTGGCACATATCTGTGATGTCTCTCCTTACAACCTTTGCTCGATCCCTTGGGACATGAGTAAAGTGCTGCCACCCTTTCAACCCTTGGGTTTACAAGGGAGAAGCTGGTGGCTCTACACACATCCCAACCATGCTCCCACTGCCATTGGCCACTTTACTCTTACGACAGTTTTTTGTAAATGTGACATCAGACACACGTGCGTCTCCATACAATGTTTACTGAACAAGGCAGAGATCTGCTCCTCCTTATGAACCTGTTGTGCATATACTGATGTTTAAGATTGAAATAACTGCTCTGATTTCGTCCCTTTCTTGATCGGTAACTGTAAAAAGTGTTGAGATGGCATCAAATTTTAGTTCACAGTGCAAGATTGCAGCACAGGGTGCTTCTTCCTGCATGTGTTCAGCACAAAGCTCTCTACATACACAAGAACACGCGGACACCTCTCCACGATTGTCCCCTCTCATTGTTCCTCATCACCTTCTTTCATGACTACATTGAGTTACAAATCTTCTGAAGCCTATCTTGATTTGGCCTGCGTGCCTAGGTCACTGTATGGTATGAATATTCAAGGAGGGCGCAGTAGTGTCTCTGTTCTCCAGAAATCACTTCATGTTCCTGTAATCATTCCTCTACTCCATAACTTCAGGAGGAAGGAGGAGACCCATACGCTTGGCTAGCTGAATAATGTTTCCATTCCCACACAGTTAATTTTTTTTTTTTTGTCAAAACTAAATTATTGATATGGCAGTGAGTTCTGTTTGTTACTTCTGCCTTGCCTGGGTAACAGGACGTCCTCCCATCAGAGTGCAGGGATCACTGCAGTGCTGCAGCAGGTCATGCAGGGCTGTGGCAGACCTGATCAGCACAAGTTTGCTTCCCATTCCTGGGCAATGTTTGGTCCTCTGCAAGGGATGCATGTGAATACAGAGTTAAAACTCTGGTAGAAGTCTGAAGTCAGGAATTACACCAGCACATCTTCCACTTCCATGGGCAGTAACCTGGACTGGTGTGTGAATGGCCCAGAGGCCATTTGGGTTGCTGTGGCTTTTGGGACACTGAGTACACAAAGCATCTCTCTTCCTAAGGTGGAAGGTCTAGGTGGCTTTGATTGATACACACAGCCGGTAAGAGGACCCCTAAGGCTGTGTTCAGCTCCACATGTTGGGCAACCAGAGGTCAGCTGATGGCTAGTGAAGGTGCACTGGCATGACAGGGTAGCAAGGGTAGGGTTACTGCAGCCCGTTGAGAGCAGTTGGGATCACAGAGTGGGAAAAAAATGGACACCATATAGCCAAGAACTATACTTTAAAATGTAAAGCAATCCAGTCATTTCCAGCCAGCGGCTTTTCCCCAGCTGTTCGTTTCCAATAGAGTATTATGATCAGTAATTGATACTCTCAAATGTCTCTGCACAATCCCCAGAGAAGAATGGCCAGGGCAATCTATTTTTTTCCCAACTCACTGGAAAATTGAGCCCCAGCTGGGGCTAATAAGTGCTTTCATTAAAATACCAATCTTAATCCAAAGCTGAGAATAATGTCTCCTCTGTGCTGCAGCTCTGACATGGGCTGTGCTTTTTAACAAGAAACGAAAGGAGGATAAACAGACACTTCTCTCCCCAACATCATAATAACACCAATGTTATATCCCAATGAGGTCAATATTTGATTGCACCAGTGGAATGTGGTTTTGTTTTTTCCATGAAACAAACTCTTCCCAGTCATGGAGATGAGGTGTATGGCCAGCATATCCCTCCGTCCTCCTCCTTAGTCCATCCGACTTCACTGCTGAGGGTGGTGTCACCAAGAAGAAAATGGGGAACAAGAATGCTTGTCCAGGTGTTGTGTGCACGCCAAGATGCAAATGTTGGGCTACAAGGCAGAGGCAAAACCATTCCATGATTTCAACAAAGGGATTAACTTCGTTGTTCCACTTCTTCATTTTCTTCTGGCCAAGGCAAAGTGATTATTACTAATATTTACTCATCTAGAACTCCTTAGATGGAGAGTTATTTGCAAACCACATCTTGAAAGGTTGAAGGAATTTTGCCCCATTCTCACACTACCTACGTAGAAAGGAAGAGGATAGTTTTCCCCTTTTTCTAGGAGTGGGGCCTATAAATTGCTGGGTAAAGTTCAGGGAACAAATGGGTACGGCAAGAGCCTAGTTTCATGTTCTGTCCCGTTTCCAGGCTGGGTATGAATTTTGTTCTGGTCAAGAGCAGAGGAATAAGGCACATCATGCTAAGTGCTCATGTTGTTTGGCAAACCATTGACTATAACATAAGACAACTCCTCTCCCTCACTTCCCTCACTCCTATTCATTCTATTATCTCTCCTTTATACCTTTGATTTGAAGAAGGTTCTGCCTCTGCTCACATCTTTTCTAGTCATGCTGTTCTACACCAGAAGGCCATAGACAGGAATGCTCTGTGAGAAGTCTCAGATGTCATGAGAAGACAGAATCTCAAGATGTTTTGCAAGTAAGATCAGCTGGAAATCTCAGAAGAGTCTCCTGCATGTGCATCAGGTTTAAAATATATAAAACTGATGGCTATTTGATGATGAACTACTGTGACTCATTGCTGGAATAGGAACGTGTATCCTGGGGTTTCTGTGAGGAATACTCCAGGTATGCATAGAGGTATGGTTAGAGGAAGTCCTGATCGTTGAGGTGCATTATGAGGAACAGCTGAATTGTGGGATGCTTCCCTGAAATAGCCCCTCTTATTTTCATCCGTTCTCTCTCAGTGTCCAGCCTTATGGTTACAGGCTTTTTTTTTGTAGGGCATTCTGGGTAGCAGAGCTAGAAAACATAGAATTCAGCAGATACCTCTGAAAACATGTGCTCATTTCCATTTATCTTCTGAGGAGTCATACTTCTCTGGGGAAGACTGTTAACTCCTCTAATGAATGTTTTTTTAGTTTGCCATACTGAATCTGGGATGTTCTCTTTGAACATCAGTCCCTCTTTTTTGCAGTCTTTGGCCAATAAAAGCAAAGGGCCAAGCTTTGATAGTTTCACTGACATCAGATTACACATTATTTCTTAAGAACTGCCCTTCACTTCATTGAGACTGCTTGTAACAAGTGCTTGGTGCAGGTTGGGATTTTGGAATCTAGGTGTCACCCATCTATAAAGCAGTGCAATACCGCACTTTCATACCTGATAAAAGGGGCCTCACGCAGCACTCGATGCAGCTTGTACTATGAAGGACCCTCTCCTGCTCATTTCACTCAAATGGATAATCTAACCTCACAGCAGGTTGTAGATCCTTTTTTTTTTTGAAATGTTCTTGCTCTGGGAAGTTCTATTCAATCTTAAGTGTAAGGATACATCATGTGTGCTGATCTGTGCCATCCTTCTATGGGTCTGTGGAGCTAATACCAAGTCCTCACAAATCTAGTGGATTTTGGCCTGACCGGCTGTTCTAAGGTAACTGAGGAAAAGGTCAGGCCTGTTTGACAAAGGCAATAGTTGAGTTGTAGTTAAAATGGAAGCGTTAGCTATATGGCAAATGGATTTATGAAAACAAGTTGAAAAGAAAGAGATTTTGCAGCAAATCTAAAACATTGCACTAAACAGCTTTAAACTTAAAGTTTAAACTTAAAGTTTAAACTAAAGTTAAGAGTTGAACTTAGAGATCACACACAGCTTCAAATTACTTTTTTGAACTGCACTCAGAGTGCTGCAGAGCCCCAGAGAGCTGCCTCTCCTGCTTCCATGACTTTCCCATGCTCCAACCACTGCACCAAGTCTGGTATTGTAACAGCCCCTTAGCTCATAGCAACCAATCCAGATGTTCATTCTATTGTTTAAAAAAAAAGTCTGCAAATTTATCTTCATCTGTAGCATCATCTTGCATTTATTCTGTAGGGTCTTCAGGGCAGGAACTGTCTTGTTTTTCTTGCACCTGATATATCTAAACCTGCTCTGCAGTGCTGCAACACTGCTATGCACTTGCCTGAGTCCTGGTGGGTGTAGGATGTCTCCTCTTACCACTACAGGGTAACCTGCAGTTGAGTACCCACAGCACAGCTCTGCCTTGTGCCAGCTGAAATCTGTTCAGCTTCCCAACCACCCTGAGAAGGACAAACCATTCATTTAGACTACATATAACCCTTTACAAACCGGGAAGCCGAGAATAGCAGAGAGAGGGATTGGCAGACTCCCCTGTGGGTTAAGAAGGAGCTATTTGTTCTCGTAATTACTTGTCTAGGAGAGGGGTCTGTTTGACAGTGCTTTCCTGCAAAGCCACATGTTTGCCCTGAAGCCAAATAAAACTTTGGTGCAAACTTCTGCCCAAAGAGAAGAAAAGGCAACTCAGAAGGAGTTTATGTGAATAAAAAGGCTTCAGCTGTTTAAAAGCATCTCTTGTGCATGAAGCAAGTGTGATCCCTAATATCTCAGATGCTTAAAAGGCTCTTTAATATCCAGGAATAGGCACCAATGTGGGATGGTTTCCTTTCCCCTTCGTTGAGGGTTTTTAACTCTGTGCATGTTTGATGCCTCTCCCACCTTTCTCCACTGCCCACCCCATCGGCTTCCTGACATGAATTTCAAGAGATGCCAGTACTGAAAACCTGCCTATTCCTTTCACTGGGCAGAGCAGGCCAGGAAGTGCCTTCTGGGGTAGCTTGAGGGATCAGGTGCTCTCTGCTCCTTTTTTCCCACAAATACAACTGTTGGGATGGCTGAGAGTAATTTGGGCAGAGTGGCTGCTACTTGGCTGGTAATTGCAGCTTTTGGGTTTTGTGTTACCCACTGACTAATCCTGTGCAATCTTCTCAGGTTTCCAAAGCTTAGTTCAAGCCAGAATGTCCATGCTCCTCCTTCCTTAAGGCTGTGATTATGAGAGTCGACTTTTCCACTGCAGATTTGACCTCTGCTAGAGCACCAGGTTCAGCATCTGCAATGCTCAGACTGCAAAAACGAGGACTGGGCAAGCAACTCTTGATTTCAGAGGTTTTCTTTCATTATTTCATCAACTTAAATCACTTTACCATCATCTCCAGTAACAAATGTCCCTAATTAATGGGAGAAATACTCTTGCCCTCTGTCAAATATCTTCTGAAATGCTCAGTGCTCTCCCACAGGATCCATTGCGCTTTAGGCCAAGGGAAATCAGCCATGTGGCAAGTGGGCTTGTGTATGTTTTGAGAGCAGGCAGACTTTGCTGACGAACAAGGAAAATAAGGAGCTGACAGCCAGCATGGCTTCACTGAGAGCAAGTCATGCCTGGCAAATTTGGTGGCCTTCTGCAACAGGGCTACAGTGTTGATGGATAAGGGAAAAGTAACTGTGACATCATCTACCTGGATTTGTGCAAAGCATTTGATACTGTCCTGCATATCATTCTGATCTCTAAATTGGAAAGACGTAGATTTGATGGCTGGACCACTCCATGGGTAAGGAATTGGCTAGATGGTCACGCTGAGTGTGATCACTCAGTTGTGAGTTGTGGTCAGTGGCTCAGTGTCCAGATGGAGACTGGTGACTAGTGGCATTCCACAGGGGTTGGTGTTAAAACGATTCTCCCTCTCTGCTCTTGTACTGGAGTACTGCATTCAGTTCTGGAGTCCTCAATACAGGAAGGACATGGATCAATTAGGGTGAGTCCAGAGGAGGCCACGAAGATGATCAGAGGGTTGGAGCACCTCCCATACAAGGACAGGCTGAGAAAGTTGGGATCGTTTAGTCTAGGGAAGACTCCAGGGAGACTTATAGAAGCCTTCCAGTATTTAAAGGAGGCCTACAGGAAAAGGTTCTTAATGAGGGAGTGCAGGGATAGGACAAGGGGTAACAATTCTAAGATGAAAGAGGGGGTGATTTAAATGAGATATTAGGAAGAATTATTTTCCTGTGAGGGTGGTGAGGTCTTGGCACAACTTGCCCAGAGAAGCTGTGAATGCCCCATCCCTGGAGGTGCTCAAGACCAGGTTGGACGAAGCTTCAAGTAACCGGATCCAGTGGGAAGCGTCCCTGTGTGTAGCAGGGCAGTTGAAACTGAATGATCTTTATGGTTCCTCCTGACCCAAATCATTCTATGATGATTCTTATGACTGGAATTCCTGGTGAGCAACTGCTGTGAAATTCATAGTCACTCTGCTGTCCTGATCCCAGGTAAGAGTGGAGGTCCTGTTGAAAATGCTGGAAAGAAAACAGCATCCTGACCTCTCTGACGTTACACTGGCTCCAGAGTGAGTAACAAACTATAGTTTGCTTTTTATTGGAAAATTCTGTGACTTGAAGACACGTAGGGAGCAGGTGCGCTATGCAGGGAAAAAGCAGTTAGCAGCTGAAGTAAAGCCCATGAATACTGAGAAATAACTTTTGCATTTATTCAGCCTTTTTCTTGGGTCCCTTGATATTTGCTATGAAAGACAAGTTTCTTCCTTCCCTTGTGCAAATGCCTGAACTGAGGCTAGCACAGCACGTGTGCATCAGATGCCTGCAGCTGCCCTGCCTACACAGGAGCTCTTCCAAGCCTGCAGTGCTTTGGAGACCTGGAAGGGAAAGATGTCTGGTGACCTGATAGTTGTCTCAAGTTGATATAACTACTGCTTTCCTTGGCTTCTGTGAAATGCTTGGGGGAAAAACAATGGCTGTGCCAAATCCTGTTATTTTACATCAAGGTAATCAAAGTGGTCACTTCACTGGCTGCTTCAGAATAGGCTATTGCCTCTCTGAATCAGCCAGATCAACCTCTGCTTTCTCTCCCCTTTGAAGAGCAAGTCAAGTGGGTTGGTGTCTGAATGTCCAGTGGGTTGGTGATTGAATATCTTCAATTTAAACTGCACGTAGACTTCTGAAGATATTTGGCTGTGTAAGACTTCATCTTCTCATGATAAAGTCAAAGCAAATCTAGCAATTCTTTAAAAGTGAGGGGAACATAGTGTAAAAGAAATAGTGATGGGCCTCAAATTGTTGGACAGCAAGGACCTCTAAAGTATGTTTCGAATAAACGTTTAAAAGTTTGGATTAACATTTGGCCACTGACTCTTGTACAAAGCTGATAAAATGGTCTCTTTTAACCAATTTTACTGTTTCCACAATGGTTTTTTTTCAGTATTTATGTTTAGATTTGTGAGGTTTTGTGAATGGTAAGTTGTAAACTGTTTATTTCCATGTCCAAAAAGCTCTGGTTCCATTAAAAATAAGTCTTTGCCCTTAGGAGTGTAATTTCTTCTGCTGAAGAGACCTTCCTTGTGCACAAGTGATTAGGTTTCTGTATGGCTTTAGTTACAGGATTATGCTTTCAATCACTAATTATAAGATTTTTGTGCCTTGTTTTCATTTTTTGTTTGTTAGTTTTCTCTGCTGTGGGTGGACAGAGGTGGATGCTATGTGGTGTAGATGCTTTAGGATTCATTGATGGATCATTCCTTCAGAGATGGAAGTAATCCTTGGCACGTCTTGTGTTATACAGTGTTTTTCTTAAGAAGAGGATACATATTCTCTTGAATAGGATCAGTCTGTGCTGATGGAATTTGGTCTTTTGTCAACATTAATATTATAAAAAAGGCTGTAAGATTTTGGAGGGAGATTTTCCGCTGTGCAGGGCACAGATGGTGGCTTATTCCAGTGAGGACACAGTATGGGATGATGAGGGGGGTTGGGTGGTTCATTAGGATGTTGCTGAACTCATTTGTGGAAGAATCTGGCCTGGTTTTATAGGTTCACTATCCTTCACTATCCTGAAAACACCCAAGGTCCTTGTCTTCCATGAGGCCTGGTCCTTAAAAAAGCCTTTTCTGCTTTTTGTGGCTGTGTTGAGATATACAGTAGCGATGAGCTGGTTTTCTATGTTTGCTTTATTTGTCATGTTGAGCTGGCAGCGTTGAGAGCTGCGATTGACTGAGCAGCCGAGCTGGCAACAGAAACGTCCAGACAGCCCATGAACAGCAGCTTAATGCATGTGCAGGTACGGTATGTATTTATATCTGAATGCATAGTCTGTGTGTGTGCACATGTGTTCCTGGGAAAGTTTTTGAGTGAGTGGCTAATGCATCTCAATTACACCCCAGTCTGGAGCAACAGCCTTGCTAAGGAATTGAAAATCTGTAAAGAATTCACTGAAGTTAAAAGCACCATTTGGTTTCCTTCGCCAGAGAGACACTCATCAATATCTCTTTCTGTTAATATCGGAGGGTTAAAGCCTTGGCAATGTTCTCAGCTGCCAGATGCAGGCAGAGCTTTTTTGTGAAAGGCGATTTCATTGCTGTTGGGTTAAAGCTTCAGTTTTGCCTGATGCTGCAGGTTTCTTAAACGCAGTGAAAAAGAAATTGTTGTGCAGACTGCTGGCTTTTTCCCTTTCTATGTGTCCTGTGAATGAACTGGCCTCTTGTTTTATCTGCATCAAGATGGATTTCCTTACAATTCACTCCCTGCTTGGGATCCCATGAAATCTTGGTTCCCTGAAGTGAGAGGCAGGTGCTTTGGTATTTATGCTCCTTCTCTAGGTGGTGCACAGCACTTTACAAGCAGCAATTACTGGTGCATTGGAGGAGCTGAGGCATAGGGAGAAGAGAAGTTCCTAAGTCAATCTTCATCAGTTCACACACAGTGCAAGAAGAGGGGTTCTAAATCAGCCTTGAGCTTTTTTGTACTTCAAACTTAGAAGCAGCGTTAGCAGTACTGAATCCCATTTCTTTCTCAAGCATATCTTTAATAATAAATCCCATTTTCTTTGTCTGACAAAGGACGGTCCCTCCCAGAGCCAGTAATAAAGCATAGACCTGCTGCTCAACCTTGCCTCTTAAAAATTTCAGCCACTTACCCAAGGTTACGCAGCAACTCTTTGGCTTCACGCTAAGTGACTGAAATGTCCCTGATTGCGTGATGGTTGTATTCCCATCTCAGTGGTGAGGAATTTCCTCTGGTGCTTCTCAGTTCATTAGTGCGCTGTCTGACACCACCAGCCTCCACCAGCTGCCTCCAGCCCGCTCTGCCACAGGGGCTGAGCTGCACAGACGAGGACACCTGGCCTCTGCAACCCCCCTGCTCCTCAGGGGCTTTGCAGTCCAACCGCGGACATCTGCTCTGAGCTGAGAGTTGGCACAAGAAGGGTTTTGGCTGTGGAAGTCATATATTTACTTTGTACAGCTTTTTTGTAAGGAAGCTTTGGATGGAGAAGCCCAACGGTCTATTTAGTCTAGTAACAGCAGGGCATGCCAGTGCTTCTGGAAGAGACGCCCTCCATTAGCACAGCTGGTTACTTGTATTAAATACTTTCCTATAGGAGGGAGAAAAGATACTTTATTCCTCCCTTTTGTTGGTCCTTTCTCCATAGCAGTAGGGCACAGTGATTTTGTCTGGCTTGGCAAAGCATCTCACAGGTCAGTGGGAAAAAAATACCAAAACCTTTTTGGTTCTAAAGAAAAATATTTTCCTACAATTGTGGAGAAAGCTTTGTCTTCAGGATAATTTCTATTCTTCTCAGCAGGATCTGCTGCAGAAATCTCTCAGCATTACTGCTTTTTGCCAGTCATGGCTAAATTTGCTTGCATAATGCTGCAGGCTTTGCTTTTACAGAGTCACTTTCAGCCAGCTAATTCTGACAACAGAGCAAAGGTTGACTTGTTTGGATCAAGTGTCAGGATAAAAAGCATGTATATATATACCCTTTTAATAAGGAAAGATGTAGCTGTGACTGTTGTGTGAATGAACCTGACAATGGGAAGAATACATGTATGATGCCTCAGCAGACTGAGGAGCACCAGACCACAGATATTCCATGGAGACAGAGCTTCCATCTCCTGTTGTGAGCCTAGAGCAAATCACTTGGGATTCATGTAGTCTGAGTGCCATATTATACACCCTGTCCCCAAGAAGCCTCTCATCACTGAGCAAAGGGGATGCCAAGAAAGGTTTCTGGATTGGGAATAGGGACTATGGGGAGTGGGGCTGGAGAACAGAAGATGCCTTAATGGAGGAATGGACAGAGGGGTGTTCTGGGGAGAGACCCTCGGGAATGGGAGCTTGGAGCCCTGGAGCCATTGAGAGCAGGAAGGAGAGTGGGGCAGGGATGACAGGTGGTGTCTGGCTGATCTGTATGGCCAGATAGATATGATAGCTGGGGCAGAGGGTGAAAGACAGGGTATTTTGTTTAGTTAACCTTTTGCAAAGCATTTGTATGACAAGATTCAGTTATCCTATATCCCTGAAGAATTGTCATCTTGGGGGATTTCACAAGACTAGTGTCCTAGGAAGGGACATGCTGGCCCTGGAGACAAGCATAACAGGCAGGGTACGGGTGTCCTGCCAGGACAGGGTGCTGGCCAGACCCTGCAGGGCTCATCAACGTTTCCTGTGTTTGGACTCCCTCAGTTCAGAAGGCTCAGAGCACTTGTGCCTGGCTTGGAAACCTGACTCTGTAGGCTGGTGAGTCTCCAGGAGAGGCTAAGGCACCGACACTTAATTTAAAGCCACTAAATGCAGCGTGAGGGGTTTGTTCTCTGCAGACGAGTGCAGTTGTGAGGACAGGAGCAGCTTTGCACTAAGCAGGGCTGTGCTGCCTCCTTGGAGCTGATGTGGGGTGCAGGGGCTGGTGTTTATGGGATGGGGCCACGGAGGGCAGCCCTGTGGGGAGTGTGTAGTGCCTGCCCGTGTTCATTTTGGCTCTGCACAGTGCTGACGTCTCCTGGTTTGTATGACATTATGCATTATGTGATAATTATAAAAACATGAAAATAGGACTCGAAGTACCAAGCAAGCAACACGAAGCTTCTAGTGGTCCCTTGTGTGTTTTCCTGTTTCCCTTTGGAGTATAACTGCTCCTTTAGAAAAGAGCCTTCTGCTTAGTATAAGCTTCTCATTAATTCGTAGGGGTTCTTCCTGGTAGGGTCCTTAAAGCAGGATTAGCTGGCAGTGGGTGGCACAGTTCCCTTAGTACATAGTGATCTAGTCTACATTTAACTAGGCACAGGGCTTACTGCTGTTGCTTCTTATTTTCTGCCAAGTGCCAAAGGGGCATTAATGTGCACATACTTGGTCCATCTTGGAATGGGCGTTGTGGACCAAATTATGGTTTGTTATTTGTTCCTCCCTATTATCTATACAATGCAGGACCCCTCTGAGCTGTTTACATGGGGAAATTGTTAATTTTCTCTTACTGGGTGGCATCAGTTTGTTTTGTAGCATGGGTTTCCTCTGTTTAACTTCAAAGTCAGCCTGGAGTGGGAAAATCAAGAATCCAGTTATGTGCTGTGTGTCAGGATGAGTATTTTTGTGGTTCAACCAGACAATGGGATGTGCTGGTCTGTCTCACCAAGGCAGAGAGGAAGTGGCAGCTGACTGTGGTGCTCCAGAAATACCTCCAGTGTTCTGTGGGCTCCCTATTCTGCCGGTTAAATACTTTCAGTGTCAGGATGAGACCTCTGAGGTTGCTGGGATCTTGCTCCACACTTTTTGGACAGCAGATGTATTGAAGCTTAGGCATGAGGCTTGTACTTTCCTGTCTCCTCACTGCTTTTTGATCTGGGGGTAAGAAGAAAATGGGGAAAGATGAGTCCGCTCCAAGACTTGCAAAGGTTTGAGCCATCAGCATTAATTCTTACTGATGTAATATAGTGACTTTAACATTTGCAGAAGGTTTGGCAACCATGAGCTTAGTGCTGTACCTCAGCCTGCTTTGCTTGGGAAGCACTAATGAGAGGTTTTCACACAGTTGAAGGAAAGGGAAACATCTGCAAATGTACTGTCCTGTCCTGAGAGGAGTGTTGAGCTTGGCTGAAAGGGTTAATATTGTAAATGTATCTTTGTGTATGAACCTTCTGTACAGAGCAGGTGAAGGTCAGTCAGTTCTTGCTTATTTCAAGAGACATCTAAATGGACTCTCCTGGACTAACCAGAGGGGATTATCAGAGGACAAAAGAACTGTATATGAGATTGAAAAATTCTGGGAAGCCATCCAAACAGGTAAGAAAAATTATCAAGTGAAACTCATCAGATGGCTGTTTCTGACCTCTACTGCTTCATCTTGCAGGTATGCGATCTTCCAGCCGTGGGAGAGATACAGTGGTAGATTTAAGCTCTTCTTTTATTTTCCCATCAATTTCTGTACTGGTCTATCAGCCCTTTTGTCAACATCAGCACTTTTAACCCTTCTCTTTAAATCTGCAATCATAGTCATAAGTTATTCCCAGGATAAGAAAAGTGATGGGGAGCATCCTCTAGTAGCACCAAGCTAATAGAATAAATTGGTGCTCATACTGTGGGTTATTTAATGAAGAACATGGCCTTATTATCCAGTTTCTTCAGGAGTAATGACTTGTACAACAACATGTACCATTTGTTACTCTGCGTCTAAAAATACAGGGTTTGGTGGTTGAACTCCCATTTAAATTTGTATTCTCTTCTGAATCAATTCAGGGTAGTCCTTAGGGAGATGCGAGTGAGCTACGGAGCTAGGTGTAAAAGATAAAGGAGTTGATGTTCTTGGTGTTGACAGCAGTATCCCTTTCTTGGTGAGGATGGTGAGAGTCGTGGTACTGAGAATAGGGCTATGCACTGTCAGGTTTCTTTAAGGTGAGAAGGGATCACTTTTATTGGAAAGGGAGAAGGGGAAGCTTGAGGGAGGAGAGTCTCGTTACTGCTTACAGAGTCCCCTTTTGCTTCAGTCAGAGGATCTCATTACAGAGAAAACATCCCTGGCTGTGCTGGGGCTTGTGTTACAGACACAGGGTACCCCTGCTTTCTGAGCTGGGTCTGATGTCTGTTGGCAGAAGTTCTCAGTTGCCCCAGATAAACCCTTACGATGAATTGTGCTGGCACCAAGCGGAGCCTCAGTGACACAGTCACTGGGAGTTGAAAGGGCTCTTGAACCTGTTGAGTGCCCACCTGCAAGATGGGATTTTGCCTCTCAGCCAGCAGATATTTTGTTGTAATGGAGCAAGGAAGAGCTTGGTTTTACTCTGATATTGGATGAGATGGACAGTCACACTGTGGACGTTGAAGGAAGGGCCATAGGGCAATATCCAGCTCCTGGGTTGCTCCAGCCATTTCAGGCCAGCAGGTTTCTGATAGATGACCTGGGGAGGAGAGCTTTCCTCGGAGACCATGAGAAAGCATGATGAAGAGAATGACCAGCTGTGCCCCATCCTCGTGCTTATCCTATCACTCCTGGCCCAGTTCCCTAATTCTAGACAGAAACATGGCTGTTGCATTAGTGAGATTCAAGGATTACGTTTTCAGTGTTAAGATTGAGAAATACACAACTAATTACGTCTCAAATGCCAGCCTGTGATACACCCTATCAAGGACAGTGACTGTGCAATGTCAAGAAATTCAGTACAGGAGGAATTCTGAAGGGGATCACAAGGCTTTGTAAGCATTCGTGGCCATTCAGAGCAGCTAAGATGTAGTCATTTCTAGCTCCTGAGAACCAAATGCTAACCTGTTTCTTTTTAAGACTGCCCAAAAAAACCCCACTTGTATTTTTATCCAAGAACTGCAGAGGTAAGGAGAGAAGGAGGGCAGATACTCATAGCTGCTGCTGTTCAGGCTCTTATGTCTTTGAGATCTCTTCCTGCTTTTTGCTTCTTTTGTCAGCAGTTCCCATGCTCTGTGGAACATAGTATGTCCATCCTAGGTCTTGAATCCCATCCTGAAAGCAAACAACTTTTCCATGGGCAAAACTACATACAAAGATATGGTCCTTAAATGTCATAATTCAGTCTCCTAAGAACTGGAAAAAAATTACCTTTATTCTGAATCTCACATTGTGTTGTTCGGTTTCAGTTCAACACAGGCACCGTGTGCCTTTGCAGTAACAAGAAGAGGATTCCAGGTACAGTTGAATAAATATACTCCCTGATTATTTTAGCATTCCTAAAATACAGGCAATACATCATTGTCAGGAGAGAGCAATTCTCTTTAGTTCCGTGGGCAGGCTCTGATTACCTGAAAGGTTTTTTTTGGAAGAAATTATTTGAGGGAAGGAGAAGCAGCATTATAAAGGATTTTAAAGCAGGTACGATCTTCCTACCCACGAATGCAAGAAGCAAAGATGTAATATGTGTGAAAACAAATGAGAACTTACCAAGAGGAGGGTGTAATGACTCAAGAGAAGCTTTGGTTGTTACACAACCAGAAGTCCTAGGATTTCCAAAATATTCTACAGCTTAATATTTGTCCATATTCTTTGAAAAAAAATAACCAAGGTCTCATTTTTAACATCCAGTCCAGAGGTAATATAGTGCTGTCTTGCAATTTGAAACTGCAGTTTATATGTTGTCTAGTTTTAAACAATTGTTGCAAAATTTTTGAGCAAATTGAGAGAAAGGAAATAAAATTCTTAGATTTTATATTTTTTAAAGAACTATTATTCCTTGGCAGCATCCATAGTCTTTGCACTTTATGCTTTGCTGCCACCCCTGAGACATGAGAGGTCAAAAAAATATGGTATAGAGGCTTTGTGACAGGTAAAAGGTGGTGTTATCTTATTCCAAATGGAAAGGACAGTCCTGAGATCCCTTTTCAAACCTCCTAAGATGAGTTCAAGTGATAAAAAATTAAAAACTGTGTTGCTAAAGTGTACTTAGGCACCTGCACACCATCCCTTTACAGGGATGTAGCAACTCCGTTGTGACAGCACACAGAGAAGGGATGTGACACTTTTTTTTGAGAATGATGATAACTTTTGTTAAAAAAAATTGAACTGTGTCCTAGAGGTGGTGGATCTGTGATAAAGACCTGTGGGCAGTGGAGCTGCTGAAAATGATTGTTCATGGCAGTGCCAGACCTGATAGTGAGCAGGGTTTGAGGCACATCTCCAATTGCTTCTGGATGAAACCCTTCACCCAGGTGCAAGGACTGATGAGGTTTCATTTCCAGAGACAGCTGAGTGTGGTTGCTAAAGCTGTCATCAGACACAGACCTGCAGACAGCAGGTCAGGCCCCAGATTCCTAAGACTTTGCTGGATCTGTTGGCTCCAAACACAGGGAGTAATATGGTAGCTCAAGACACTTGCTTTGTGGTGTTACAAGTCAAGTTATGTTTACCCTCTTGGAAAAATTCCCAGCCCACTAGGAGTCATTTCTAACAGGCAACCCTTAATCTGTCTTAATCCCTTTTAAAATTTTACACTTATTTAGCCTCATCCAAATAAAAACCTTCAGTTGCTTAAGCAATGATTGATGATTCTTCCCATCTCTGCTGGGAAATAAATATTATAACCTCCTTTTTCTAAACAAGCAGACTGTCCCTCGATGAGACAAATAACTTCTCAAGTGGGGGAGTAGCAGGTCTGATAACAGATGCGCTGCTGGTGCCCCAAACCAACTGTATAACCCCCGGTGTGGACAGACACCAGCACTTCCCCACCGAGCTCATGCTGATGAGCTGGTTGCAGCTCAGAGAGGGTGTCTGGGCCAACTGTGTAAGGGGATGAACCATCACTGATCGCTGATGGCGTAAATGTGAGCAGTTCTTGTGCATTCCTGGTGGTGTGTTGGGAAATGCTTGTAAAAATGGAATACTCCAGAGATGCCACTGAGTACGGACTGTAATATCTGCAGAATCTGGCATTGTCAGCAAGCTATAAAACATCCCTGCTAGTTTGCTAGCAGCTGCTCCCAATTTAAAATTTGCCAAAGGTACACAAACATCTGGGCTGATTGCACGGCACCTTGCGCTGCCACTCGTTCGAGCTGTTTGTTCAAAACAGATGGTGGGATGGAGCGGCTGGGACTCTGCTCAAACAGAAGGACTTTGATCAGGGACTTTTCCAAACATTTCTCTCTTTTATCATGAGATAATCACGATGTAACCACTTTCCCTTGGCACTGGGAAAGTACAGCATGTATTCTTCATGTGGTGTTCTGCAGTACTCCTGAAATGAGGGATGTGCCGTGCTTTTGTGGGACTAGACTGTATTATCCAGAACTGGGCTGAGCATGCATGGGCTTCCAGAGAAGCTGGGCCCATTTTTCACCCGCTGTGAAAAAATACAAAGAAAAGTTGCAAAAGAAGTCGCTTATATTGTGTTTCCTGAATGCTACAGAGCTGCAGTCTTGGAAGTAAAGAACTGAAACCAGCTGTGCTCTGCAGGCACTCATGAAGAATAGCTGAGCACTGGATGGGAGCAGGAGCATCTGTGTGGAGCACAGGACCCGTTGCAGATAGTCATTGGAAGACTTGCTGTTCCCAAATCCTAGCTATAATGATGTTAAAGATAACTGAGTTTTTAGAGATGCCCCCCAGGCAGGGCTCACTGCTGCACATTTGCGTATTATTTGCCTTGATTACACAGCAGAACAAATAGCAATTGTTGGCTGGGCAAGGGGAAGGTTTGGAGGCTAACACATAGGTTACACCTATCTCAAAGTCTCGTAATAGTTTTATCACTTGAACAGTTTGGCAATAAAGCTGCTTGTGTACAGGTGAGGGTGGAATTCAGCCTCATTGTATGAAAGTCTGCTGGTGTGGGGGTGTCCTTTCTGCCGCAGATGGAATCGGTGTGAAACCGGTGGCTGTGGCTGATAAATATAAGCTCTGCCCTGATGGCAAGAGTGCAGTCTCTGCTTGTTCCCCATGACCTGGGGGAAAGATGTCAGAATTGACCTGAAAGGTTTTCAGGCTGGCAGAGGCAAGTGGAGCTCAGGATCCCTGCAGGTGCCATATCTCTGCTGGAGAACCACTGGGTCTTCTTGCCCTTGGAAGGGGTCATCTCACTAGCTAGCTTGCCCTTCTGAAGCTCCCCAAGCTCTGCTGTTACTGCCAATAAGAGCGAGAATGGCTTTTTGAAAAAAAAAAAAAAAAAAAAAATGTACAAGATTTTTTCACCCCCTAAGTATTATTCCTTTTATAGAAGTCCCCCAATTTAAATGATAACTACAAATACAAATGGAAGATATTTGTTTCTTTAGGAGCTTTTAATGGAGGATGACAGAAGATGCTTAAATGATTTTTGGTTTTAGCAGCTTCAGAAAACAAGGCAAATAATAGGATTTTAGTTGGGAGGTCATAGTTTTCTTTATGTTTTGGTTCTGAAATGTTAAAACTAACTTTTTTTGCCATCTCTCTGAGTGATGCAGAAGAGGTGGGCAAGCAGCAAAAAAAATTAATAAATTTCCAGCCAGTTCTGAACTGGGGAAAGCACTGTGAAAGGGTAGTGACGAGGGAGGTATGATATGATAAGACAAAAATCACTGTGAGCTGGGAATGTAAAGTGTTTGTTTAAAAAAAAAAGTGAAATAATCATTGTAACTTTTCTAACTTTAAAAATCATGGCAGTAGTAGTCAGGTCTACATAGAAAGAATGAAGAGGGCTAAGAATGACACTGTGAACTTGCTCTACAACTTTTTGGCTGAAGATGCAAGTGTGAAATTTTGTACAAAAGAAAACTAGCTGTGGGCTACGCTTGTAAATAACAAGAGAAATGGCTCTGCAGCTCTACCCGTGAACCTCGGCTATGCATGCAGCTTCTTTCTAAGCCACTGCATTCAATTCATGCAGCAATGTATTGGTCACAGTCTGGACACAGCCTTTGGCTGAAAAATACGAAAGGAGAGTAGTTAAAGTGGAAGGAGCTGCTTCGTATGAATGTCTGGAAGAGTGATATCTAATACTGGCCTAATCTCTTACATCCCTGTCACAGTGTCTGGGCTGGCTCCTGCTGCTGTGTGCCATGCAGGACAGCCATCTAGAGGTGTGGCTGTGATGGGAAAGGGAAAGCATTCTGGGATGCTCAGATGTGATGCAGGACAGAGAGAGGACAGGAAGGGACCTTGAGAGCATCAGAAGGAACCTGCTTGTGGCATAGCAGCATCCCCTGTCAGTGGTGAAAATCAGCAAGTGTCAGCACAGAGACAACCAAAACTGGTCTGGTCATAGAAAAGGGCTCTTCAGAGTTCTAGGGTTAAGAACTGTCCTGACCAATGTATTGAAGTGGTTACTGGGTAGAGCTGCCTTTAGAATGTGTCATTTATTCAGGCAAATGCCAAGCGTGGTGTGTCTGTCAGACCTCACAGAAGACTATGGCTAGGCTAGTAATATGTTTAAAAGGGCACCCTCAGCTAATGCCAATTTTTCAGGTCTTGGAGAAAGGTCGACAAATGTATGTGGGACATTTTGCAAAATTTAATAGCTGGCAGAAATACTTTCTAAAAGAGAAAAATTACTCTGGTTTTCCCTGTTTGGTTTTTGGAAAGTGTAAAGGAGTAGTGCAAACCCTTGGAATTAATAATCATCCATTTTGAGGACTAAATGAGTGCTGAAAAGTCTTGTCAGACTTGGGGTCTTCTAGTACCACATAGTGCAAAGCTTGCAAATGTTGGGGATTGGAGCCACCTTGATGCCAGGATTGTCCTGGCACTGCTAGTCCCAAGAGTACACTGGGGCTGCTGCTATTTCTTTCAATCGTCAGGGGACTCAAGGGAGTGATCTGGCAGTGGAGAAACACTGAGGGGTACAGTGATCACACCTCCCCAACCATTCTAACGTGGATCAGTAGCTTTTTTCCTTACATTTTAAAATCAATTCGGTGATTTAATTTGTTCAAAGAAGATGTTTCAGATATTGTGTATTTTTCATCATTCACAGGGTTTTTTTAAAGTTTGTTTAAAAATGTTTTAGCTGTAAGTATTTAAAAAAGATAGCTAGGGAATGCCCTGGGGTCAGGAGAAGTAATGTGTCCCATTAGTGAGCTGTGCATTTTGCTTTTTCAGTGATATAAAATATCCTGGAGATAACTGGCTTACGAGTCAAGGCTGAACGTCATCTGCAGATCATCAAACTTGTCAGCCCAGTGCTGCTTTGTGCAGGAGGAGCTGGTGACTGGCTGGGAGGTGTTAAGAGATGAGTGAAAGATGGTTGTCCCAGCCTGCTTGGAGGGGGCACTTCAGGAGGGCAGCGACTTCTCAGATGACATGGTCAAATATGCATGTAATGTGCATCGCAAGATATAAATTTAGTCACATTTTAACCCCATGGAGATCAGGTGTGCGTCAGCGATGTTCTTTATGCAGCTACATAATATTTCTGTGTGACTAGCTGAGGCAGATGAGTGAGCAGCACGCTAGAAAGGCTCTGTGAGCTGACACACCAGCACACTTGGAGAACTGTGAAAAGCCAGCCGGTCACTTAGTGACTTGCATTAGTGAAGTAGGTTCAGGATTATAGTGTGTGTCTTGGACCTCAAATGAACCTCTACCACCAATTGCCTAGAGTTATCCATTGGTTTCCTAGAGTTATCCATCAGCTTCCAGATACTCCCTCTTGTGCAGAATGTCCACTTCAGAATCTGTGGATCAGCTGGTTGGCACTGCTGTGGGATGCTCTCGACTCTCAGAAAATGTAGCAAAGCTGATAGCAGTGCCCCTGTTTGGGGAGTTTTATGGAAGTTCTCCCCTGGCTTGAAGAGATTGTTTAGCCTGGAGAAGAGGAGGCTGAGGGGAGACCTCATTGTTCTCTACAACTACCTGAAAGGAGGTTGTGGAGGGGAGGGTGCTGGCCTCTTCTCCCAAGTGACAGGGGACAGGACAAGAGGGAATGGCCTCAAGCTCTGCCAGGGGAGGTTCAGGCTTGACATCAGGAAAAAATATTTCACAGAAAGGGTCGCTGGGCAGTGGCAGAGGCTGCCCAGGGAAGGGGGTTGAGTCATCTTCCCTGGAGGGTTTTAAGGCATGGGTGGACGTGGCACTGAGGGATATGGTTTAGTGTTTGATAGGAATGGTTGGACTCTATGATCCAATGGGTCTCTTCCAACCTGGCGATTCTATGATTCTATGATACTATGTCTCCTTCCCTTTGAAATACTGTCAGCATGGATGTTCCGAGATAAAGCTTGCCCTGAGGCATGCAGGGTTGAAGTTAATACAAGAACTAAATTTCAGGGGCGTTATGTTAGTCTCTCTACTATTCAGAAGGGGCTGTCTGTTTAATCACCGACTTTCAGTGATTTATAGAGGGTTAGTTAAATGTCCGTTAAAGTCAACGGGAGCCTTTTGATGTCAGTAGACTTCAGTTGGGCTCACAGTCTGCCCTTTCTTGTAGCATCTGGGGATGTGGCAAGAGAAAAGCGTGAATGATAAAGCAGGCAGTGAAAGTAAAGGGGGGCTGAAAGGAAAAAAGCCTTCACTTGAACAAAAGCCTGACTCAAAGGTACACTGTTTCTCAGAGCTCTGAAATGCACAAACTGTTGCTTTCTTTTCTGGCTTTTCAATGTTCTATTTTGTTTTTTAACGGACAGTCTGTTCTCGCTGCTGTTACTGCTTTTAAGAACTGCAGCCCCCATTGGTTGGGGGTGTTGTAGAACTGACTTCATTAGCATTTATTTAGATGTCTGCCTTAGGAAGAAGCCTTGATTGATGTGCTCATTGTCTGGACTTCCCCAATGACTCTGTGGCTGTGCTTATCTCCATGATGCCATTCAGTTTTAAGCAACTGTGGTGGTTTGGGGTGTGTGTTTGGGCTGGATTTAATCTTCAGAACGTTCTTCAAACCGTAATTCCTTCACAATCGATTTGGACAGAAGCTTGCTGCTGCTTTCCTGTTTTATAAGTTGAGGTAGTGGATGTAGAGAGGTTATAAGCGTTACCTAAAGTCCAGTCGGGAATTGCAGCTGGAGCTGGAACCAGAACAGAGGAGATCCTGACTCCGTCCTCAGTGTTGAGGCTGTGCTTTTCTTTTGTGTACTTCTAGCCTAATGAAGCACAGTTACCGATACCATGTGGACAAATGAACCACATCAAACAATTTCTAGCTGACACTCTCGCCCACACGCTCCCGAAGTCCAAAGCTCTGCTTTTCCATCAGGAACATGTGGATGTTTGTATCATCTACAGCCCAAAACAGGCACTTTGACCAAGACCTGTCCCACACAGTGCACTCTGGGGAGACAGACCAGGCATCTGTCAAATGTATGTCCTTTAGGGTCAAAAGCCCGTTCAAGGGTGGAAAGCAGAAGGCAGGCCTATTTCGGCATATGCAAAAACTCTGAGAGAGGTTTTCACTACTGTGTTGCTAAAACCTCAAAAGGCTAGTCTATTTTTTTCTATGCTAATGTTTAAATAATAGCAATAATAACTGTATCCACATATGTTTCTTTTCAAGACCCTTATCTCATTAAAAATACCCCCTTGACTGAACAGAATAGATACCATTAAATAAATTTGAAAAGCTTTTCCCTAAACAACAGGTTTGTTGCCTTTTCTAAAGCCAGTGGAGCTCTGTACTTTACTTTTAGTAGCCAGCAGTGTTAAAAACACAAGGATAATGGATATAGGAGTGGGGGATCAACTCCTAACAGCTATGAGTTCAATATCAGGAATAATCTCTTTGCTTCACATGAAGTTCTTTGCGAGTCACAGAAGTTGATGTTGAGAGGGCACAGGCATAGCAGTGATTACAAGGAGTCACCCAGGGAAAATTTGCCGCTCTAGGAAGCAATGTGATGGGTGGCAGTGGGTGGCTGAGTGACACAGAAGAGATTACCAGTCTTTAGTTGCTGAAGTTATCGAGTCTTAGGGCTAGTTTGTGATGACTAAAAGCTAACACTATCAGTCATTTACTGTGGGACACCGTGCTTTTCTAATAGGATGTACAACTGAGATAGCAACCTGATGAAACAATGAAGATCCCAAATTTTGCATGTGGTAAGCTGTTGCTCTTTTTTTTTTTTTTCTCCTTTTTCATTTTAATTCCATGCTGCTGTAGTTCTTGTTTACACCCCCTCCTAAAGCGTTATATATATTTGTGTTAAATGTCTGCCTTTCTCTGCTCCCAGAGGTGTCTGTGTTTCAGTGAAGGATGAAGCAAATCCCAGAAAATGCAGTCTAATTCTGCAAAATACTTCATGCCTTTGGGCAGCCTTAGTTTTGGTGAAGAAGAGGGTTATCGGCTATTTAGCACCTTGCAAGGCTGCAGCCCATGTGGGGGTGTTGGCTGTAAAAGATGCCATGAAAAAGATAAAATACATTGTATTTGCAAGAACTTAATTTACCACAGTGTCTTATGTGGCTGTTCGTAGAAAATAGTGGAGGATTAGTACCTAGAGAGAAAAAGAGGAGAAACTGAGTGCGTAAGGGACACCTTACATTAGGCACATGTAGCACAGACTGTTTCACAGGGAATGGGGACAGCTGAAAATTCTTACTCTTTCCTGTTGCTGGATCGGATTCCTTTGGTAGAAAGAGGGCAGGGTGCCCCGGGGAAACATCTCAATAGCCCGAGGCCCCCTCTGACATCAGGTCAAATATTCCGGGTCACATAACTGAAGACTGCCTGATGAAACTCAATATTACAATGGATCAAGTGCTTCTGCCACATGGAGCTGATGTGCTCCTGCCCTAACGGACTTGGTATGTTCAGCAGCAGATGCTCAGGAAGAAAGGAGGTTTCAGCCATGGCTGAGCACAGGGCTCGAGCAGTAATGGCAGAGCTGATGGACGAATAAACCTGAGCTGGACTTAGGTTAGCACTGGTAGTCACCAACAGCAAATGGATGGACAATGGTGGCGGCAGATGAAACTACGGCTGAGATGGAAGGGGAAGAGGGAAATAATTTGTGGTTTGGGGAATAGTTTTCCCTGCTCTACACAGAGCAACAACAAAAAAAAAAAAAAAAGCTTGAAAAAAAATGAGAGCCCTGGTATGCCAGGAGAAAATTTCACTTTTGTCATGTCCAATGCCAAAGTCTATAATTAAAGCCTATTAAATGTGTAGGTCCAGAGAGTGGGAAAGAAGGGAGTATTGCACATATTTAAATGTGACTGACAGGCATTCCAGTGAAGAGACTGGTCTTGAAACAAGAATGTTAAAATGGCTTGTCCTGTCTTCCAGAAAAACAAAGCCCAGTGAGTTGAATCCAAACTCCATTATGAAAGCTCGAATAACTTAAAATCAATTTCTGCTGCAGATGTCCAAACAAGCCCTGGGTTCTATCATCTTTTTTTCAGTAAAAATAGCTTATCCTCTGACATCTGGGAAAGGTGAAGGTGTTGCCAAGCACTGAGCTGTCACAATTGCTGTCATGATTTGCTTTCTGATTGTTTGAAGTCCCATTAGTTAGATTTTTTGTTCTTCTTTTATGATTATTATAATCTTCTGCTAGAAATGAGAGAGCGTGGTTGTTGGGAAGGACTCCCATATTCTGCAGAAGTGGCACATAATGTTTTACAAACTTATCCCTTGCCTGCAGCCCAAAGTGCATTGCCGGATGAACTCTTTAACATCTTGAAAGCTCAAAGCACTGTGGAAAAGTAAGATTGAACAGTGAAACCCAAAACTATTTTTATTGCAGAATGGCTGGTTCACCTAATAAAATGCTCAGAATTCCTAGAACTTTTAAGAACTTTTGGGAACTTTATTGCCACTTAGGCTTGCCTCTGATTTTTGTATAAATAAAGATCAGATCTTCAGGATGATATGTTGTCAGCAGTGTTAATATCTGTTATTTTGCAGAGTGAGACAAGTGTTGGTGGAAAGTACTGGATGTGAACAGACAAGTCCCTCTACTGAAACTCGTAAAAGGTTCTCCAGTTATTTCTGATTAAAGTCTTAGGGGCTGTGACCAATTCTTTGCTACAATTTAGGCTGTTTTTCAATAAGAGAGATTTAATTACTATTATGAGTCGTTATCTTGTAAACCTATTTATTTTGGAACCCTTTTCCAGTCCCCAAGAACATTATTTCCATGCCTTTATTTCTTTTGGATGGGCTTTCACTGCCCTTGGTTAACGCTTGCAGAAATCTGAACTGCTGGTTTGGCTGTGAGCATTCTCCATTGATCACCTTCCAGTAACTCCCAGTGGCTTGCTGTCCTGCAGGCTGGTATCTGAACTCTACCTCCACTTCAGTCAAATTTCATTAGAATCCCTTTGATTCCACTCTTTGCAGTCAAGTAGAAAGCTTTTGCAGAGGCAAGGGATGACATACATATTACATCTACAAAAAATACGAATTATTCATCTCAGCTAGATTCAAACCCATAAAGGCAGTTCTGTCATCTGTCCTTCTGCAGTTTCTCAGAACTGCTCTCTTACAGATCCTGAAGCCTCTGGAGTAAAGCTGGTAGAGGTTTTTCATCCAGGCATAATAGATGAGGTGCTGAGCTTGAGAGGGACAGACTGAGGGCTTTTATCTGTCCTGGTAAGACCAAATGTCAAGGCAGCTAATCATCTCATGAATGCTTCTAGTGGCGAGACGACAGATAATCAAAGCAAAATACAGATTTGTCCTTACATTTGGAATAATCCTATTCAGGAAATCCTACAGACCCACGTTTCTTCATTATGAGTTTGGAAGATTTCCCTGGCTTTGGGATAGTGAGCAGGTCTCTCAAATGGTTCACTAGGGACTGTCAGACTGCAGAGGGACCTAATATTTAATTGAAAACATACCCAAATTCATGCTTCACTGAACGTCTTGTCTCTGCAGTACTGGCCAAGAGATCCATTGCCTCTTTATATGAGTCCTTTTAGGGGCTTCATAGAGGTTTTAATCTATTCTATGTGGTGGTGCACATTTGCTAGCCCTTGCCCCTAAGGATACCACGGTGTGAAAAATGCTCTTTCACAGCTGGTAGAACCTTATTCATGTGCTTCCTTGGTTTCCATGCACAAATCCCTGCTGTAACTTATTGCAAACAGAATGATGGTAAATCAGGCATCCTGGTTGGCATGGCACCCCCAGTGCCCTGCATGAAACCCTGACAGCAAAAACCTCCCTTAATACGAAACCTATGAAACCCTGCCTTAACTGACAGGGACCAGAACGAGCTCTGAACACCAAACCTCCGCTTTTCCTTCTGTTTTCTGCTTTCCAAAACAGCTGATTCATGAGGAAATTTCATTTGAGAGTCGGTCAGTCTTCTGATCAGATAAATATTTTGCTTTCCCACTGAAAAGCACTGCAGCTTTGAGGAGAGCTGTGCTTTGGGGTGATGGACTTCTTCTCAGCCCCTCACTGTCATCAGCAGCCTTGTGGCAAGGGAGGTGCCAAATGGCAAAATATCAGTATCTTGGGATTGAGAGATAGGGTTTGGTCTGAAAAACTGTGATTTTACATTCCTCCAAAGAGAAAAAAACAACCAAACAAACCAACACATAAACTCTTATGTCTCGAATGATGCCTTGGGATTGTCTTCTTCACCAAACTCTTTTTTTTATTTCACCTGTTTGCCCTGCAGGCTAGAGCTGAGCCCTGCAAACCCCCCCAGTCCTGGTGCTGCTGATGAGGGCAGGGGGTCAGGACAGCCCCATAAATCCAGCGGCTGGAAATTCGCACCCGAAGGAAAGCTGTACCCGCGGTCGCGCACGTCTGCAGTGGCGGATGGGGGCGGGGGGGCGGGATGGGTTAAATAACGGTGAAATAAGGCATGCTGTTGCCTCAGCAACCCCCTCGCCCTGCACGGGTGGGTGTCTGCAGGGGTTGAGGTGAATCTGTTCAAGACCCCCTTGCTGTCCCGGTACCGTCCTGGTATCCCTGAGAAACAACGATGGGATTAATCTTGTTTAAAAAAGAGGGGAAAGAAAGCTGCAATAAAGAAACATGGCCAGACATGCACCCCCTCCCCCCCACCTTCATTGCATCCCTGGACCTGCTATTTCTGCACAATTGAGGTGGAACTGTCAGGTGTCATCAGCAGCTGCCAAATCCCGCTTGTCCATGAAGTTATGGGAAAGGTGGGTGTTTGCGTTGGATTATGGCTACATGCAGGCTCCTCTGTAGGAAGCAGAAAATCAGGCAGGGTTAGAGGTATCTAGATAACACTCTTTGCAGGTGAAACGAAGTGGCTTTTCCCCTGAGAGGAGGTCAGGGTGGGGAGGAAGGGTGATGGCTCAGGTGTGCTCTGGCTGCAGGTGATCTCAACTGCTCAGCAGAGCCTCTGCAGCTGGGGCTGAGCCAGATGGGGAATACAGTGTGCGCCAGAGCCTGGGGTGAGTGGAGCTGGTGGTTCTCCAGAGCCAGGTAAGGTTGAACTGGAGTTTATTTCGGTTTCCTTTTAAGGTCTTAGGTTGGTAGGGTGCTTTTTTTTTTTTTTTTTTTTTTTTTTTGGTGTGTAGTCTTGCATTTGTAGTATGGTTTTTGCTGGTTGGAGAACCCAGTGAGTGGAAGGTGTGGCAGTCAAGCTGGTGCTAGAGGAGACCAGTTCAGGATCTGGCATTGGTAGCCTCTGAGGCTGGTTGTGTTGGTCAAAGCATTCCTTGTTTTGCTGTGTTTTGATGGTAGAAGTTAGATTGAACTACCTGGAGGATTAAATCTTAGCAGGAGGAGTTAGTGGAGGTGAATGTGAGGAGGTGGAAGGGGGTGATTAATGTGTTGGTGTCTCACAGGGAGTGATGTGGGGGAAGAGGTATGGCTGGATTTTCTTTTTTTGCTACAGTTGTGCTGCTCCCTCGTAGAAAGTGAAGTCAGTGTTCTCCAAAGCAGGATATTATCTCTCTTTTGCAAAGTTGCAATGAAATACAAATCCTGTGGATGTGAAGGTTTTCTGTTTCAAATCCTTTCCAAAAATGGATGCATTTACTCTATGAAGTTGCTTGGACTTCCCAAAGGCCCCATCTCTATGAGGCAAACTGTAGCCACTTGTTCTTATGTGAATTCTTTGTGGGGCCAAGACCTGAACTGGCTTGGGGATTTTCTTTTTTATTTTTCCAAGCGAACAGGTATCTGTTTTAAAGACAGTAGCGCAAAAGGCACAGATTTCCTCATTTGAGAGTCAGCAAGATGAAATCGGTGAAATGTGAGGTCCTTGCACTCCTTTAGCCTGTACAGGTGGGTTGGACTTGTTGCATTTTGCTACAGTGCCTTTCCTTGGGCTTGTCTCAGTGCTGGAGGGAATTTTTAGTTGAGCCAGCTCCGAGTTGGATGGTGGAGGTAGCGCATTTCTGTGCACCGTGGCTTCTGATGATGTCTAGACGAGGGCAGTTATTGCTGGGCTGGTTACTGCCCAGTCATGTTTCTGAAGCTGACTTGGCACTGATGTGGGCTTGGTATTTGAATCACAAAAATGCAAGAACTGAAGCTATAGTTCTGATACAATCTCATGGCACTACCATCTGGGGCCCCAGGCACTGCTGCTAGTGTTTTAGCCTCAACCTTGTTCACACTGGACTGGATCAGTGAATTACAGATTTGAATGGGACAGAATTTACAGTTTCACATCCTAAAACTGTGTTTTCATCCTTGATCGCTTGGGCTGTTTGTTTTTTTTTTTCCCTAAACTCTCACTAATCCTAATTGATACTTGTTTGTCACTATTAAACCTCTTGAGAAATTACAATATCTGCTGTGTGATTTGCATTAGGCAAGTTCAGCCAGAGTTCATGGAAACACTTTGTGAGAGTTATCTCCACACCTTGCTGAGCTGATTCACTCAGCAAGGTTTTCACAAAGCAAAGGCTTTGGAGTCCTGTATCAGGATGCTGGGTCATCACATTTAAACTATGTATCACCTAAAATGTTGGACCAGATGATCCCTGAGGTCCCTTCCAGCCTGGCATTCTGTAATCTGGTCAGGTTTTGTAAGCAGGCAGCAAGACTAAGAAATGAAGCAATGGTTTATCGCCCTCTTATGGCCAGATTCAGAATGGCTACGCTGCACAAGGTGTCTGGTAGGGAGGAAAGGGAGCAGGGAGTCCCCGCGCTTGTAAGCTGTGGTGGTTGTGGACATGAGAAGCCCTGACTGCTCACAAGGAGTTAAGCTGAACACTCTTTAAGAAATACGGGTTTATACATATATATATATATATCTGTATATAAGTTCCCTTGTGAGTTTGAGCTGGGAACTGGAGAAAGTTTAGCAAATGTTTGAGAACAGGATTGTGCTCGGCAGTGACAGTGATTGCAGTTATACTCTGTATGCTGAAAAAGAAGGTGCTGTTAAAAAATTCAGCTGGTACCAAGGGATGCCCAGGGCCCTGGAGCAGTAGTGTTCTTGCAGCAGGTGTCAAACAAGCCATGTTGCTACAGTGGGTACTGCCCTTGTTCTTTCTGTTGATGTGGTGAAAAGGGAGTAAAATGCTCCATTAAATGTACCAGGTATGATTTCTAACCCTCCTGGCGTGCGTTTTTCTAGCCGAGATCCAAATGATATATTGAAAACTCCTCCAGGCACAGTGGCTGTGCCCTGTTAAAACCAGTCATACTTGTCCTAAAAACAGATGAAGCAGACCTGGATGTGGTTTGGGTTCAAGTCCCCTGTGTTGATTCCAGTGTGGATTCAGAGTGCTTTGGCAATGACTAGTTCAATATTTGGGGCAGGGGTTGGTTTGACCAGCTATCCTGACAGGGGCCCAAGCTTGATCCTTCTTGGTGCCAAGGACTCAGAGTTGTGGTTTGGATTTGCCTCCAGACAGTCAAGATTACTCCCCTTTCCCAGAGAGGGGTTTTGCTACCTGACCTGTAGGCTGGGGGCAGCATCTTGCTCATCTGGTCTCAAGATTCAAAACTGGGCTGGATCTGAGTTCTGTAATAAATTTTAAACTTGGAACTACATTAATCGTGATGTGGGAGTACTTGAGGGATGAGTAAGGCCTGAACATCAATGAGTGAAGAAATGAAACACGAGAGATCTTCTAACATATCACTCTTCCATTTGGCTGTCCTCCCTTCACCAACTATGTGTGGATTTAGGTATTTGGTTACTGGTGTCTTGTAACATGTAACAAACCTGCTTGTAGTTACTCAAGATTGATCTGGAGAATTTGGTTGGGTTTGGCTCTACCAGACTGAGACATCATGCTAACTCAAGGATGGGATGTGGTTACAAGTGGACCAACTGTCACTAGAATATACTGGATGATTTAGGTAGAGGTTAAACATACAATGGCAATTTTGATTCTCCTTTTGGTGAAGTCTACTTGAATCAGTGTCTGACTTGCCAGTGAACTAGATACTAGTCAGTAAAATGGGTGATGCAGACAGAGAACTGGTTGGGCTTGAGTCTTTGTTGGGTGAATTGCATTGCTACCTAATGGTGAGATGTCTCTTGAACCGATTATGTTAAATTAATGCTGTTGTACTGAAACTGAACTGAATGAACTGCTCAAGAACTTTTTTTTTTTTGCAGTTGCAAAAGGGCTGTAAGAATGCATGTGTCCAAAATCCAGGCTCAGGTCAAACTGTGGTCCTGTTAATACAGTCAGGAGCTGTGGTGACAACTTGCTTTGTTGGTAATCTGTTCCACATTGTGACTGATAAGTGCTATGATGGTTGGCTGATATATGGCAATGCAATCATTCTAGATAAGTTTGTGGGTTTGGGTGGGTTTTTCTCCTTTTTTCATAAGCTTGTGAAACTAGGTTCAGTGGTTCACAGTTCAATCTGCTGCTAATTCTGGAGTCACTATCTGACACTAAATGGCAAAATTAAAACCCCTAGTATGGCCAGCAAGATGTGAGTTTCAAGATGACTGTGTGAGGCTGCAGCTATGAAGTCTCATCCTTTAAAGCTTGTACAGTGTATCATAATTTACTAGTGTGTGTTTGTGCACTGATGTTTACATGCCTTTCATTCTGTGTTTCATTGTGTTGGGCCTGAACATAGCACAAGACTCCCTCCTCACTCCAGGACTTAGGTAGAAGGGTAGTTATCTTAATTTTGCAGGCAAGTAAACAGGTAAAGCAACTATCCTAGCCACAGATAATGGCTGTGGACCAGCAGGACTCTGCAGAGAACTTGTACCTCCTAGTTCCTAATCTAGTACCTGCCTGCTGAGCCAGGCTGGCTCTTGCAGGCTTTGGACTCTGCATTTCCATAGGGCAGAGCAGTCACGGAGCTGCAAGGCTGGTTTTCCAAGAATGCAACTCAAACTCCCTGCGTGTTTTTTTAAACTGCAGCTGGTCTTTTGTGACTCGGCAGAAGCAAATGCACAGGGCTGGGACAGGCAAATCCAAGGAGGCAGAAAATCCTTAAAGATCCTGCACATTAGTTTATCAGATGAAGAAATGGTGCAGTGTCTTGAAATTTACTAAAAGCAGGGACATACTTATCTGGGAAAGTAAAATTGAGGTACTAAATGTACCAACTGGCATCCCTGTTCCCTAACTACTGCTACTGTAATCCAGACTTTGCCCAAGAACAGTTAGAATCCTTTTCGTTTCCTCTCTTCTGGGCTCCTGAACTTTGTTTACCCTGTGCAAATGGCTTACTTTCAAAAAAGTGGTCTTGACACCCTACAGGAGGTAAAAGATAGATCTTTTCCTGCCAAGAGGTGCCCTTAAGGCTAGAAAACATCTACTGCCCAGTTAGAGAGCAGTCTTTAGCAACCAAATAAGCATGCAGGAGAGAGCCCTTTCCTCACATACCCCTTGTCCTGTTCTGTAGCTGGAACACAGAGTATAAAACAATGAGAAACAAGCCACATAAACTTGCTATCCCAAAATACAGATTTTCCAAACCATATCAGGATGGTTATGGTGAATATAGTTATCACTAAAAAGTACAGGTATTTAAGTTTCCATTCTGAGAGGAACAGTCTTAAATGGGATAAATAATGTTGAAGAATCACGTATCAGCAGGACTACAGAGAGCAAGCTTACTACAGTGGTGTACAGACAGCTCTTGTGATAGGTTTAAAATACCAGATATTCTGTCACCTCCATTTCTGCATAAAACTATGCTAAGAGGAGCTAGTAAGCAAAGTAAATTGGCTACAAGATGAAACCACATCATCCATCTTCCCCCTAACTTACCCATTTTGAAAAAGGGTGTGGGGTATAGCTGGAATTACATCTCTTCCCATGGGTCTGTGGGTAAGGTAAAGCTATAGTTGAGGTATATAGACCATGAACAGCAAGGGTTCAAACGCTGTTATTCAATGACAGAGGCAGATACTAGCTTCTTGAAAGGCTGCTGCTGTCTGAAAAATAGAATAGCTCTAGCCTCTTGCTAGACTTGGACTGTTTTCATGAAGCTGAACATGCCTTCACCATCACTAGCATGAGACTGATTGTACTTAGGATTTATAGCTTATAAATCATGTCAAGGTCAGCTCAGTGTTTTGGTACTTTAGTGGTTTTGAGAGAGACTTTATATTGAGAAGATTACCAATGCCCGTCTTATATTGTAATAACTTCCACTATCAACCCCATGTTATCAGACCTGCGTTAATCTACAAACTGTGTTAGGTCACACTTCCATTAGGGTTCCAGTAATCAGGACTCTTGGCTTTCCTTAAAATAGTTTCTCCTTAAGAAAAAAATTCTGAAAGAGCTAGGAGGCAGAGATGCTTTTTGAAATCTTTTATTGCAAAAGGTGTGGACATTTGCTGGCAGAATATTTGATCACATTCTCTACTTGACTGTCATCCAGAGGACACTGCATGCATTCAACCTGGAAGCACAGGACAGTTTCCCCTGGACCCCTGAGAAATATCACAGGAAAGAAGTCTTTCAGGTTGAAAGAGACAAGTTTTGAAGGGATCACTGACTCTGGTGCTGCTTGCTTCCCAGAGTTCCCTAGGAAATAACAATTAAATCAGCTATAGTCATAGCCAACTATAAACATCTTCCTGTGATGCAATAGGAATTGTCTAGATAATTGATCCTGAAGTGTTCCTTCCAGTTTTAAACAGGAAATGTCTTTCCTAAAGCAGGCAAGGGGTTACACCTGACTTGGCATCTATGCAAGCACAGTTGTATGACACTTCCTCTACTCTGGCTTGCATCACAGAAAATGTCAGCTCTTACTTGGTCTCCAAGAGACTACCCCACCCCCCAGAACATCCTTCTTTTCTTCCTGTTCCCAAGTTTAGTATCACCTCAGACCAATTCCTTGCTCCCTCCAGACAAAAAGCCAACTCCCTTTTTTATTCCTACCCCCTTGCCTGAAGGCACAACTAACAAGAATATGTGCTGCACTCTGTATTGTTGCTAATAGCGAAAATTATCTTCACATTTTCACTGGCCCTCTGCACGCGGAACTCCAGGGGTGTCTGAATTTCATGGCCTTCCCACGGGTCTGATAAAGGTTAATCATCTTTGGCAGACAGCAGTCCTGCGCCAAATGGAACAAGTAATCCATTGCCAATCTAACAGGATACGTATTTTGCAACTGCAGCTGCTAAGTACCAGGAAGTCACTGCAAGAAAAAAAGGGAGTTTAGAGGATAATACCTTCACAAGCAAATGCATTTAAATAGAAACCAGATTAAAATATATTAATTAACAGCTACACTTAGCTGCAGGTTATAATAGACTTTAAACTATTTGAACCAGACAAATGCAAAGGTCTACCAAGTCATTATGGCTACAAGTCACAGACAACTAAATAACTTGGGATGATACTACAGGCACTTTAACATCTACCACTAAATTAAAAGTCATGCCAATTGATCTAATAATTCCAAACAAAAGAACAGCTGTTGTAGGTTACTTGCTCCTTCTTAGTAAATCAGCTGTAGATTATAAGGACATTTTTTGCTTCCTAAAAGCCCTAGCAGATAGAACAATTCACAAGTAACTTCTTTTTTGTGCAGTGTGGTTCTAAGTTCCCCAGCAAAGCTGCAGATTGAAATTTTCCATCAAGACAGTGATTCCTCAGTAATGTGCACACAGGCCGCAATATTCAAATCAATGTTAAGATACAGGGCCTTAGCAGAAATGGGTGCACAGACATTTGTGTTAAGACAGAGTAGCAATTATAACCCCGAGGCCCCCTGAGTTATTTTAGTCACAAAATCCAGATCCAGAATGAACTTGTTTCCAACTGAAAGCACTGAGGGTGCCTTTGTTGCAAAGATATAGGTTGCTCTATTTAAAACAGTCTTTTTGTCACTCCCTGTGACACTACCCTTACTCAAGCAGTCAATATTTCAGTCATTAACAATTCAACACTCCTGTGTATGTTCTGAAGAAGAGCTATGTAAAACTTCCAATGCTGAAGCACAATAACTTGTCACCACTCCACTTTCAGCTGTATTTCAGTAAAAGATATATATTTTTTATCTGTTTGATATAGTTCTGAAAGCTATCCAGCCAGTTCCACGTCAGTCACTGAGGGATATGCTTTTACAGGAATAAAAGGCCTTTTGGCCTGATCCAAAACCAGCACTGGCAGAGTCCACAGTGTTCCTTGATAGCTGTTTTACATCATACTTATGTCTTCAGTCCTAATATATTTTTAGCTGATACTGAAGTGGAAGTAGCTCAGATGACCGTCTGACACAGACAGCAGGCTAATGATTAAAGTGTCCTCCCTGTCAAGCCAGGAAGAATACAATGTCTTCTCTGTCTCGTGTTATACAAACTACAGACGTGAGGTACATGAAAAAGGTAGTAATTGCAGAGATACAAGACCTTTAGGAGGCATCCTGAGATGGAGCAGGAGGATCCTTATTCTCAGGCTCTGGAGGAGGAGCTGGTACACTTTCCTCTTTCTTTTGTGCAGCCAAGAACTCATGAATCGCCCTCTCTATCTGGGGCCTGAAGATGTGGTTTAGTTTTGGATCCACCACCTGAGAAATAATTCTGTCCACTCCAGCTTCCAGCATTCCTGACCTTGAACAAAGACAAAGGAGTCATTCAGCTCCTCTGAAACGTTCCTCCCCAATCTCCTCCAGTAATTCTCCAGAGCCCTCTTGTCAACTGCAATTAGCATTAACATGGTGAGAACTGCAGCCCACTCAGTAGATCCTTAACAGGGAGTTGTTTCAATTGCCTATTTCCCTCCACCCCCTCTGGCTTCTCCCTACAGAATTAACAACTGACACCTGGTCTCCCAGGTACTTAAATGACAAGTTGGACAAGAGGCACTTTAACAGAGCTCATGTGGAAATGAGGTCAATATGAAAGCAAACAAACATATTTTGGCACAAACAAGGGAAACAAGCTATTCTGAGGAGGGCAGGTGAAAGCAGTCTTTTTTTTTTTTTTTTTTTCTGACTCGAGGGGGAAGAGGCCTTACCCTAATAACATTACTGTCACTCACTCCTTATAACTGTTAGTCTAGACAGATGGGTATTAATTATAAAAACAAGCACACAGCAAAGTTTCTGGAACTGAACACTAGTAACTGAAGTGACTTATTACTTTAGGGGCTGCGTCAGACTCTTGGATTGTGGGGCACAGGCTGTCTAGCAGGCTTAAGTCATGTCTGCAAGGGAGTAGGGGACAGGAAATTGAGTCGTTGCCTGGTGCTCAGAAAAAGAGCCACAAGTCCAATAGGGCTGTGTATGCTGGAGAGCGTGTGGGTGCAGGGCCCTGGCACATCGTGTCACCTGCAGGGCACAGAACATGTATATACGCACGCAGTAAAGGATACATGTGTCTTGACAACCTCAGTGCTCAGTCTTCTGACTACAGGAGTGAAGGGGACTCTGAACTCCCTCAGACTTCGTGTCTGTTCTTTGTGCCGATAGCTAACTTAAGGGGAGGACATTACATTCTTCTCATTACAGGCTGTCCGAAATAACAATTTTTAGTTGTCTGCTTCATTCCAGTGGTAGAGTAACATGAAATAAGAGGAAGCATTAAGTAACAAACATGTCTCAAAGACTCCAAGTAAAGACAGGAAATTCTATACTTCCAGTGGACACCGCCTTCTCGACTTAAACTGTTACATACTAATGATTTACAGGTTCTATGAAGTGCTCTGAAATACAGTTTCTTCTGTGTGTGAGACATTCTAATAGCTTTCCTTATAAACATAAAAGCTGTTACCAAGTTCCCTACTGCCCCTCTCCCCACAATTTAAAAGTTTTTGTCCATGTCATTTCGTCAAACGAGCTAAGGCTTCAGACTGCAGTGAGTCAGCAGCAAGAGATACTCAGCCTAAATCTGTAAGCAGCGTAGTTTAAGCTGACTTCCTTATCACGCTGGAAATGTGCTATCTTAAGTAGGTATACAAAAGCAACTCTCTGCTGCATGAAATCAGGCTAGCCCAGTTTGATTACTGCCTGCTAGTGTTTGGAGTCTACTTAAAACAACCTTTGGCATCTTCAGGGCTTTTTCTTTAAGCGAGGCAGGATCTTCTCTTTTCTGAAAATAAAGACCTAAGCCATTCAGATCGGCACACCTGCTACAGCTTTGCTAACAAGCACAGTGTTGGTTATTTGCAGCAATCATTTAGCTAGATAGTAAATATGAATACTTCACCATGCTGCACAACTCATGAAAATTCAAATTTCAGGTAAAGCAGTGATATGTTTTAATGAGAACTAAGACTGCATTGGCTAAGATAATGAAACTCAAGAGGGCAAAACAGAAAATGCTGTGGAAAACTTAATTCTGCAAACACTTATTTGACTCAGTTGATAAGGTGGTGTATATATATATTACTTATTAAATAGCATTACTGTTATTTCACACAATGTTGCTTACTTACTGAATCACACTCTGCCTTAGCCCATTTCGTAACTGGTTTTTGTTCATTGCTGGATTCCATTCCTGTTTGTCCAAGTGCGTTGATACAAAGTTGTCTACTTTCTGTCTCAAATTTTGATAGGCTGGCTGAAAAAAAAAAAAAAAAAAGAAAAAAAAAATCCAGTTAAACAGCTAAAATATCTCCACCAATCCACGGCTAGAGTCCTCCACAGTACATCTTTTGTCATGTACACTGCTGTTCTGTTGTCGATATTCTACATCCTTTCACTTCCTGAACAAAGGTAAACTTGTTTTCCCTAAGACCAGAACTGGTAATTGCAAAGAACAGTTGGCCAGTGTGCTGTTATAAAAGAGCTGGATAGGTTGGTTTTACAATTGTTGCCTGCTCATAATGCTACTTGGTGAAATGCAAACTGCCTGAGCAGACAGGAGTTATTTAAGCAGAGTTTTGGTTGTCTGGAAACCCTCCATCACAGAATCCCTAGGAAACTGCATGAGTAATATTGTCACTAACAAAGAAGTTAATTATTTGCCTCTGTGATGCCAAGACAGAAGATAAGAATTATGCAGGGTCTCTCAGTGGCAACCTGAATGCCAGTGAGCACGAACTAAACTAACAAACCTACACAAATAGATAGGACCATCCAGATCCTGATACCACACGAGAAAAGGATAGCAACATTTACATTTCAGAATCTGATATGCATATGAGACGATGAATAAAAGGTCTGTTAACAGAGGTGCAGTGTCTGTCATGGGCAGCAAGATCAAAGGCTAAGGTATATCTATCCTGAAAACGCTGCTCTGTGCAGATGACCTGTCGGCTTCAGGACTAGGTTTGCTACAGCTGCTGAGGGTGGCCTAGAACCATCACTGCAGGTTGTAGAACATGACTTTTGCTAAAGGGTAGCAGCTTGGGAAAGCAAAACACCAAGTGTTTGGCAGGGCAATTCTAACAGTGCAACTTCAATATTGCTGACAAATGCTCAGTTCACATCGTGACTCAGGAAGACATTAGTATAAAGCAGCAGTTGGAGAGCATCTGTTCAAGAAAGAACAGTTAAATATTTGTTCTAGAAATGTGGGAATTGTGCTCCAGAGGAGCAGTGATTTTATGGGTGAATACTTTCTTGATCAGGCCTGGGCTAGAAAGTCCAAGTCTGTTTTCTGGTCCATTTATGCTCTGGACTGTCACAATCGCTCCAAACCAGGACAGCGCAGTCCGTCTGACGGCAAACCTGCACGGTTCAGCCATCCCGGGCGGCCTCTCCAGCCCCGAGTGCAGGGCACCGCGGCGAACCGGGTGGGTAGAAAGGAGCGAAGGGATGCGGTGCCCTTCGGTACCCGGGATCCAGCGCCCGCGGCCCGATTCGGCGGCGCTACCTTGGTGTCCACGTCGGCGAGGCAGTCCCGGCGGAACCCGTCGAACAGGCCGCGGCTCTTGAGCTGCTCCACGATGATGGCGATGAGCTGCGCGTCGCCGGGCGGCAGCGAGGCCGGGTCGGTGGCGCCAGGCCCCGAGCCGGAGGCCGCGCCGCCCGCGCCCCCTCCGCCGCCCGCTCCGCCGCCTCCCCCGCCCGGAGCGGTCCCGCCGGCGCCGCCGCTCTCGGACATGGCCCACGGCCTGCGCCCCGGGCCCTCCAGCGGCTGCGCCCCGCTCGCCCGCAGTCACCGGCGCCGCGATCGTCGCCGGCGTCGCGCCGCGGTTTGCATCACTGCGGCGCGCTGCATCATGGGGAGGCGAGTTCTTCCCGGGAGGTGCAGTTATAGGAAATGCGGACGGGGAGTGCCTGGAAAACTACAAATCCCTGCGTGCACCGCGGCGTCATACCCACAAGGCAGCGGTGGGGCGTGCGCCTTGCTTTCGCAATGCATTCTGGGACTTGTAGTTCGCTTTGGGAGAACCGAGCCGGCTTTACCCACCGGCACCCTCGTCTGGGCTCAGGACTGCCCCGGCAGGCGCTTTGGTGCTGGTGCCGCTACACGCCAGCCAGATGGGTCCCAGGATGCTGAGCTCGCAGTGCTCTGCTCCCTAGGCCTCCCTGGAGGAGTTAGCCAAGGCCTCGGCTCCATAGGTGCTCTGTTTGAGGCAAAGGGCTGTTCCCCTCAGCGTCATGCAGTCCCTCTGGATCTGTGCCCTTATGATCAGGGAGGCCCTCGGGCTTCTCAGAGGGTCTCTGCCAGGCTGTGACCTCTGAGTGCTTCTCAGCAGTGTAGTGTAAATCGTGGGCAGAATGTTGTAGCAGCCAGAAAGAAACATCAAGGGTGTTCCAGCCACGCAAATTCACATTTGAGTCGAACATCTATATAATACCCTGTAACTACTGATATACAATCAGAGGAGGAATTGGAGGATTTATTTAGAATCTCCATGTATACATAGAGGAGAAGAATGCTCTGTGTGTTCACTTATAGCATGAGTGCATATGAGTGTGCAAAAGGAGTTTGCACTTGGTAATTTTTTTTCTGATACAGAAATGCAAAGTAATTCTTAAATAATCAAGTAAATCACTGCGTAGCGATAGCACCTAACAAATTGCTGCTACTCCAAGTAACAAATCAGAAAAAAAAAAGGTCATAAATTCATTCATGTAGGTAAATAAGAAACCAATTTTCCTGGGATCGTCATTCATTTCCAGGACTACAGTTTCAGTGGTGGCACAAGCAAAAGAAGAGCAAAACCAAAGGCCTGCCCCAACGCTGGCCTTTGCAGTATGAATAAGCAAGGGAGACAGCTTATAGTTATTTCTCAGTTCCATGTTCCATGAACTACTGTCCCTGTAGTTTATTGTTCTGATCATGTCTGCAAGCTACAGGGTCCAAGTTCTAGATATTAGTTTTATTCTTTTTTCTAGCCACATTTAAAAGAAAAATTGAACACAATAGGATATTTCTAACTTAGCTGCAGGAGGACAAGATGTGTGTGGGTGTAAGACTCCCATCCTCCACAAAGATGCACTGCGTAAGTGCATCATCACCTTTCTTTTTGTGCACCACCAAATAAGTAAAAAGATGGCAACATTTTGTGTGTTATGCATTGTCTTTCTCTACCTGATTAAAATTCAGCATCTCTGTGAAGCAGTGTAAGATGTCCCCTTCCATCTGGACACTTTGAGGAGAGAAGAGGAAAAATAAGAATGTGTACAGAGCCTGAGCTTTACACTGGCAAAAGCTACTGTCGTAGGGTCATTGGGCACTGGCAGAGGCTGCCCAGGGAGGTGGTTGAGTCACCTTCCCTAGAGGGGTTTAAGGGACAGGTGGATGAGGTACTGAGGGGCATGGTTTAGTGTTCGATAGGAATGGATGGACTCAGTGATTGGGTGGGTCTCTTCCAACCTGGTGATTCTGTGATACACGAGCGCTTTCCTGCTGGAGCGGAAAGGCTGTTTCTCCAGCCGGACGCCTTGTCACTGACACCAGCCCGTGTCGGTTATCTCGAAGTCCCAAACCCAAAGGGCTCATCCAGGCACTCGGAAGTATCTATGGAATCACATTCCTGCCTGACAGCTGCCAGCAGTCCTTTCTCCCCACCACCTGTGACCAGCCCGGTGTTCGCTGTCCTTTCTCTTCGAAGATAACCCCGTCCAGGAGCGCATCAATCTCACTTTGCCTCCCCCTGTCCCGGTGACACCCGCAGGGATGCGTTACTCGGTGTCGTTCAAGCTCTGCGCTGATGCTGGACGCGCAGGAGGCTTCTATCGCCAGCGTGTCACCCCTTTCCACAGGATTAAAACGCGGGGACGAGTTTCCCGGCGGCCCCAGCAGAGGGCAGGCGGTGGCTTCTCCTGCCCTCCGAAGCGATGCACCCATCGGCGTCACCGGGGAACGGGCACAAATCGCAATCAGCAACCTCAAAGGCAAACGCAGCCTGTCAGCAGGACGCTGCCGTCGGGAGGATGCAACCCAGGGTTTCCTGAGGACTGCCACGAGTGAAATTTCCACCCAATGAATTACTCAAAGACACCGTGAGCATCCCTCATGCAGGACAGCTCATGCCTTAGTGCAAAGCTCTGGTACCCAGGGTGTCTCCCAGCTGCGGAACACAGAGCAGCTTCTTGCTTCAGTTAAATGCTGTCCCCATCCTCGGTCACAACAGCTTGTCTGGAACTGCCTTGATATGGCTGAGATGGGAGAGCAGTGCATATGCTACTGTTAGGAGCCAAACAACGCTCACGGTCCCTGTGTAGGTGGATGCAGTGGTATAGAATCATAGAATCACCAGGTTGGAAAGGACCCACTGGATCATCCAGTCCAACCATTCCTATCAAACACTAAACCATGTCCCTCAGCGCCTCGTCCACCTGTGCCTTAAACACCTGCAGGGAAGGTGAATCAACCACCTCCCTAGGCAGTCTGTTCCAGCGCCCAATGACCCTTTCTGTGAAATATTTTTTCCTGATGTCAAGCCGGAACTCCCCCCGGTGGAGCTTGAGGACATTCCCTCTCGTCCTGTCACTTGGGAGAACATATGTTTCTCAACATCACACAAAGGGACACACGGTGTTTCAGGGTGAGGGGAAAGGGATGAACCTGATATAATGAATATACAGGGATAATGAAGATTCATGGGTTCTTCTTGCAAGTTGGGTGTCAGTGTGACCTAGGTCAAGCAGGGTTTCATAGTTTTGAGATCTGTAGCAAGGGCACAAGAAAGTCATTTTGTTTAATCTGAGCTATCTGGGTGGTTTTTGCCCACTATCACAGCACACAGGCAAGTATATTAAACCGTAGCGTCTTAGATAAAGCAGGCAATCTCCCAGGGAGCAGAACTGTGGATCTCTCTTTGCATCAGATCTCTAGCACAAAATTTATGAGCTCTGTGAACTCTCTGTATAGCTGTGCCCTTAAGGAAAACTTTAGACAGTTGGCACAGTTCGGGTCAGTAGGAGACTCGGGAAAGGAAAATCCTATGTGTTTACTATTGCTTTTGAAGACACAGTTCTCATGATGGGATAAATGCTTAGGCTGTGGGGGAAGGCAAACTTGGGAGAAAGTTTATTTCAGGAGAAATAAATAGAAAAAAATGCTGAGGAAATTATTTGGATTAAAGTGACAATCAATGGTTGTTAGTCTTATTTTCTGATGTTATGATCACCCTGAAACCCATTCCTTTGGTTGACCAAGGAGATAAGGATATGTAATTGTCATTTCAGTTTATAAAGGACTATCTTTCTGGGGTCCCACTTTATGTCACAGTGTATCAGAGCCAGAGTTCAGTCCTTTTTTAGTGTGTGTTTGCCACCACTGCCTTTCAGGTTTCTTCCTTTCTCAGCTCCCATACTCCACTCCCCCTTCTGTCACCACTATCACAAGAGCTGTGAACCAGCACCTCTTTCCATGGAAATTCTGATATCACAGGGAAAAAGTTACCCTCTGCTACAGCTGCCTACAAACAGTTCATGGACATTGCAACTGGCTGACAAACCCAAGTTGTCCCATAAAAGTGGTGTGAATGAAGTCTGTTTTCATGGGTGCTGGAATTCTTTCTGCTTTGTAAAGCTATCATTAAAACTGCACCATTGTGCAGTTCCTTCTGTCTTACAGGGGATGGTGTAGCTGGCAGTGTGGTGCTTGCCATACAGAACACAGAGCTGTGGAGTCCTGCCTGCATTTGGGTCCTGTCCACTCAGCTTCTGATTTTCATTAAGTCTGGAGAAATGCAATTACCGTTGAGGGGTTTATCCTGTATTCTGTGTTATCACTCTGTGGAGATGTGTGTGTGTGTTCCCTTCCTTGGCAAAGGAGATTAATTTTCTACCTTTGTTCATGCTTTTGCTTGGTGTAATCTGCCCATCTCCAGTGCTTGGGAACTGGTCAGCTACTGGAGAGGCAAAAAAAGCCAGAATATATTGTAAACCCTGTTTCATACAGAATTGCTGTCTGTTTTATAAAATGTGTGTAGCTTTTCCCTGCAGAATCATCTGAGATACCAGCTCCTGATCATGAGGATTTGGGGTGGGGGCAATCAACTGTGGCTGGGAAGAGAGGAAGGTTCATTTTCCTCACTCCAGGTTTTCCACCTCCAGCTCCTGTATTGTGGTGAAAAGATACAGACTGTACAGAGGAAACATAGTTGGCAGATTTCTCTTCCTTGTCCTGACAACCTCTGGCTGCAAAATTAAAAGCCAGTTACTGAGTCTAGTTTCTAACAGCTTTACCCTTGCCAATGATTAGACAGAGAAACCTGGAGTAGATGGCTGTGGCCAGGCACTGTATGTGCTGAAACACAGACAGAATTACCATGGGGACCATTGCAGAGGCGGAGGGTGAACCTACGTATCCCACACTCTAACTGCCTCTCTCCTGCACACACGTGCACACACATTCACGTTGCTAGCAAAGAAATGACTGAATTTTGCCTGTTTTAACTGAAAAATCATAGTGTTCTAGCAGCAGTGCTGGGTTTCCTGATAGAATAAGCCAGAGCATTGAAGAGGGACTATGGTTTTCCGTTCCTTTTGGGTTTTGGAATAGGGTAAGGATCTCAGGAAAAAAATCAGATGTTAAAACTGTAGTAGTAAATTGTGAGCTGTATCAGTAATTTGGGAGTGGTGGTCAGAAGCAGAGGCTGCCTGGAATGGTTCTGAAATTGCAGATAATCCTTCCAGCAGAAAGGCTTAGGTGCTCCTATGTCCATCTAAAGGAAATTGGAGACTTGAACTCCTGGTTCTCCAAGATGTCCCTCATCATGACTTCTGCAGAATTCCATGCTGAGAAGGATTTGAGGCAGAGAGAGACAAATTTTCTCTTCTGAAATGAGGAACCAGGGTAGTGTGAAACAAAATCTGGGTTACCCCAAAGAGAAGATTAGACAAAGCTCAGCATGTATGCAGGCATTCCCTTCTCTGAATAGAATTTCCCGCCATAAATATAACTGATTCATAAATAAAAAAGGTTAATTTTAATTTTAAAGATTGCTCTGCTAACACTAGTGTAGAAGCAGCCCCTTTGGGACTGCTGTTGAAAATGTTGTCATGCTGTTGAAATAAAAGGGAAAAGAAACCATTTCAGGGCCTTACTGATGCTGCAGTTTGAATTTTATTGCCCCAGCCTAGTATGCTCAAAATGGGCATCTGGTAGATAGGTATGTATGTGGTAGAAAGTAACATCAGGTTACATCTAGGTTTCATCACCACCTGCTTCTATGTCCCCTACAGGAAAGGCTTGAACTTGGGGTTACAGGAGATGGGGGAGACCATGAATGGGACACATTTCTGCTCCAGCAGTTCTGTGTTGCATAAAATGCTGCTGAAACTAGAGTTACTATCTAGGCAGTTGTAGCTTGTGCAATGTGAAAAAGAGCTGCTCCTGCGTAGGAGCTGTGGAAGCTGCCTCCCTTTCTCCCTGCACTGGGACCTCCAGCAGTACAGACCCAAATCTGGTTTGCTGTTATTAGCAGGTGAGCTTTTTCCCTAGTGTGTTTGCAACCTAGATATTGCCCTGATACTTCTCTGCATGAGAACTATAATGTGTGATTTAGTGCAAGCTCTTTATAAACCAAGGTGAATCCAGCAGCAGCGTCAATGAGACTGAACTTTCTTTTCTCTGTAAGAAGCATACAAGGAATGCCTGCTGCCTTTGAGCCAAGTTTGCCTGCTTTCTGTAGGGTTATGTCATTGTGCGGAAACTCAGATTCTGCTTCTTTCATACGGTAAGATGAAGATATGTTCAGAAATACACCCATAATCTTCCACACCACAGTGGTAACTACGCAGCATTGCAGAAACCTCTGAAGCAGAGAAAATGCACGTGTGAGGGGTTTGGTCCATTTGGTGTGATCAGTTCCAAGCTTGCTGTTCAATCAAACCTCGAACTAGTTAATGCACTATTCGCTGTGTGTTTGGATGGATTGGGGTCAGTGCTGCAGTGAGCTTTCTTTGGCAGCCAGAGGAAGTGCCAGAGTTTTTAGATCTTGTAGATTTACAGGACGAACAGCTTGGCTACACAGGTGGCAAATTATTGAAAGAGTTGAGAAGTTGGAGGAATGCTCCCCAGCCCATAATTCTCTCCTGAAGAATGTGTACCATGCACCCGGCCTGCCAACCTTTCAGAGGATCCAGAGCCCTGGGAGAAAATGTGTATTCCCTGCATGTCTGCTATTCATGCTGGACAACATATTATCCAGGGAACATATGCTATATATATACGACACACTTTCTATATGGCCTGAGCTAAGACTAAGGTCCCAGTCCTGCAAATATGCTAGTGGTAACGCTTTCAGTACAACAGATTTACTCTTGAGGATCAGTTTTTCTGCAGTACTTGCAAGATTGAGCCCTCTAATGTTATAAATATCACTGGTACAAAATACTATATGGCAATTTATGGATTGGTTTATTTTATGTGTAAGTATATATACTTGTGTGTGTGCATGTGTGTACATAATACACCTTTAGAAGTATCTACGTGTTATAACAGCAGGTACATAGAGACTTAGGTAGACAGAATTTGTTAATAACAGGCCTGTTTACAGAATGGTGTTTTATTCTATAGCTTTTCAGAGATTTCTGTCTTGTAAGTGAAACAACTCCTAACTCAAAGTACTGTATCTTTAAGTACCTAAGGAAAATATATTTGTAAAGCAGAGTCACTGCAGAACTTTTCAGAGGAGTTGCATGCTGTGTCTTCAAACAGACTTGTCAGTTGGTCATTCTTATATCATTGTTTCCATTATTATGAAAGACTGAAAGCATGTGGGAAAAATAATATAAATATTATTGCCATATATGCAGAAGGAGGTGATTTTTCATACTAGATCATCAAATGAAACCTTGTAGTTGACCTGTGTAATATAACACATTTGAATAATTGGCTTTCATTTGTGGTTTTCACATGTTTTATAAATATTTATAAAAAAATTGCTGATTAAGTTGATGAGTTCAGTTACTGCCCCATTATGTAGGGAAATACAGGCTTTTTGGTGGTAAAATGAATTGCTTGTGACTGCTCTGGAATGTGGTGTCAGAGGTGGAAATACAGCCAAGAAACCTAGGCTATCTGTGCAAACTGCTGGACTAAATAATGTTTATCAAAGTGCAGTATTTACCTTTCTTGCCTGAGCCTTACTTTCTATACCACAGATTTTACTATTGAGGGCAGTACTGCTATAAAAAACACTATGAGGAGTGACGTGCATGGGATAAAGTGCAGCTTATTTCTGATCTTTCTGTTTTAATATCTGTGTCCTGATAACATTCTAAGACAGTCAATGGTCCTTTGCTCATTTCTACTGCATTGTCCTTACAGAGTTTCTTCCATGGGATTCTCTGTGGTTTTGAACCTGAACAGAGTTTGATCCTTTTCTTCTTCTTGTCCTATCCTACCTCAAACTGGGGAGTGAAACCTCATATTTAGAGTTTCTGAGAGGGAGGAAAGTGTGACATGCTGCAAGCATTTAGGGACCTGATGCTGCCTGACAGCTGATCGGAAATACACTGGTGTCAGAGAGGAAACCAGCTGTTCACTTACCTCCTGCAGAGGGGCAAGGACTGCATTGTCTCATCCAGGGGTAGTGGAGAAATTACCCTGACATTGGAGGCTGAAAAGATGAAAACAAGTAGGCTGAAAATTAATTTCCTTTAGCTCCTCTGTTTCATGCATCCGTCAGCAGTATATCTGGGCATCATGGATCTAATTTAAAAGTGTAATTTCTATCCCAAAAGATTATATTTGCTGTAGTTCCTGCTCTCAAATCAAGTTCAAGGGAGGACCAAACATGGAGGAAAGGTTATTTCTGTTTCTGTATGGTTCTGGAGCCCTGCTTTAGCCTCATTCTTTGTGGATGTGTACATATGTATGTCTACACATAACCTCGTAACATGTTTTATGCTCCACATAAGTTACTTGTCCCTTATTTACAACTTGCAGTTTTCTTCCCTTCTCTAAGGACCTGCAGCTCTTGACCTTTTAGCCTAGTAAATTATTTACACATGAAACAGTGAATCAAAATGATAGGTCTCAGGAAGATGCTGCTTATTCTCAAGGAGCAAAAACACATTTCTTCATGAAATCTCCTTCCTGAGGCTTTCATTTTAGGCTTGTGTGTCTTATCCTCCTCATCCCTTCCCCTTATGAGAAGGAGAGGTGCTCCTGTTTCACACGGCTGTTTCATTTGCAAAGGGAAATGTTCTTTCTACCTCTAATTTTAAAACATTCCCTTGATATTTTGGTGATGGGGTGAGAGTACATTAATTTGATCTTTCTGGAACTGGATAGCAATGAAAGAATGCAAAGAAAAGGTGTGTGTAACAGCCCAAGTTGTGATGGAAATCCCAGACTGAGGGAGATACTGGCAGAGATAGAAATGCTGAAAGGTCTAAACCTCCTTCTGGCTGCCCAAATACTCATTCTTTGTATGAACAACACCTCACATGAAGGCTGGTTGGCTTTTATGCCCTGAACATTTTGTCTGGAGAGCATAGTCGTGGCCGTGGCCTTGATTTGACATGTTCAGTTGTGCATGTGCCTGGGATTTTAGAGGCCATCCGTACTCCCGTAATTACACATTGTAGGGTCTAAGGCAACTTGTAGAGGAAATGCTTTCCAGCATGTTTTCTTTTTAGGTCCATTGTTGTCTGGCTGCCCAGGTGACGTGCTTTGGGGTTAATTTTAAAGTTGTCCAAAGCCCCCCAATCCATCTTAAGTCTGTAGCTTGCAGTAACTTCCCACTTTTAAAGTCTGAAATAAAAATGCTTTATACTAGATTTTTTTTTCCTTAAAAAAGAGGTTATTTCACATCAAGAGCTTCTAGAAAAGGTTATTTTTAATACACTGTAAAGTACACATAACACTGTTTCTCAGTAGAGCTCTTACAGTTTCTTTGATGAAAGGCGCTATTGTATATGAGACAATTGCGCACAAGGGGTGATGGAGATTTTTTTTTTCCTAGAGCTATATTAATCAAATTGAGAAAATGGCAGTACAGTCCTCGTAGCAAATACCTTGTTGGTACTCACATAGTTTTATCTGCAGTGCAGAGAAAACATACACAGAGAAATGTGAACTCAAGAAACAAAGTAGATTGAAAACAGAAAGTTATGTAAATCTTGTGATTTCTTACCACAGAATTTTGCCTATTGAATGAATGTGGGAAAATAAACAAGAAGACAATATTTGCAAAGCAAAGGTTTGTTTTGGAATTACCTCTATCAGTGGTTTTTTTTTTTTTTTTAAAAAAACCCCAGAGTTTCCCTTCACATTAAAAGGTCTGAACGTGCTAAGCACCTCACTTTCTGAAACTGCCCTGGTTCTGAGACAAAAAAGGAGAAGAATGCATTCTGACATTATAAAACTGAGCATTTTCTGAGAATAAGTGGTTTATTTTCTCAGGAGCATAAGGAATTTTATAATTCATGCATATTTCATGAGGAAGTTGGCCAGTTGGTGGATATTTCATGAGAAATAAAATTTCTACATCATTAAATGGACGAAGAATAAATTGAAAAGAAACATGTATCATTTTTTATGAGAGGTTTTAATTTTGTTTGTTGTAGTTTAAGAAACTAGAATGTAAGTTGACAGTCCTGCTGTTGCTACCACTCATGAAAAGGTGAGTTACACCTGTCATATAGTAACATACAGGTCCCCCAAATGTTATATTGAGGGGAAGAAAGACTTGTGTAAAGGCTTTTTTTCACAATGTGGCTCTAAAAGGAATATCAGGTTAGTAATTGTCTCCTATAAATTTTACATTAAAAATAAATAAATAAAGCCGGGCTTGATCATGAAATCCATGAAGTGAAAAATACCTTATATCCTCCTCCTTGTATTCAACTGCATAAAACTGCCGCCTTCTGAGCTTCGCGTGATGCTGAGCGCTCATCATTTAACTAACACAAAGTAGCCAAACACACTGCAGCTGGTATTTGAGATCCTTTTATCCATCTTTCTTCATATACACACACACAGAGACACAAAAGTTAGTTTCCTTTAGGCAATCCAGAGCCCTGGGAGAGTGGCAATTTCTTTGATTGCTTATTGTAGCTGTAGCACTGGAGATAAAAGTTTAATGCATTCTTATTGTCTCAGTGCTTTTAAGTATTCAGCTGCACCGAGCAATGCATCTTCATCCATGTAGCCAACTGAATGTAGTGGTTTAAGATTAACAGATACAATGTCAGTGCCACTGTCTCTTTTTTGTTGGTGCTCAAGACATCATTTGCATTTGAGGTAAGTGAAGCTGTAACAGTCTCTGGCAGATGGGGAACGTACAGTTCAGGTACGAGACAATGCTAAGAACTCGGTTAAGAGAGACAATAGCAGCAATTCACAAATATGATATTACTGCAGCAAATGATGGGCAAATTGGCTTGGAAAACCTAGGACTGACCCAAAATTCACCTATGGAAATCTGCTGCTGTTGAGCTGCTGGGCTAAGCGTGTTTATTGAGGGTGAGTGCTGGGCCATGAGCACGGCTCAGCTGAATGCTGCTTCTGAGAGCTGAGGCACTGCTGAGACTGACCCCTTGTCTTCACCATTCCCTCCGTTTTCCTAGAGGGAAATGAGAGAATTGTTTAAACCAAGACAGAAATTGCCACGCTGCTCCCATTAGATAGAAACAAAAGAAGGCGGATGCCAATTTTTAGGCTGTCCTAATTTTAGACTGACATTTGAATATTTCTCTTGTCTTTTGTCACAGCGCTGGTTTCCCTTTGCAACTCCTAGGAAGATGCTTATTGTGCTATCTTCATGGCATTTCCTCTCCCCTCTCCTAACCGCCATTCAGCTCTTGTTGCAAAAGGGAGGTCAGGAGAATAATGTCTTTTTGCTGACACACGGGTAACCCAATCCTCCACCCTGTTGGTCTGCTGTGCTGAATTCCAACTCATCTGATTGCACTGAGGGCTATTGTGCTGTCCCTGCCATCAGAGCTGGGTAATTGATATGCTTGAAGGGACTTTAATGAGGAAGAAAGCTAATTAGTTAATGTTAGGAGTGAAAAATAAGTCCAACAACCTTGTAGTCCATTTTGTTCCATTGTGGCTTCCCACAGTGCTTACCATGGAGCCTAATTCTGAGCTGAGCATGACTGAATTGAAAGCTTGGCAAATCCTAGTGGCAACTGCAAAGCAGAACTGGGGTTAAGTTCAGGGTCTGGGTCTTAGCTGTGGTTGGAGAGGATGGGGTGTGTGCTGGTACACCCCAGGGTGTCTGCTCTGGTAAATATATATGATGTGGGGAGGGCTATGCAGGAACTGCTATGCAAACTCTGATATTGGGAGTTTCCTCTAAAGGAACCGCTGAGGATGCAGGTCCCTGTGTTGACCAACCAGCCCCATAGCAGCAGGGAGGGGAGTGCAGTTGTGGACATGTGGTACATCAACACATGTACCTAAATGTTTCCAGTAACCCCTGCTGTCCTCAGGCATATGCAAATTCTTCAAGATTCACATAGTTTGGTGGGATACAGCCTTACCTGTCCTGTGAGGAATGGAAGAAGATATGGAGGGGGAGAGCAGAGCTGTAGAAGTTATACTCTGGTGAAATAAGTGAGCAAAAGAGAGTAATAGAAAATAAGGCAGAGAATGAAAAAACATACAAACCAGATGCTGAATCTGGTCTTTGCTTTCCAGGTGTTTGTAGAAATTAGCTAAAACTGGTGGAGTGACAAAGCTTCTGGTGTACTCGTCTAGGTGGAGTGACAAAGCTTCTGGTGTACTCGTCTAGGCTTTCAGGTAGCAGGTGAAGGACTGGAGGTGTCATGGTGGAACTCAGGATTCCAAATGACACTGATGTGCCTACTACTGTTGCTTTCTCTGTCATGGGGGGTGGGGTAGGGTTGTTTTCTTTAAATTTGAAATGAAAAAATTTCAGTCAGAAGAGTCCACCCTCTCCATCAAGTACAAGAACAAACTCAGCCTTCAGAAGTTTCTTATCTGTGTCTTCTTGAAACCTCCCCAAATCCATTCTGTATAGTTTTCACATTTTAGACCTGGGATAAGAAGTCCTAACTGGATCAGCAAGATTGCCCTAGATAATCCCTTGTGTCCTCATTTTATTTGCTAGTTTAATGCTCTCCCTATACTTGGACACAGTAAAACTAGCTGAGGCAATTTGCATCAGGTTTTAAAGGTTTCAAAGACCACCAGAGTCTGTGGAAGTTTCATCTCTGACTGTGATAGATGCTGACTCCGTCCTTTAGAGAGGAAAAGACAATGAGGAAGCAGAGAATGAATTGGAAAGAAGCAAAAAGAAATGGGATGGGAAAAAGACAGCGAAGAGATAATCAAACATGGCTGAATAGTGTTTGTTCTGAATAAGTTGTTCCCCAATGTGACCTTCAGATTTGTATTCTTTGTGCAGAAATCCAGTTTCTTCTAGGAAGTCCTGTAAACACCACCTGCTTCTGGTGCTTTAGATAATGAGATGGACTGGAACTAGACCAGACCTTGAGCACAGCTGGGGCTGAGGCTGATCAAAGTGGGAGGGCAGTTAGAACTTACCAATTATTTGAGAGTCAAGAGTAAATAAAAAACTTTTTTCAATAAAAATATCTTATTGAATGTTGTGGGACTCTGGGGAGTGAGCTGTTCACATGAGATGAAACTCTCCTAGTTGTTCATGATAACTAATGTTTGAAGACATCTTTGGGATATTGATCTAATAGCTACTGCTTTGTCCTTGTTTGTCTCAGCCTTGTCTTGAGAGCCTGGGAATGGTACACAGCCACACTTTGTAGGCCAGTATATTTCCAGGTCCTGGTTCCTTATTACATAGTTCTGAGACACTTTTGCCTGTGAGTAGATTCCTCTTCCTCCAAGGCGCACGAAGCAGAGCAGGAAGGCAATGAGAAGGAAGTTTCCAAGTTTAGGAATAAGGTATTCATATGATGGAATGTCTGCCACTGGTACTGTCTCCCTTGAGAGTTCCTTTAGCGCTATGGATTTGTGCTCAGGGGCACGTCTGGAGTATTGTGTCCAGTTCTGGGCTTCCCAGGACAAGAGAGATGTGCAGCTACTGGAGACAGTCCAGCAAAGGGCCACTAGGATACCTGAGGGACTGGAGCCTCTCTCTTGTGAGTAGAAGCTGAGGGCTGGGACTGCTGAGCATGAGGAAGAGAAGGTGCAAAAGGGATCTCATCAACATGTACAAATACCTGAAGGGAGGGTGTTAAGAAGGCAGAGCCAGGCTCTTTTCAGTGGTTCCCAGTGTCAGAGCAAGAGGCAAGGGGCACACATTGAGACATGAGAGGGTCCATCTTAAAATTGAGAAACACTCCTTTGCTCTGGGGGTAACCAAACATGGGAGCAGCTTGGCCAGAGAGTTTGCAGACTCTCCATCACTGAAGATATTGGAAAGTCATCTGGACACGATTCTGGGCAACCAGCTGTGGGTCACCTTGCTTGGTATGTGCTTGGATCACTTGACCTCCAAAGGTCCCTGCTAACCTCAACCAACCTGTGATTCTGTGATGTGTGTTTGCATTTTTCCTGAATATGCTTGTTTTTGCATTTTTCCTGTATATGCTTGTTTCTGCATTTAACCATGTGCTCTGTGGCTTCTTGCCTATGCCTCTGTGTCTGTGCACCCACATGTGCTATACTTTGCTAAAATATATTTGTCAGCACGCACATGAGAGCGCTCACGCGTGACTGCAGTATATTCACAGGTGCATCACGCCTACACTCTCCTTGTGTTGCTAGTGCTGCCGTAGCTGAATGTTTGTTAGCAACCACGAAAAATTTTCCCAAGAAGGTCGGTCCTTTTAAAAGGAAAACTTGAGAAAGGGAAGGCTACTTAACTCTCCTGTCTTGCAGAAGAGGTGCAAAGCTGCCATTAACAAGTGGCCAGCTTCAATGCTCAGGCTTCTCAGACCTCTTCCAGGACCCTGGCATTTTAATGGTATCTATGTCATTTAAATGGAAACATCCTGGTGCTTAAATATTCATCCCATCAGTGTTCTGACAGTTATATTTGCCAGGCCCTACCTGTGTTCGTTAAATAGTCTGTGTCAGGAGAATCATTATCAGATGCAGTTGCAAATATGATACTGAGTATCTGGAACTTAATGAGTTTATTTTTTCTTCCTCTGTATCTGGTAGCAAAATCTAGCTACTTCCTTACAGTATGTGCTTTCAGCCTGAATTCCAGATTGTGCAGCTTGACTGCCTGCCTATCCACTGCTCCCTTTGCCCTTTGAAAAAGCTTTTGGCCAGATTTCAGCTAGACTCATCAAATCACAAAGACAATGAAGTTCCTACGAATTTTATGAAAACTCATGACTGGATAGCAGAGAAAGTCCAAAATTACTCCCCCGGTGAGAGCAAAATAGGCAGAATTTAGCAATCAGCCACTGTTTGTAGCTCCCAGCCAACCAATAAACAAGTTTATAGTTGTGACCCAGCTTCTGCTCCCTCCAAGGAGAAGGGAGACGTGCAAGGGAGATCCCGGCTTTTGGGAGAGACAGGGGACATTGCACTGGGGAGAAAAACAGTTCAGGGATAAAAGACACAAAGCTGTAGGGAACCAAGCTTCATTATGTCTGGTGCTCGTGGAATAACTTGTTTTGATAAGTAGTTCTGAGGCCTTAAAAAAAAAATCAGTAATAGTAACCAGTGCTTCCTAGCAACCCTACAAAAACAAAGCATTCTGTGCAGCTTAGTTTTCATGAGCAACAGTGCTTCATTACAGTAACAGATTTCAGTTTGAGCCTTTCAGAGGGTTCCCAGTAAGCAGAGAGAATGGGAAGAATACTGGCTTGGCCCTGTGAGGTGGTGTCCAATCCAGCATTCCTTGCATACAGAAGTTAATGGAAGAACTAGGTGTACAGAGGATTCTGACTTAGAGTTTATGTTGTGCTGCTCAAGAACTGAGCAGCAGTAGCAGCCGTGTGTGGACATGAGACAATTATAAAGCGACTCTGTTTATTTGTCTTGCCTCGTACTTTGTCTGTAGGGCATGAAAGATACAGGATCCTAATCTCATGTTAAATGACTTATATAATAATTACTGTAAGTGTGCAGATGAGATGCTCTGGTTAGGATTCAGTACAGATTGCTTAGCTAATCATGCCTTTCTCAAAATCCTTCTCAGGCTGGAAACATTCTCAGTGGCATGTACTTAGAGGCAGAATTATCATTTTAGGAAAGTAAGTTTAGTGAGTCAAAGGAGCAGGATTTGGTGATGGATCACATGTGTCACAGGGGGAGAAGGAGCAGAACTTCATCTGCAGAATTTACAGCTTGTACTTGGGTGGGAGCAGCAGCCATTTGTGTATCCTGCAGGGCTGAGACACTCTGACATTTATACTGCAAACAGCCTCATGCTTTGTGTGACCTAACATCTCTGATCGTCCTACATGTGGGTGAGGTTAATGCCAATGTGCTTCTAATAAGGCGATGAACAGGACAGAAGTTTCATCCCCCTCCTTTCCATCCTCCAAAGATCAGGTCACTGCTGGGTGACTGAAGAGACACCCTTTGCCCTTTCCCAAGAAATAAGCTGTTAGCTTTTAGCTCCTTTCTGGAAAATGAAAACAGTGTGCTCCACAGCGAGAAACTCCTGCATGGGGGACAGGCCTCTGGCACACAGGACACGAGTTGAAAGAAGTGTTGAGCCTGGACTTCTCCTGGCTCGCCTCCCTCGAAGGTTCACATGGTATTTGGGAGCATGAGGAAAAAGGTAGAGCTCCTGGAGAGGGCCGCTGAGGTTTAGCAAACCTGTACTGCTGTGGTAATGATGGCAAATACACATGGGTCTCAATGCCCCTGCCAGTCGCCTGCTGTTAGGGACTACCTGGGCTGAAGTGTTACTAAATCTGATTAACTGGGTTTGATGCCTCCTTGCTGGTGTTGATGGGAGGCAAATCACTTGCATTGCCATTATTCTTGCGTGGCTGGAACTTATTGGCCCCCAGTGCAATTTTTTAAGTCTGTGCCAGGTTGCAGCCCTGATTCAATGGCTTGGGAAAGTCTGCAGGACCACAGGGTAAACTAGGCTTGTTCTGCTTCTACTATGCACCTGCTCCACCTCTTCTTCTAGCCTATCTATACCCTATCCTAGCCCATCCCGAGAATGAAAACATATCCTGTAGTTATATATTAAATGTTCAGTCAGTGGCACACATGGGAATCTCTCACTCCATGAGAAACCAACACATTTGCACACCGCACAGGGAGGGACCTGTTGGTATTCCTGCACCAAGCGTGTGACTCAGACCAGTTGGCTTCTGTCTTGCCTTCCCCCTCTGCTAACGCTGCCTCTTGCAGCTCAGCACAGCCTCTCTCCCCCGTCATGACCCTGTGCTCAAGACACTGCCCAGCTGCCTCTGGCATGTGGGGTTATGCAGAAACAGTCTGAAGTGTGCTGTTCTGCAAATAGCTGGTGAGCTGTTCAGCAACCCATTGCTCTCAGCAGGCTGCGTTAATGAGCAGGCACTGCAGCTCCAGTTTGCCCGGGGGTCCCTTGTGATACCCCAGCATTGACTTGCCAAACACAGCCCCTTACCTTGAATGTTGGAGGAGAGGAAACTTTCCAGGTCTGACACACTGACTATATATGCTGTCTCGCAAGAGAGTTTGTTAATATTTACTAGCTTTTGTAATGACCTCTGGGATCCCTGAACAGATTTGGGAAAATCTTAAGAGGCTTCTTTTTTGGCTGAGATTTACGGTGCACAGAGCAGATTTGAATCCCAGCTCCGGGGAGTTTACAGCGTAGGGTAGAATTGAGCAACACATGGAGCAGACCTAAAGAAACCGCTCCAATCCTCTGCAGAAAGAAGGAACTGAATTTCAGATATGCTGACTGGCTACTGCTGCAGGCCACAAAGGGTCTCCGGAGTTGTAAAACCTGCAAATCTCATCCCTTTGCCCCAGCACAACTTTTCAGCACCATATAAAGATGCTGCGTCACAGCATGCCTATGCACTGCTGTCATGCTACAACATAAGCACTGACGAGCTTTGGCTTCATAACCTTCTTCCAGCAGGCGAGCTCCCAAGAGAAGGCATCCCCAGAACACACTCCAAAACAGGCAGCCGGGAACAGAAAGTTCAGCACAAGCTTCAAGTGCTTGCAAGTTCTGCTGCAGTGTCCTTGAGTGCCCTCCCTCTGCCCCAAGTTTTTGCCTCTAATGCATCCAGCTTAATCCATTTTATGAAACGTTCCCTTCCTGTTTCTCTCCACTTTGTCAGCTCTCCAGCTCTGCTCCAGCCCCATCTCTTACTGCTTTTCCTTTATTTCCTTTTAAGATCACTCTTTCTATGAGGTGTTTGGATCCAAAGCACTAATCTGTTTCTTGCATTGTGGCTCTTCATCACAGTTTTCTCTCATTTTGCTCCCTAGGTTGCTCTCTGTTGTAAAGCATTTGGGACGACGTGGTTATAAGATGTGATTAAAAATAGTGTTTGATCTAATCTTGGCACACAGGACTATTAATCCCCATTAAAGCTTGGGGAGGTGGGTGGGATTTGAAGGTAAGGATATTTCAGTTCAAAAGTACATAAGGGGAATTTGCATTTTTCCCTAATGTTTGCTTCTCTGAAGTAATAAGATGCTGTCTTCTTCAGTACTTCCTGCACTATTTGTATTTCCCACTGTAAAAATGCAATGAACTCAGCATGGCTTTCAAGGTGAGGATTTCTAGGTCTGTCCCCTTAGTGGTCACTGTATCACGTTATCACAGACCAAGACAGAAACTTAAAGTCTGAGAGCTGATTTTATCTGGACTTTTAGTGCAAAATAAGCAGTAGCAGATATTAGGGAACTTTGCTTAAGGCAGTGCTTAAAATAAGCAAACAGGAACCTCTGTGTGGCAGTGTTCAGGAGCTCCACCTGTACTGTTTGGGGAATACTGGGTTCTGTGGGCTGTGTTTTGAAAGTGCAATGCAAATGGGAGTCTGTTACTTGAAGCAGTACCCTTTCAAAGCTTCCCCAAAACTAGAAATAGGAAACCTCATAGCCAGAGCTTTCCCATAAAGGCATAGATGTGCCAAGCTTTTTTTTTTGACTGTTCTCTGTATTAAACTTAAACCTGATTCTGATTTCGTTTGTACCACTAAAAATCACAAGAGCTGTTAATTCTGAATATTTAGGAAGCTTTCAAAAAGTGAGTTGACTGTTCTAGAAATTAATACAATTAGCAACTCAGCTTCAGTGCAGTTAGTCCATAGTGGCATGGGTACAAGTGAGGCAAGATTTAGTCCTTAAGGAAGCATTATTATGGGTGTGTAACACATGCGAATAGAAGAAACTCTTCAGTTGATTGTAAATATTTATTTCCAAGGTTTCCCTGGGTGGACTTCAGTCCACACACCCCAGTCTACTTGCACCTGAAGTGTGATCAGTGGAGATGAAGGGTATTATAACAGGTAGAGAAGAAGTGAGAATATTAATATGACATTTTCCCTTTTACTGCATTTAAAGCATCTGATCCACAGCAGCCATCTGGACCTGTAGGCTCTGAGGAGCTCCAGTGTTGTTGCCTGGGGCTGTGCAGACCTTGGCGGTTGCTGACTTGGAGGACTCCCCTCGTAGGGGCACTCCCCACCTTCCCTCCTGCCTCACCAGTGCTGCAGCCAAAGATGCTGGAGCTGCTAGGGAGGGGTGCCAAAGAAACCCTACAATATATGGAGAGCTGACCTTGGGCTGTTTGGCTGTGTGCCATAGGCCAAGACACCATCATCCTGTAAAATAAACACCTCCTCGTCCTTAGCACGGCAACGTCTGTGAAGGATAAAGGCCAATCTGACTGCTGATGCTGCCAAACTGTCACCCCATTACAGTGTTGGGGGAATCTCAGCCACTCATCCCAGCCCTGACTGATGTCTCCCAGCCTGGATAATGAGATGCAAACACTTTGATTTGCATGCCCGAAGCAGATAGGCCTGTCCCAGCGGAGGGGCCATATGTGCAAACTTCAGGTGTCCTCGCCAGGGCTGCATATGCTTTAAAGTGATTTATTTTTTGGAACTCTGTTGCTTTTGCTGCCAGACTGTATAATGTCTTTTCAGTTTGTCCCCTGGCATCCTAGATTCCATTTTAATGGAGTTTATCTTGTTGCCCTCTAAAATGGGATGTCAGTGGATGGCTCTTCACTTCTGTTAATAGAACAGATAGTGACCTCCCTTGCCAGCCTACAAAACAGCCTGACAACACTGGCTGTAGGTTTCAAAGGTGGCAGATGGGATTCAGCCTCTAAAACCTAGTCCTATACTTAGATCTTGATTCAAATCCATGCCTTTATGTCCTGTATCAGCCTTCACAAGCTGCACTGCGAGTCCGTAAGGTATGGAACGCACTTCAGGGTGGAATGACCCCCGGTACAAGTGACTGTACCTTGATTTTTTGGTGAATTGAAGCTTTTGTTAAGGCAAATATCATTTGAGGAATCTGTGGTCCCTATGGTTTGAGGAAGGTCTTCTACAGATGGATTAGTACAGGGCGCTGCTGTTAATCTAGCTATAGCAACAGCTTGAAGAAGTGGCCCTTCAGCAATGGTAGAATATAAAATTTCCACAGCTGCTCTAGCTTTTGTGTGTGGCAGGATTTGGTAGCTCTGGAGCTGCTGGGTTTGCTATCACAGGGACCAGGGGTTATGTGGCACTTGGTATTCCCAGGCCATACTGAAAGTTTATGGGTTGGAGAAGGGATAGAGTGTACAAAACCACTCCAAACCTGGGCACTGGACCTGGATACTGAATGCCTTTTCCACAGGTCCTCTAAGAAAAATCTTCCATATTATGCCCATGTATTTCTGGTTTTATGGGACAGCTACAAAATCAAAACATCTAACAATAGCACCGACATTTCTGTAGGTTCATTGTCACTGCTACTCATTTCACGTGGCTGTTCTTTGAATAAAGGGTATTCTATGAATGGTGATATAAAATGGCAATTGATGTTGACATTGCAGATTGTTGCATACTTCTGAAGAGCAAAACTTGTGTCCCAGTGACCTTGCCAGAAATTCCAGTTTACCAGTTTGTGCAGGTTTTTGTATCCTTTAAATAACTGTTTCTCATGTGTTATGAAGGACTCTGCTATTTTGAAGGACAGAAGATTCATGTATGAAATTAGCATATTTATAGATTATGTAAATATAAATATAATTTATACAAAATCATGGTGTGCTGCACAAATATAATCTCTGCTCCCCTGTCATACCTCATGTGACCCATATGCACTTCATCACAAACTACCTAAGGTCTCTGATATATCAATCAATCACTAGAAGGATTTGTAGTGCAAAAAAAGACACAGAGCTTCTACCCAGAAAAACTTGCATCTCCTGTCTTCTGTTTTGTAAACAAAAACCTCCCCAAACCCATAATATATGTCAAAGTAACACCCATAGAGGTGCTTGCCGCATGTGGTTATGACTATGTAAATTTTTTATCACTTGATGACTCTTGCCCAGTTATGAAATTAATGCAGAGGCTTGTATTGTGGTGGAAGGGACAGAAAGTTTGTACTTGTATATGTGGGCATACCATTTGTGCCCACATTGATTTCCATCCCTTGTATTTGCAGTGCAGAGTGCTGAGGGAGGCATGTATAAACAGTGCCAGCCACATAACATGTGGCCAGGCACGTCTTGGAGCTTTATAATTTTCTGCTGTGCTGGGCCTCTCAGCTTTATTTGTCTCGGCTGTTGCCCTGCAAGCTGAAACTATGCTCCTGGATGGTTAATTTAGCTCCCCTAGCCCTAACCTGGGCTGTGACTTCTGACTGGGGAGCTGTTCGGACACACCTGAGGTCTATTTAGTGGTGGTGTTGTTATCCACTTCCTAGGGATAGAATAAGTGTGGGTGATGCATGTTCTGGGTGATCATGGGAACTTTAAGTCTATTGACAGACTGTGGATGATCCAGTTCTGCTTCAGATAAGTGAGGGTCATAACATGAGTACTGTGTGAGCAAATGTATAAACAATTCAAATGCCTGATGTGTCTAAACCAAGGGAGCATCATTTTTGAGAGAGGCTGTTTCATGGGATGCCTGAACACAGAGGGCTTTTTGTCCTGGCTTGTTCAGTTAGGTGGAATCAAACTAGTTAATGAAATCTGGCTGCATATTTAAATCACCCCTTGCACGTTCTACTGCCATCTGAAACTGTGGACGCTAATCTCACTGGGATTAGGCAGACTGGTTTCCTAATATCTGCTGTTGCTGCAGTTGACAGGAATAATATATGAAGCAGGCAGCAGCCTATGGTTTGATTTTTTTTTTTTCAGGGCACTGGGTTCTTACAAGTGGCAAGCTGAACGCACAGTCCTTCAGATGTGCTGAGACACGTGACAGGCCAGTCACGCAGGCAGAAAGCTATTTGCTGCCATGTTTCCATGCTTCCAAGGTACAAAAGATCAAATTCGTGGAGTCTTTTAAAAGAGGGTTACCCCAGGGATGAATTTGGCCCAGGGAGGAGTCTATAAAGCAACGAGAAACAACACAGAGGGGAGAAATGAGAGCAATTAAAAAAATGAACCTGCTTGACCCTAATTTTGCAAATCTCTAGCTGTCAAAGAACGTACCTCAACTAATTATGTTTGGATGTGAAATTATGGAATCATTATAGCTCTGATTACACAGGTCCCCCAGCTCTTGCCTGCCATGCTATCTGGGTGTGTGTGCACTTTCTAATGTGATTTTTCAGTTTAAATTTGCTTTCTTGTTTTAGCTGTCCAGTTCTCCAGCCGTATCCAGAAATAGGCCTCTAAAAAAGAAATAATTGTATCCCACATCTGAAATGTGCTATCCTCAGCTGTCCTCCCACCTCTCTCCTTTCTCTTTCTCCTTTTGGCCTTTAGAGACCGGAGTCGCTGCTGTAGTTGGGCAATTATGCTTCAAAGCTGAGAAATGCACTGAACTTTGCCAAAAAACTGCTGAAGCAAGCGAAGCACTCAGGCTTTGAACGTATGGTGTGGAAGTGCAGTCGCTTCCTTGTCAGATGTTCTCAGGGTAAGAGCAGGGCAGCTAAATTTGAAATAACAAGCTAATATGAATGTTGGGTGGTTGAGAAACTTTGAGTTGAGGTAGCAAATTAAGTGTAATCTCTCTGATACAAAATGTGCCTTCAGTTCCAGGATAAGGTCTGAGGTATAAAGACTCAGGATTTCTGAGTGTTTCTGAAAAAAGCATCTTCAAATTTGGTCAGCTCAAATACCTTATTTTATCTTTATTTTTATTTTCCATTACCTAATGCAGCTGCTTGCGAAGTCCACACTCTTTTTCCTTTATTAGTCAGACTGCCAAGATGCTCTGCATAGTATAAGAATAATTCAGCTATCCAAGCCTTTATCAGAGACCTTGCTATGAGAAATCAATATGACCTGACATCCCCAAGCAACTCTGAAGACAAACCCTTTGCCTGCACCTCTGATAATCAGGAGCAATTCTGCAACAACAAATTAATGGGTACAGCCTTGCACTTGTCATGCTGAGCCCCTGCATCCATGCTCCAGAGAGGACAGTCAAGCAAGGTGTGACTGTTGGGACACAATATCTGTAAGACATCTATAACCCTGTCCTTGTCAGCAACTTCACATTAACAAACCAACTTTATATGTGTGCATCAGAAGTTAGAGAAAACAAACCAAAAACCCTCTGCTGCAAAGCACCAGTCCCAAAAATAGATTTCAGAGAGATTGTTACATTAAACAGCTCAGAGAGGAAAGGATGCTTCGGAAAATAGCTTGCAACAGTCCTTTCAGCAGCTCAGGATTGTATGGTAAATAATGCAGGAAGGAAGGGAAACTGCAGACTCTAAATGGATGTGCTGGAAGATCTCATCAGCACCTGAAATGTCTTTGGAGACTTTCCAGCAGCAAGGAAATACACCGCTGACATAACTAGTTTTTCTAACATCTGCCTTGGCCTCCCTGGCTCCATGGAGAAACTGAGTTTCTGAGCACACAGGGGGGAGCAGGGCTGAGTCATGGGCTTGGGGGGAAACCCTGAGCTTTAGCTCAGTGAACCCACCAACCACAAGCAAAGGCAAAGCAAAGGCTTGGATCTCCTGTGCAATTCTGGCTGCAGATAGCAGAGGTGCACAGGGAGGAGCAGGATTTGGTCATTCAAGGCTCAGAGATGAGAAGAGTTTCAAATTGCCTCCCTGTTTCAGGCAGAACAGGATCCTTCATGGCTCACTTATACTTCCTGATCTCTATAGCTCTCTCCGAAATAATATTTACCGGCCAAACTGGTGGCCCTGCTGAATGACAGGCATGGGTCTGCAGCTGGTACCAGACGTTTCTTCTCTGGCACCCGAAGACTGCTATTAGCTTTCCAGGATTTTGCATTCCTGGCTTCCCCAGCTGAGTGATGATATCTGTGTCCCAAAATGACGTGATCTGGCAGCACAGTTAATTGAGTTAAGTAAACTGATACAGAACAGGTATCTTGTACTGTAACAACCACCACCGAGAAAGCCATCACTGTTTCTAGCTCTTGTTTGTTGGACATTTTAGACTTTCTCTCTCTCTTTTTTTGAAAAGAATTTATGCCCATGAATTTGAAAAAAAAAAAAAAAAAAAAAAGAGCTTTAATCGGGAAGGAGATGTAGACCCAGAGGGGGTGAGTGTAATGTAATAAGAACATAGCAGAGTTAGGAATGGGACTATATGCCCCTGACCTCTTATCACCTAGCATAACAACGCTGTAACATGAAAGCAGCCCTTCACTTGCAATGACAAGATGACTGAAATGGAGTTAAAACTTTTCTTTCAAGGCCTCTTTGTCCTTCGTTTGCCCCCTTATAGAAGGTGGTTTTAAAGCAGTGCCCGAATGAGCCTGGAGACCTGCTGTGTTGCTTTCCAGAAAGAATTTGTGCTCATTACAGAAATGGCCAGCAGATTATTTCATGTATATGTTTTCTGCATACTGAAAAGTGTTTATGGAAGCAGATTTCATGCTTTATCATCGATCCAAACAGACACTTGCAAATGTATCCTCAGTAAGATGTTAATGTGTGTCAATATGCGTGTATAAGCAGCAGTGTTTGCATGCTTAATCGTGCACGTGGCCCCAGTTAATTAGACAGTCAGTTAATGCTTTATGTCTGTGGGTCTGCATGTGCAATCATTTGTCCAGAACCTCATTAATTTTGCTGGCTGCCCCTCCTGTTTGAGTTCACAAATCAAGCTGAGCATGCACACAAATCCCTTTGAGTAGGTTTCTCTAATAAAGCAAATCAGGCATCAGAGGAAACTCTCAAAGAGTTCTGAAAACAACAAAGCTATAAAGGGCCAACCTGGTGATTTTGCAAAGCTGCTTTGTGCTATGAAATGGGAGCCATAAAGATCAGTTGAACATCACCCTCTGCAGCTATGGGCAAGCAGGACTCTTCTGTCTTCTAGTTACTTGTTGTGTGTATATGTGTGTATCTATATATAAACATTCAGTTATTGTCTCTGGTTTTTTTGTGTGTACTTAGTGTAGATGTCTCTTCTGATACCTCTGCCTAAAGTACAGAGTGTCTACCAATTACCACATCTAAAGAAATACCCCCAGTTCACAACAACCCAGGTAGCACAGACTTAATGTACTCTTGTAGATGTGGATTGTAGATATACAAGAGCAGATTGCTTTCACATGCTCATTCTCAGCCCAGGAGAATGTAGGGAAGGGGCTTTCTTGAAAGTGGAATTGGATAAGTAACAGTACCACTCACTGTTCTAGGTTACTCTCAAACACAGCGATGAGACCTCTGGGGATGGTGATGTGGTCATTAGCAAGGGAAGATACTCCTTCTTAGTGATCAACAGAGCAGTAGGGCAGAAGTGTAGGAGATTCTTGCTTTCTTTTCTCCTTGTGTTCTCTCAAATACAAAGCAATAAGCATCACTGAAACAGCCTAGCCCTGATCACGGGGTGAAATTCTCATTCCCACAGACTGCAGTGCAGACAGCATTTCACTCAGGATCTTCCAGGCATCATTCCATGTTACTGTTACTGTAGATAGTCTCTTCTATAGATAGAAAGATGAAAATGCTTGTGGAGTAGCAGCCTTCTTTCCCCTCCCTGCTGCCGGTGTGTTACGCTTCTTTGAACCGCTCTGCTTGCTTTATACACCTCTATTGGTGGAGGCACAGCACGAGTTCTGACTATGCTTTTGCCATCTGCACTGCAGTCCCCATTACGGATGCAGGGCTGAGCATCTTATTTCACAACTGACTGAAGACAAGGGTATAAGCCCATGTGTGCGCGTGAGGTTATTCCTTTCATTATTTGAAACTGATTTGGGGGTTGGCAAGGTAGGAGGTTCAAATTGGGGAAAGTTGCTCATGTAAATGTTCTCTGCAAAAATAAAAGGACTAGTTATAATTTTTAAAGGACCAACCTACAACACAGATATGGACATAATTAAAAAATGGGTTAGACCTGCACCGTATAAAAGCCTAGCTACCTGTTTTAGCCACATTGAACTGTTTGCCTGGACAAACCTTGCGCTAGGGGAGTGTTATTTCAGCACTGCAAATACACAAGAATCTATGTGGAAATGTGGTAATTACATGGCTTGGTTCCCTGTGTATCTCCAAACTGGACTGTGTTACTGTGCTAAGGGCTGACTGTGATGTAGCAAGGGAGAAGTCACAGTGAAACTGAGTTATTAAAATAGAGAAGGCCTATTTAATTTTCCCTCCAGAGCTGTGCTTGCATAAATCTAGACTTAGTTCAGATATTACAGGGGTTCCAATTGCTTTGGGAAAAAAAAAATCAGTTATAGTTGTTGTGAAATATGTATATCTCTGCCCTGGCTAAAATGCTGGGAGGGCTGGGGTGAGAGGGACAGGCCGATGTCCCTTTAGCTGCCCTGAAACTGCTCCAGAAGCAATGTCTAATCAAAGCAAGCTGACGTTTGTCTATTGAATTGTTATCAGAATTGCTTAGTCATTCATGTGCCATTGTGTTTCTGAATGGAGAGCAAGGGATTTATTCTGCTTGACATAAGCTGTTCCCAGTCATTAGCATTTCCCCAACATCCAACTGATATCTTCATTTCACACTGCTAAACAAGTCACCTTGAGGCCAAGATACTACAGACACCCCTTGCATGAGGTTTCTTGTTAGAGCATCCCTAGGAGATACTTTATTATCACTCAGCACTCAGGTTTTCCAGCCTCTTGTGAGTGACTTGGGGGATGAAGGGATCTGCCTGCTCCTTGCATGCTGATTTGGTTTCATGCCACCGTAAATAATGCTAAAGATCTCTGGTAAACACTGCCAGTTCCACCTTTGCAGTAAATAGACTTGGAGGCTCAGGAGACTGGCTGTGGGATTTCTGGCATTTGAAATCAGTTTGGATCAGAAGTCTTTGTCCCTCTTCTACTGGATCCCAAGAAACAGCCACTCTGAATTTTTCAGTTGTGTGGGAGGAAGAGTGGAGGTGTTATTTGGAGTGGAGAGGGGGTGGCTGAGTGAGGAAAGAAGGGCTGTCTAGTTCATGTGCATGAACGTGCAAGGGAGAGGCAGGCAGACAGACAGACAAAGCGAATTTGTTGCTGAGTGTAGGGGTGAAAGCCAAGGAATATGTAGCCATAGAAACACTGTGTGCTTAGCAGTAGTTGTTCAGAGCAATATAGCCCATTTCTTCAGCCTGGGAAATGAGAATATTTTGGTGATATTTCAGATCTGTGCTTGTGTACATCTGCCCTGGGCATGCACATACATTTCGTACACATGTCTGTGGCTGCTGGTAAATATGTGGGTGTCCAAGAGGACAGAAAGTACCTGGGTAAGTGGCATGATACTGTTTAAAGAAAGATGTCCTGGTCAGAGAGGAAGGCTGGAGTGGAGCCCTGGGCTTTATCAAAGATAAGGTGAGAAGGGCCAGCAGAGCAATGGTAAGGGATGTGCAAGTGGAACAGGTAGAGATGGAAGGTGGTACCTCACTGCTACCCAAAACATGCCTGTTGCTTTGTGGGAGCAGAACAGTACCATGGAAAAATCCTATTTCCTTCTGCAGACAGGGAGCCTTTGCATGAGTGGTTATGGGGTGGGTCATGGGTGTTCTCTGGGGGTGTAGATTTATGCTTGGTTTCAGCTGATCTAAGTCTGTGCTGCTGGGTTATGTACTCTCCCTGGTGCCAAAATCAGCTCCTGAGTGATCTGCCAGATTAGGAATCTGATCCCTCTGAAAACTAAACCAGCAAAAAGGGAAAAGACTAACAGATAGTTTCCAGCTGGATCAGTTCCCTCATGGCTTGGCTGATGCTCATGCCAACAGAAGGGCAAAGGTAGGGACAGGGGTGTGGAGAATGTTAAAATACCCCTTTCCTTGGCAGTTTGAACTAAAATCAGCTTAATTACAAAACCGTTGCTCCCTGAGTCTCTACTGTCTGAGATTGCTGGGACCTCAGTGGTGATGTTGGAGAGGAAAGCTGGCCAGCTACAGTGCAATCCCTTACTTCTAATTCTAGGCACAGTTTGCTTGAAATCTTTTAGTTAAGAGTTCAATGTCCATGAATCTCCACTGCTTGCTCCACAACCCTGTATTCCCAGCAGATCTGGGAAGGAGTCAGGATAGTGGTGAGTGGCTGTATTTTGGACTGATAAAATGTTAAATCTAATCTGGACAAGAAGGAAAAACTGCACTATCTCTCATCCAGCAAACAACATCCCTCAGGTAGTTGCATCTTTGAAATGGCGAGGTGAATATTTAGTGTCCTCTTGGGTCTATTGTTTTTTGGAGTGAAGAATTAAGTCTGCTCTTCTTAATACAGTTCCTATTTAGGCATTGCCACATCTGCTGTGCTGCCTAGTGAACGTGCAAAATTGATAGGTGCCTGAAAAAATCAAATTGATGTCACACAAGCATGTCACAAACATCAGTGTCACATAAACTGTTGTACCAGTACAGCTGGGAGACAAGGGCAGCAAGGAGCAGCAGAGGGTGAGAGAAAAGCTGCAGAGAGCTTTGCTGCCTCTTGCTTTGCATCCCTAAACCAGGGCCTGAGGTTGGGCCAGGGCTCCCATTGCTGTGCCTGGTTTACAGTTTCTTCCCTGCACCCTCTGTGGTTTTTGTTCTTCCCCTCACTGTGCATTGCAGCCCAAACCCCAAACAATAACTAGAGGAAACCTCTGGCTGCATAGTTTTCATTCCTGAGCTGAGTTGCAGATGGCTTTGCTTTGGGTGGAGGCATGCTTGTGTTTAAGCTTGATTTTTCTCCTATTGTTTCTAACCTGAGTGAAGCATAACTATCATAGTCCCTAGCCTCACCGAATCCCAACCGTCCCACAGCAGGACTGGTGCTGGTGGTGGTAAAATCGTCCCAACCCTGAGATCTGTGAGGCCGCATGATAGCCTCCAAACCCAAGCCCTAGCGCCTGCGAGACGGGAGCGTGGGCTGCGCTCAGCCCGAGATGGGTCTAGCACTGACAGAGAGGTGGATAGGTAGCATCAAGATCTCTGTACCTCTGCTCTAACGTGGTTCTGGCTGACCCCAGTGCACGCACTTGTGCAGTTATACCTGTTATGAGAAGATATGTCTGTGTGTTAGGATTGAGCATATGTAATGTCAAAGCCTTTTGCATATGTGCTCAAGATGTCACGTTGGTGAGCCTGCTTGGTTTAGTGGTATGTGTGAGAAAATAATGGACGTGACCCAGCAGCTCTAACTTGGGCAAAATTCTGTTGGGGAATGACTATAATCAGAGATGGGATCTCTGATTCCAGCTGCTTGTATTTAATGGTAAGTTTTATTTTGCATGGCCTTGCTTTGTGCTTTGAAATAATTTGTGTCTTTGTGCTTCTGTGAAATCTGATTTCTTTTTTTTAGTGCTACAAGCTTGGGAGGCTTTTTCTGAGGGAACGTGCAGAGACAGGATCTTAATTTCTTCTGAGCGAGCATACAGAAAAAGTGCTGCTTTGAAATGTCACTGGTTCCCCTGCCAGGGAAAAAAATGAAACAAAACCAGAGTGGATGACACAAAAAAATCATGGAGTTTCAAACTCTGGTCTTCCCTAGTGAAAAAATAACAGTGCCCCCAGAAGTTAGTGTAAGGGATAACAAAACTGTTCTTGGAACAGCCAGGCAAGAAATATTGATGATTTACTGGGCGACAGGAAATCCTTTTTCCTGCTGCTGGGAAAAAGTATAGAGTGTGAAACAGATAACTTTGCTGTGTGCACCCTGCTCTAACTGGGATGTTGCAGGGACACTTCGCATCCTCTTTCTGGCAATAGGATTTATCCAGAATGAACCACTCTTGTTGTGTGCTCACCAGTAACGGAGATGGGTGGAGAGCAGAGGAAGCCAGCCTGATTCACCAGCTGCAGCTGGGCCTCCAGGGATGTTCATTGTGGGAAGTGAGGGGCTCTGACCTACTGAGCCCTTCCCTTGGTCCCATCATGACCCAGCCAAAAATGCCCCTGCCTTCAGTCCTGCCCCTGTCAGAGATCCCCCACCTGCTGTGAGGAGGTCTGCGCAGTCGCTTCCTAATCTGCAAGTGTTGATGGCATTTTGAGGGAAACTGTCACCTAATTTAGGTTTATCTTTGAACACTGGTTGTAAACTGCTCATCAGACACAGCTCCCAGGAGTCGGGTAGATAGACCCAGGTTTACTCTGCTCACTCCCCATCTGCCTAGATGGGACCAGCTGTGATATTGGCTTCACAGGCAGAAGAGAGTGGCAAATATCATGACTATAACTACAACACAGATACTGCCTATATTTTGCAGTGCTTCCTGGCTATAGTAGCAACAGCAATAGTTTTTATCTGGCTTTGTTTGCCAGGTCTATTTCAGCTCTAAGCCTTTTACCACAAATTACTATTTTATATGCCATGTCTCTGCAGTGATGTGGCAATATCCAGGACCCCTTGCAGTATGAGGCTGCTGTAATCCCAGGAAAAATGGTCTTTGCACACTCTTCAGCTGGACATCGGGCTTGGGGCAGAGTCGGGCTTGAAGGGGAGTTACTGGAGCAGGTGATGGCTGGCCAGGGAGGAGCCCAGAGTCCTCACTGCCGTGTGGGAGCCACTTGAGGATGCTTGCTTTTGAAATCCCCTGAAGGGGAAGGTATCACATGGCCCCATGGCTGGATTATTCCTAACAGACGTGCTGCTTGTTGTGGGTGGGCTTGCTCCAAGTCATACCCTGCCTGAAGGCACAGGGAGTCAAAGAAAGATTTTGTTATCTCACAAACCCGATGGCTGCAGTCTGGGTAGGATCCTGTCACATGGCTCCTGTGGCAGATTTTGGGGTGCAAGATGGTCAGGATGTAGTGTTACACCATAAAGAAAGGGCAACAATATTTTCCCCCCTCAAACAAGCACATTAACCAATTAAAACTGATATAAGTATTCTCAAAACTGGGAAACACATCCTTCATCTTTGTCTTTTAGGGAAAAATTGTAGATGGTAAAGGCAGCAAAGCAGCTCTTTTCTACTCTCCCTGAAAGTCCATGAACTGAATTTGCTGCGTGCAGTGTCACAAAGGACAGGGTTTCTGTGTACACAGCAAAGAGCAGCGAATGGTGCCAAAAGTTCTGCTTCTACAAATTGAGATATTCCCTTGCTTTTTCATTGAATTACCCAGAGCGCGTGGGTCTGGGAGGCTTTGGCTGCATGCTTGATGGTAACAGATGTTCTTCCAAAATTTCCAGTCCGTTTTGTTTCAGATCAAACCAGGAATAGCATAAGAGCAGTCTTTTGTAGTAGCTGGCACCTCCTGCCTCTGGCCCCAGCCACAATGCAGGCATGCGGAGCCTGATGCGGCAGTGAAACATGCTGGAGAGAGCAAGCTGGAATTTTCTGGACCTTGGAAAAAAAAGGTTTTAAATCATGTGCCAGAGTTTGTATTGGTCCTGCCAGTAATTCTCCATCCTGGCTTTAGTAACTGGAGTTCCAGCTGGGGTATATTTCTTAAGGAAAAACTGCTTACTAGTGATAAGTCTGGCTCAGGACGGGTATTTTGTCTTGAACAGAGATCTCGGTATATATTTTCAGATTTGGCTCATCAAGTGTACTATGTTGTACACACCCCTTTGTTCCAAATTATTTCCATGCTCAGGAGAAATATTGTTGCTGGTTTTGCGGCTTGAGGCCAGCTTTTCCTCTCCATGCAATTCTTTCCCCTCCAGAGGTGCAGCTCTTTTCCTCCCATCTTCTTGTTTACGTGTGGTGTCAGCAGTGTGTAGTTGTAGAAGTGCTTCAAGTCAGTGGGTAAGCTAAGAACTGAGGTAGCTTCAGTGGATAGACAGTGCTGAAAGAAACACCCCTTCAGAAGGAGAGAGGTTTAAAATGCTACACAAATGAAAAAAAAAAAAACCCACCAAATGCAAACCACAGACCTTCTCTAGGGAAAGCTGCTGAGGGACACACCTTAAATGCTGGTATGGAAGGCAGCTAGATCCCCTCATTTGCTTCTGTTATTTTCCTGTTCTTATTATGGGTGTTTCCATGTGTTTGCTGAAACGCTCCCTGTGCACAGTGTCAGTGTTTGTGTGAGCTTTCCTGGCATGAACTGAGACTGCCATGATCTGAGGAAGCGCCATCTGGCACAAACTCAGTCTTTGAAGTTCTCCATCAGCAAGTTAAGATGCTCTGTCACTTATCCTTTTGTTTCTTTGTCCAGGGAAGAGGTGGATTTCGCCCACTCCCCCCGCCCCCTGTTCACCTTCTCCATTTTCAAAGCACTGATCATTTGTGTGGGCTACCGTGGATACTAGTTACTTAGGGAAGCATATATATTTTCAGTTGTGGGTCCCTCACCACAAGAAGGATGTTGAGGCTCTGGAGTGAGTCCAGAGAAGAGCAATGAAACTGGTGAAGGGGCTGGAGAACAGGCCTTACAAGGAGCAGCTGAGAGAGCTGGAGGTGTTTAGCCTAGAGAAGAGGAGGCTGAGAGGAGACCTCATTGCTCTCTATAACTACCTGAGGGGAGGTTGTAGAGAGGAGGGATCTGGCCTCTTCTCTCAAGTGGCAGGGTCAGGATGAGAGGGAATGGCCTCAAGCTCCACCAGGGGAGGTTCAGGCTGGACATTAGGAAAAAAAATTTCACAGAAAGGGTTACTGGGCACTGGAACAGACTGCCCAGGGAGGTGGTTGAGTCACCGTCCCTGCAGGTGTTTAAGGGATGGGTAGATGAGATGCTCAGGGACATGGTTTAGTGTTTGATGGGAATGGTTGGACTCGATGATCCAGTGGGTCTCTTCCAACCTGGTTGTTCTATGATTCTATGAAATCCCCTGATTTATGAGCTCAGATAGGTCGGCCCTTGGTCTTGGGCACAGCTAAGTCTTTTGGAAGTGCTTTAAAGCTAAATGTAACAATAATCACCATAGCTAAGGAAATACAGCAAGCCGAAAATTTGCAGTGACCGTGCATTTGTGTGTATGTAAGCTTTAATCTAGCAGTGTAAGATATCTATACACTTGGTACTCCAAGCAACATGCCTGGGTGCAGTAAGGCATAGCCCAGGTTAGGCTGCCAGCAACTCGGAAACTTGGAAATGCTCTCATTCCTTGTTCATTTTGGTTCCTACGCTACTGTAGATCAGCTTGAAAGCTCAACTAGAAGTTGCATTATTGGCATGAGTTGTATTGCCTGTCATGTAGATATACCCACACTTAGGCCTATTCTTCATGACATTTTAATGACTCCATCAAACACTGGTTACCTTTATACAATGTAATGCAAGATGCAATACAATATTTTTCCTGCCCTATAAACTCTGGGTCTTTCCTCAATGTGGGGAGGAATGTCATCATCAGACCAGGATGTAGTCCCTAATAGCCAAGCATTTTTAACAGCCTACTGAAAGCCATCAAGACTGAGACATCACAGTTGGTCTTATTCCCGTATTTTTTGCAAACATACATATATGTGTGAGCCAGATTCATGCTGGCAGGTGCAGGGAGGTATATTCATTTTTCTGAGCTACAGAAGCCACTTTCCTTGCTAAAGTGTTTTGCTAGGGGAGAAGCTGGCTGTGTTTCCAGCCGCCTTTTCCCCGGAGCCCCTGGCAGAGTGGTTCATGGGATAGTCCTTTGGCTCTGGCCATGCCTACTCCAGCCTGTTCCATCTGCTCTGAGACCACGTGTACGGCCAGTTCTCACCAGAGGGGAGGTTGAGATGGCCACATACTGTTAATTTCAGCAACTTTCCCCCGCCTTCCCTTTGTTAGCGCTGGGAGCCCTGCACCCTGGCTCCCATTAGCAGGAGGTGGCACAAATTAAAAACAAATTTAGTCTTGGTGTCTGTGTTCTCAGTGAATTTCACTTCAGCTGAGTATTTTTATGGCTTGTTGACAAAATGGTATGTGTGTGCGGGCAGCTTATTGCAGGTCTCTGGAAAATGCCAAATGAGTCAGTTTGGGAATGCTAAAACACATCCCTCCACACAGAACATGCACACGTGCCCCTGTTTGGGAGACAGCAGGGTGAGAACAGGGCATCCACTGCGTTTATATATCTCAGTAAATGATTTTATTTTATTTTTTTTCTTTTTCTGGTGCGTGTGTGCTAGCTGCTTTGTTGTGATAACTGCATCTGCTGTTTCAGGCTCATCATAATCAAACCTCCCCCCTCGCCCCCATCTCTGAGTTGCCAGGCAGCGGACTGATGGCTTCAACGCCCATTGGGAACCCATTACTTAACTCATCTTGTGCTCTGGATTATTCACATTCTGCTGATGATATTTACGGTCACAGCTGCTAAAACGGTGTTTGCAAATTTATGCTAATTTGATTAGCCAGTTTAGTCATCATAGCTTCTAAGAGCAGGATCTGGCCATAAAATTGCTTTCTGCTGCGTGTGACTTGCTAATGGTGTGTCACATGAGAGCATGAGCCTCTGCACAGTGCAAGGGCTGGAAGAGACCATATGGTGCATCGAGAGTCCCCTCCACCATCTCCAGAAAATTTTATACTCTCTGCAACTGCACCACAAGCAAAGGATCATCAGCTCTGTTGAACCATGTAACAATTCATCCAACTTAATGATATACCAGTAAGTTAACAGGGGATTTGATAAAACTAGCCCTAAATAGCTGTGAAACTGAATGTGTGTGATTTCCTTGCCATGTGTCATATTTCATCCTGTAGGCTGGTCAGAGGCTTTTCTGCCTCTTGCAGAGCTGCTTGGAGCATAGCAGCAGCCTGTGAATTTTTGCTACTACAGTTATGTCCAATCCGCTCTGGTGTTCATTCTGCTGGCTGCCCCTTGCATGAGAGGTGCAATCCCCAGTTATACTCTGAACCTCTTCTTGAGGCCTCTACCCAATAGACCTGGGCGTGGGTCACCATGTGGCATTATCTGTGGGTGATGGAGATTTCACTGCGGCAGCCACAACAGAAAAGAGCCCATTCCACCTTAAAATCCAACTCACTGCCATCTTAAAGAAAAGAAAAAATTAAATCTTTGTTTTCCTCCAGAGGGTTTTCTAAATTACTACCACTATTACAGATATGTTTTAACCATCTGTGTAATTCTGGAGTCTTTCTGGATAAAAAGGAATCATTTGTTGAATAAAATCAGTACTACATAAAGAGCAATGTGCTCATTATTTTTTAGGGTTACTTTTGCATTGGTAATGTGTCAATTCAGCCTTTGCTTGTAGCTGTTTGTGCAGCCTTGACTTGGGGGCCAGCGCTGTGGTAGATCTGCAGATGGATTCTCCATCAGAACTCCCTCTTTTTTTAACAGGGTCGGGTCTGTAGCCTGTCAGTTACTGTTTCCCTGCCTTTGCTACCATTTCAAAGAATCCTTTCAGAAGCTGTTTCCTCATTTTCTTCAAAATGACCTTTGTTTAGGTCTTCTCAGACAAGTGCACTCACAAATTGTCATGCCTCAGGTTTTTTCCTTGGTTTCTTTGAGCTTGTCCTCTCCTTCCCTTGATCCCCCAGGCCTTTCAATTACTTTTTAATGTTCTTTTGGCCTTCTTCCTGGAAAGTGCTGCTTGCATTGCCTTGCCTGTGACCCTATCCAGACAGGCTTTGAGCAGGACATAAAGCAGTTGCTCATCTGGGATGTCAAAATCGGAGTCTCTCTGACTGTAAGACATCAGTTATACTGGACCTCCTGCTCCTCTCAGGTGGGACTATAAACGCAAGGGGACTGAATTCAGCATCTGATGATGCTGTAGGTGGAGTTGACTTCCCTTACTGCCATTGCAAATGGGGAAATGGCCTCTGTTTAGTGCTGTGATGGGTAAAGAGGTGAAGTGGTGTCTGGGTGAAGCTGGTCCCAGCTCTCTGTTAGGAACAACATTTGGGAGCAATGGGGAATGGGGGAGGTCGTTGAGAACAAGGGCCTGGTTAAATTTGGGAAGAGGTTGGCAGACGGAGGTGAAGCCAGTATTGCTAGTGGACATGATGAGTTCATTAGCAGTTGATGCTTGGTTTTAGGAAGACTGTTCTGAAGAGAATGAAGTTGTTATAATGAATCTGTATTTCTTTAACCACTTGAATTATTTCATTTTTAAAATGTTAGCTGTTTTGGTGTGGATGTTCAGCTCATGAAAATGAGGAATTTCCCAGAGTTTTTAGCTAATTATTTAACACTGAAGGTTGTTGTTTCAATGAAAAGACAAGTCTTCAACCCTGCAATATGGTGAGGACATCAGCCCTGCCCTTGGGCTGCTTCAGTCATGGCCCTGGAGACCCTGTGGAGCTTTGTGTCTACTGCCCCCAGCCTAGGGTCCCTCCGCTAAGGCTCTCCAGTCCTGAACTTGGTGGTGTGGCTGAAGGAGATGGCTCAGCTTTCTTCAGAGGAGGGAAAGGTTTGACAGAATCGCACTAAGCAGGGAGAAAGGCAACATGAGGATTAGGCAAAGTTTAGGAGCTCAAGTGCTCCTGCTTTGAAAAGTATTTCTGGCAGATTTAATGACAAAAAACCAGCAGGGAATAACATAGCTTCTGTGCTAGTTCAGCTCCTCAATTGCATATCAACATGGAGGTCCAACCCCAAACTGCTTACTCCAAGCTGTGAGGTTCCCCTCCAGGAATCGGTGTGGCAGTGTCACTCAGTCATTTCTAAAAAAAAAAAACCCACGTTGAACACTTCCATTTTGTTTCATTTCAGCAAAATGTTTCATTGCTTTGTTGCCATAAGGATTTAACACCTTAATCAGTGCTTTGTGTTTTCTGTCTTGAACCTCAAACTGAGGGCAGATTTTGGAGAAACGTGACCAGATTTGTACTAGGTTTTGATCACTCTTATCCCTTCTGCACAGATTGTTTGCCCATATGAAGCAATTCCCCATCTTGCCCACATTAACATTTCCTGATGAGCCAGTGTGTTAATTCTGTGCTCCATGGTTCTCTGCTCACGGGCTTCTGCTGGCAGAGCGGCTGCCTTCCCTTCTGTTAAACCACCCTGCACTACCGTGCCCTCAGCTCTCCTCTGGCTCCATTTGGTTTGTGAATCCAATCCTCTCCCCCTTCAGGTCAGGTAGGACATTTTCTTCCTTAGATTTTATCCGAGAGAAGCCTTTTGTACTACCATCTCTTTAATTAAATAGACATGCTGACTTGATCGAGACATAAAAGGCATTGTCCGGAAGCTTGCTGGCACACCATCAAGCGGTGTCCCCCATTTCAGCTGATAAACTCAAGGAGAAGCTGCCCTTTCAAGCCTCCGGAAGACTAAATAGCAAACCAAGATGTGATACTGTGAGGCCATGATAAGAAGGGACTAAATCACAAATGCTGATTGCATGGGAGGAATAGAGAAAGAGAGGTAGCCCTGCACTCCAGCAGCAGCAATGCCCCCTGTGCACCTTCTGTACAGCAATCCATGCAGGGAATCAGGTGGGAACAACAGCTTTTTCCACATCCCAACACGAGCACTGCTTCCCTTCCAATATCTGCTGTAACAGTAGGGATGCAGGAACCAGCAGGGGGAAATGCCAGGGAAAGATGCACTCAAAAATAGAAAGTCCCCAAAGCTCTGACACGGTTTTGTCAGACAGGACTTGCAACAGATGATTCTCATGAGGATTTCTCACTCTTGGGAAATGCTTCACAGTTTGTCATCACCAGGGAGCGGGCAGCAGGAAAGACGCAAAGAACAGAAAAGGCCTTGGAGGAGCAGGCATTAAGAGAGCCGTATCTGAAAAATCAACATGGAAATTGTAGTAAAAATGTTTGCTTATGCTGTTTGCAACACATACATTGTGACAGTTGGAGGTGGGAAGTGAAACACTCCTGCTATAGCCAATTCCAGGAGCTTGAGTCCTGTGACTCAGCCCTTCTTCCCCTCAGAACTGGGGGACAGTGTGAGAACACACTCCCTACCCTCAGACAAGGATGTCCTGGGTTTCCTGAGCTCTTGAGCTCTGTTCTGCAACCAGGAGGGGTATATGCTTCTCATTAGAAAAAAGGTGAAGTGCTGCACTTGCCCTCCTTTCATTCCAGGAGCCGGCACCTTAAGAAACATACTTCCCACCTACCTGCCCCCTCACCACACCTAAAATGTCACAAATGTTTCAGTAAACCCACAGGGATTGGCAAAATCACTGAAGAGAAGCGGCACTGTGATACTATGGTGATGGTTGCTACTGAAAATCTTTCATTAGGTAGAAGCAAATGGGGAAGGAGCCTGCTCTGCCGATGGGCTGGAGACCCAAAGTGAACAGCCACAGTGCTGGCTGCTAAATTTAGATTTTCCAGCTCTTGTTCTCCCCTCTGCTCTGGTTTAAGAGAGCATGCTGGTTCTTGTAATATGTGCTCACTAACTGCTTTTGTTTCCTTTTTGAATGCCTCCAGCAAGGGGGCTGAATGCAGTGTCAAAAAGCCAAGGAGGCATAATCAATATTTCAGTACCTCTGCTCTCAGTGGGGTTAAGCATTGTGAGCAGTAGCCTTGAGGTCTGCCTGCTGCCTGCTCTGGTGTCTCTCTTGCCCCAGCCCTTGCCTCCTATTTTCTGCAGGGCAAACCCAGAACATCCATCTCAAAATCATGTGGCCTGGCATGAGAAGCTGATAATCAACACACACACACATTAATATGGGAATAGAGATCTTCCTTCCCCATTGCCCAGTTACACCACAGGGCTGTATTTCAGTCCCATAATAGAGTACAGGCTGGCTTTCCTCGATCCAATTACCCCGTCTAGGTGTAGTATTTTTACTTTGCCTATCGTGCTGCTACAAAAACATTGAACTTAAGGAAAATATACTTCTGTATTATTCTATACAACAATTCAGTGACTTGATGACTCCAGCTTTGGACCACCTCATTCAAGCTGCTTTCCTCTGCTTCTCTATGGAAATGATGTCTTTTCTGTCTGGGTAATGACAAGCTTTTAGTGAAAGGTTTGTATGAAAGATGCTATTATGCTACATATTCTTTGCAGTGCATCAGGAAATCTTGTTACAGAAGCCTTGTTTCTTATTAACACTTGACTTAAGCCATCCAGACTCACATTCTGGGGGAAATGAGGAGGCTGTTATTTATTCTGACCTATTTGTCTGTTAGTTGCAATGACTATCTGGGAATGCATGGGAAGAAGCAAGCTTCAGATCTTCCTCTGCAGACATGTTGGAGCAACACGCTCTTATCAGATCAGCAGAGCTCAGATGCTTAGACAGAAAGATAGACTTGCTTTCCTCTCAGCTTTTTGCATATCCTAATGAATCTCATTTGCTCAGCCCTGAAGGCAGGTCATCAAACGAGTCTGTCCCGCCACCCCCAATCTTAGAGGGGTGAGGTTAATAAATCAGCATGCAGACGGACTGCTGCACTCTGTCCACGAGCCACTGGAGGGTGTGGGATGGCGCAGGCAGGAGCTCTGCACAGGCTGGCATTGGCAGCGTGCGGCCAGCGTTGCAGCAAACACACTGTGTGCAAAGAATAGGCTGGGCACTTGGTGTTTATAATTAGGGCTTCTGGTCAACTCACATGAGTCAGCCAAGGCTTGTGTGTACACAGGGTTGTGTGTACCTGCCCCAGGTATGAGGAAGGCTCTGCTTTGTCTCTCTGTCTCCTGGAACAGCCATTTCACTCTTGAACGCTTGTCCTTAAAATTTGGGAATTGGGAGGAGATAGAAACCTTGTTCCTTTACATTTTGCCACATTTGCTTATGCTTATAGGATCTAAAATATGGACAAAGTGGCAGAGCAGAGTTTGGAGGTGGGCAGGATTTATACCACATTTCCAGAACTTGCACAAGCTTTTTGTTAATCTCTCGAGCTTCTGTGAAATGTTATCAGTGTTCCCGGTTCATGTACAAGATGGCAGCTGAGAGGATTGTGCTGACCAGCCCAAAGAATACTGAGTACTCATCTTACAGAGCTGGGGTCACATCTTTGGACTTACCTCAACCCTCTTGTGCTGCTCATAGCTAACCCTCAGGGAAGTGCTGTCTCTTTGCACATCTCAAAGCCTACTCAGTTTTCTAGGTACTTGAGACTCTCTGAGAGCACGGAGGTGGTTGAACTCCCGTACTTCATGGTTGTTCATTTTCGGTTGCACCTTGGAGTGTCTACTCTCCAGGCACATACGAGCCATGGGGAAGCCTGCAGTTTATCTTTGAGGGGTCATGGCTTATACCACACAGCTCTCAATCTTGTTTTCTATTTTTAAGCATGCTAAAATTGAGTATCTACCACAGAGCTCATGGGGCATTTGGGCTATCTGTGCAACAGACAATTTCTGTGCCAGCACCAGCTCTGTGCAGACTCCAAGTCCAGTCAATCAATGTTGTCTCCACAAAGAAGGAAGAAAAAAAGTCACATCTATTGTAGTCTGTTAGCTTCCCCAACCACTTGAAGCCATTACCTCTGAAGACTTTTCAACTGCATCCATATAAAATACATCCTACCATTCTATTCCCGGTGATATGTGTTAGGCTCATTTTTTATGCTGCTTTCAAAGTTCACAGGCAATATATTGATATCAGAGATATACTGTCCCTTTATTGGGCACCCTGGAAAATGTCTGATGACAACAAGCTCCTGATTTCCCTTGTAACTCTTCAAAGATATATATCCCAGTGTAATGTGAATGAATATCGAGCAGCAAATGGATATCAGAGATGTATACCTCTGCCTATAGTTTTGGAAGAGGATAAGCTTTACATTCTTGGCTTGTCTTTGAAGGTGGATGAAGAGAAAATGACTGAGTAGCTGAAAAGCCAGTACTAAGCAATCTGAACAGAAGCAGCAGAGCTCTGAAAGTGAAGGGGGGGTCTGGGTCATTTGTAAGGTAAGATGGGAGATAGCTGATGATTAAGTTATTTGTCTGTATTAGTGTAGCTTCTGGAACTGACTTTCATATGAACACAGAATGATTAGGAGGTGCTTCAGCCTGGGACTTCAGTCCTGCCCACCTTGAAGATACACAGGGTGTGCTGTGAAATGCTAGGAGTGATCAGATTGCAACTGGATGATATTTTATGTCCCTTCCAATGCAAACCATTCTATGATTCTATCATAAGAACCAGCTCCCAGACTTTAAGCACACTAGAAGTTAAAAGTGGTGGGTAAGGCACTTTGGGGAATTTGACAGCAGATTGAGTTACGTGTCTAAATATAACTTCTTTCTCTCCTGATTGTTTTGAGCATTTGGGTTTGAATCTAGGAGTACTATCTATGTAATGAACTTTCCAGGTGAATGCAAGTACAGGAGAGAGTAGAGGACTCCTTGTGCATTATACAACATTTGCTATAGTGCAGCACAAGCAGTTCCCATAACCTAGAAACCAGTGTCAGCAGAGTGTGAATGATGCCAGGGACACGCATTAAAGCAAATTTTGCTACAAGGAGAAGCTATTCAAGCTGAGATATTTTTCCATGACTGTTAAAGATGGAGCAAGCGTGTGCCTCCAGGTATACAGGGGAGAAGATAAGTCCACACTGGACCTTGCTACCACTTATCACAGCTTTAAATGAGTTTATAAGTTTTAAACTGGACCCCAGCTACAGCTAGTTACATTGGTAGTATTGTTGCCAGTACAGTCATCGGTTGACATTTGTGGTGCTTGCATTAAATGCAAGCTCTGGTCTTCTCATAGCAATTCTGTGCCTGGGTAGTAGATGTCACAAAGTATCAGTAGGCAGGGTATAATTTTAGCTTCCTAAGTTGTTTTCCAAGTTGGAAATAATCTATGAAAAGCTTATGTGTAATACGACATCTGGGGCTTACTCATCTGGGATCTTGCATGGGCCCTTTCAGTGCTGTGGTTCCTTTCTAGAGCGACAAAGCAGAAGTCGTCGCTGTTAATTTAATGGAAAGTCCCAGCACCCTTTTCCACATGTATAAACTACCACATACTGAAGGAGACAAAACCCAGAACTATAATGTTCAAATCTAGAAGCATATGCCATATGTGTGTGTTGCTAACTGCAGCCTCTACCAGCCATATCCCGTAGGTAATGGTATACTCCTTGGCATAATTAGCGATTACGGCTTTGTGCATCTCTAACAGATGATGTGGCTATGCATGATTTATGCAGCATAGAGACAGCTTTGCATGCGGCTGGGATGTGATGTTGGTGGCTCTTTATGTGCCTCAGTAGCACAAGGCAGGAGCTTAATGAGGAGGTTATTCATGTCCTGTCTGCACCACTGATTTTGCTGCTGTAGGTATCTACAAGCCCTTAGAAACATTCCTGGCCCTGTGTATGGTGTGAGCTCTCTCTCTCTCTCTGAGGGTTTCTCTGTGGAAAGGAGGATGAGGAAGGAGCCAGGAGTGGTACAGCCTGTGCCCTCAGTCCTGCCACTTCCAGACACATTTATTTCTCCTTTCTTGCTGTGGGTATTTGTTTCTGGACTTGACTTGGCTGTGGCTTAGCTGTTCCTCCTCGCTGTTCCCAGCAAAGAGCTTAAACAAGACTTGCAGGACAAGTGCTTGCTACCACATACTGGCTGGGTAAAAGGGCAGTCTTCAGAGGCTCCTCATTTAAACATCCTCCGGTGCTTCCAGGTGTTCAGCACATTTGACTGCTGTGCTATTACAATTATTACAGTGTTATTACAGCATTAACTCTAGGAGATTGATATAGGTAGACTTCACCTTGGCAAATAGCTGAGTTCTTTGACTGAGGAAAATATCTTTGTCATCTGGATGAGTGCCATAGAATTTGTGGACAACGTTTCTCTCTTCAGCAGCAGTGTTTGTGACCAGTTTTCCAGCTTTAGGAGCTTGAGCTCAAAGGTCTTGAGCTTCCGAGGGAAAACAGGCAACTCCAGAAAAGAAAACATAAAGGAGTGGACTGGATGATTTATTAAAGCATTTGTCTCTCTGAAATCCATGTATATGTGTATTGCTCTTTAAAGGAAAATACAGTAAATTTTGACTTGAACTCATGGTAAGGGGGTGATGTTTTATAAATACTGGAAATATTTTAAAGTATAGTTGGGTTTTCCTTATGGAAGCTGAATTGGAAGCATCTGATTAGATACAAAGAAGGTAATGTAGCTGGAAGGCATTAGGGCAAATTCTCAGTGAAGGCAGAATTCCGTCCTGTACTATCATCCCGTTTTTAAAATGAATGAGTAAATACAGAACTGAGGAGGAAATGAGCCTGCTGCACACCAGGTATCGTACAGCAGCCTGTAGGGTTTGTATCCCAGCAGATATCCTTGTGCCTGTGGGGGCCGAGGGGCTCTCCATAGCACCCTGTGCTGGAGGAAGGAGGTGCTCCGGCATCTTGAACAGATCTTAATGTGGTTGATGTGATTGAGAGCTGTCTTGCCTGCCCATAGCTGAAGGTTTCTGTCTTGAGAGGGACAGGGACTGGCTGTACCAATGCATCCATCACTGCAGCACAGTGCTGGGGGAGAATGGGCCCCTTTATGCATTGCTAGTGTGTTTTGCCAGAGAAATGCTGGGGATCAGATCTCATCTCAGTTTCTTTTTCCTGCTGTGCCCTGGCTCCCGCTTGACCTCTGTGGGGGCTCACACACCCACCCTCGGCTCTTGCTCACCCTGTGCCAGCAGCGTCAGTTCTCTCCTCTTTGTGGCCAAGGAGGGGTTTGCAACTGGCTTGGAAAAGCTGGGGTCAGTGAGCACCGTGGCCCTGCTTGGGAGCCCAGTGATTTACCTGCCCTTGCTCTGCTGGGGGGAGATGAAGTAGGACTCATCTGAAATAGTTACAGGCTAACTGCTCAGTGAGGAATGGGCACACCACTGTTACCTCAAGGCAGGGAATAGAGTGAGAGAGCCCAGCACACCGGGCTTGAGCTGGCGTGGTGCTCTCTGCCCCAGTGCCCCCAAAACTGGGAGGATTTGGGGGTCTGAGTGTGGCTAGCACATGGACCAGGGAAGGGGCTGGGATGTAAGTTGGCTTGTGTTTGGTGCATAGCGAGAAGGATGCTGGAAATTCAGATGGCTATGAGCACAATCCCCCAGCTACTGACTTTCTGTGTGCCCAGCGAGGTAACATGTTTTCCCGCATCTCTTTTCCCTATTTCCCTGTTTACTGAGATCTCAGCACAGGTGCTTCACCTCCCTGGCAGCCGCCTGACTATCTCTGCTCTCCTTCTCAAGGAATTTCAGAAACAGTTGGATGGGGAGGGCTGGAGTTGTGCCTGAGAAGCTGGCAGTGTCCAGTGTTGAGGTCTGGCTGTTGTGCTGGGCTTGTTGTTTCTATGCGCTGATTTCACTCCTCTGTATGTTTGTGTTCAGGGAGGTTGCTTTGTTTTGGGTATTGTTGTTTTTTTTTTTTTTTTTTGACGCTGCTTAAAAATAAACTCAAATCTGCTAAAAATTTGGCATTTCACTCCCACTGGCTGAGTGCTGACGCATTCCTCTAGAAGGGTTTGATTGCAGGAATCTGGGGTGTAGGAGGCAAGAGAGCCTGGCTTTGGTTTGTGGGTGCTGGAGGATGCAATCCTGCCCAGAGTGTGCACCCTGCTCTGCAGAGCATTGCTGAGAATGTCTGGGTCTTTTGGGACTGTGCTGTGGTGCTGGGTCTGGCTGAGGGTGCCTTCAGCATGGCTTTTGGGCACACAGTGACTGCTTTTCTGCAGTAGACCGCCCAAACCTCTGTGAATGTTGGATCAGAGCAGGTTTCTCTGGTTCTGGGTCACAATCTGGAACCAAGGAAATAAACTCTGTGCCTACTGCCTTCATGGAGGGATGTCAGAGAGATGCACAGGTCATCCCATGTGCTGGGGATAAGTTTGTGGAAGTGTGCAAGTTACACCGGTGGCTGGAATAAGTGGATCTCAGCTTGTTCTGATCCCCCAAGTGTGATTCTCTCTAGAGATGAAGCAATAATACAATCTTGTCTTGCTTCTCCAGTAAATACTCGAAACCTAGTGAGGACTGAGAGTGGCCGGTGGGACAAGTTCAGTCGGTGCAGGGCACCTGCAGACTTCGTGCTGGGTAGTGGATCTGCAGCATTACGTGACACAAAGGCTCTTGGATGAAATATTGGCTCTGCAGACACCTAAAGCACCCTGCACCACATAGTGAACCAGGCTTTTACCCTGGCTTTTTCATTTGATGGCCTAGGGTGGAGAAGTGGTGGCAGTGACATTTCAGTCCAGCTGCCCTCTGCTCAGTCCTGCGGCTTTGCTGCTGGCAGCAATGGGGCAGCTCAGCTGGCAGCTCCTGCTCTCTCTGGGGATGAATCACTGGAAAGGCAACTTTGAGCTCTTTTGCAGACATTTCCTTTTCCTTGTATGGTCTCTGAAGGGGTGTATTTCACTCTGCTGTTCCTCCTCCCCAGTGACCCCAGGACCATATGCTGACACCTCCATGCTTGCTTTTTCTCTCTTCTGCTCTCCCTGCTCCCGGCACCAGGCCAAAACCCACAGTCTCCTGCCTGAAGCCTGGGGCACTGGCTGCTCTGCAGGAGTGCACCGCACTAAAGACCCCTGTGCTCTCACTGTGGCACAAAAGCAAAATCTAAACTAAAATCTAAATCTAATCTAAATTTACCCCAAAAGCCCATTGATGAGGGGTGCAAGGAACATCAGAGGGGCCTGGAGGTAGTCAGCTATTTGAAAGCCATGTTGCCATTGCTAACAGGAGTGCACTGGGAATATAACACTGCTCAGCACAGGAATGTTGCTGTCTGACTTGTTTTGTGCAGCTCAGTGTGGATCAGGGGACAGAGGCACTAACCTCACACAAGGACTAGGCTTAAAACAATATCGACTGAATGTGCTGACAGGGTGAGAGAGATTGCAACAAAGAAAATTACTGAATCATATCAGGCTAATCTAGGCATTGTGGGGCAGCTTATGGTTTAGTCTTTGTGAACAAACACCTTGTGTGAGGAGGAGACTGGTTTGGGAATTGTCAGATAAAGCATGAAGAGGATTTTGCAGTGGTGAGAGGTGCTGTATTAACAGCTACAAAGCACAAACTCTTCCATCTGTCTCTAAGAGGGAAGTTAAATGTGAATAACAACAAAAGGCTCCTCTTCACCATCTTACCTCAGAGCAGATTGGGGACTGAAAAGCAAGTCTGTTCCCCTGACACATTCCATACGTGGCCCTGGGTAGTAGTGCCAGCCAAGAAGACAATAAATGCCAAATGTCATGGTGTTCCTGAGATGGAGACACTTGTCCAATGGAAACTGGACTGCAGCCAAACTCATTTAGCATAAGCCATCAAACAGTCATGAGTTAATTGTAATCTTTGACAGGTGCACCAGGAATACTTCTGGAGAGACTGCTGTTTGCCCTGGATGCATCTGGAGATCTGTGCCCACACTGACAGGGAGGAAATGTTATCGCACAGTATGCAAAGCCACCTAAACAAACAGAAGTTTCTAGGAAGTGACTTGAATGCTTGCATGCCCTTCTAGTAAGCCATTTGTGCTGTGCTTAAATATATATATATATACATGCACACATGCAAGATCAGTTCCATAGCACCTGTCCTTTACTGGCCGTGGAGTTGCTTATTGGGCTAAACCTCACCTCACAATAGCTGGTTTAAGGGCTGAGGTAACCGAGCGAAGCAATTTCAGCAAGGTGACACAGGAAGCCTGTAGCAGAGCCAAGTATAAACCCAAGCTCTCCTGGTGCCCAGTCAAGAGCTTTAACCACAAGACTCCTTCCTGCTAAATGTATCAGCTGGCACGGTCAGCAAATGCAGCACTATCATTCTTTGCCCTTTTGGGAATGTACAGTATTTATGAATGGTACACGCATGGTTTGTAAGCTCAAGTGTTAGCAATATGAAAAAGATTTAAGTTCATATTATCATTGCGTATGTCCAAGCAAGTGTCTACACATTGTGCCTTTGCTCTTTCACTCATTTATAGTGTTCTTTCATCCTCAGCTCCTCCTAGGGAGGTGTTTAGTGATGCATTTGGGAAGCTCAATGTCTGTGCACAGGCTCTTGATAAACTTTTGCAGGTGAATCAGAATTGCATTGGCTTACTGCTTGATGGGAAACCACTGGCAAGTCAGAGGATATTCTTCTGACATGAACTGTGTGTGCATGACCACACTGGGAAAATATTGACATTGACTAATAGAAAGAGGTATGTAAGTCTTTGGTGACAGTGGCCCAGCTACAACTTACTGGGTGTTTGCAATGTGATGGTTTACTAAACATACTGGTCATGGAGTACTGCCACATATGCACTAGGTGCTGTATTTGCACAGAACACGAAGATGCTTCCTAACCTAGACCCTACACCTTATGCAGTTAAGTCAAGAAACAACAGTTGTGGGCAGAGGGAAGGCTTACGCAGACGAGAAAGGTTTGAATTTGGGGGAGTTTATGCTGCCCTTTAAGGGAGTTCAGCTGCAGTCCTCAAGGCCACTTCACAGCTGGTCCAATGCATGGTGAAGTTCAGAGCAAGGATCTGAGGAGCACAGGTGCATTTGCAGCTCCTTCCTTGGAGTACAGACACCTGCTTCTGGGCTTCAAGCAGGGCACACTTGGAAAATGAAGGAGAAGGAAACTGCAGCACTGACTGCCAGCACACAGGCTGCAGACTAAACAGCATCCAACGACTGCTAGAGAAAAAGGAGGCATGTCAACAGCATTGCCACCGGATCCTCAGTGCTAACTAGAGGAAACTGAAGCCCTATTTCCACTGGGCCAGACTGATGACTGGAAAAATGTTTCTCTGTTTACAGGAATCTGAAACCTTGTAATTCTCCTCTGCTTTCCCTCCCCCCTTGCCCTTGCTCTCTCCTTTGCAGCCAGCCAATCATTATCAAACATATTTGAAAAGAAAGGTTTATTCCAATGTAAAAGCTCTGTAATTTAATAAGAGAATCAGTTTAGAAACAATAGGAACTGCAGCAGCAAGATAAACAAAATACTTAAAAAGTCCAGGGCTAGAAAATTTGGATAAAGTGCCCCGAAATCAGAAATACCGGCCTCCCTGGGGCAAGAAATAAGAGGAAAACCACCTGACGCCACCAAGGGCTGGGTAGGAAATGCAGCATCTGGAGTTCAGAGCAGAGTGGGCATGAGTCCTGGTAGGAGCTGGGTGCTTTCCTGCAGTTGTCTCTCAGGCAGATGCTGGCACCAGAATCTCCAGATCTCACCCTGATTATGAAATTTGGTTGGTTTAAAACCTGCAATGTGAGCACTGTGTCTCTGCTACTGACTACATGAGCCAAAATGTAGGTTGCCATTGTTTGCATTTGAGTGGTGCAAATGCTGTAACTTGTGTGCTCTTTCCCTATCATGAACACAAGCAGTGAAAAGTTCAGATATTATAAAAGAAAATTCATATGAAATACACTCCACTTTCAAGAAAAAAATCAAATACTGTGTGAAAAAAATAGACCTCCCCTTGTCTTTGTTAATTAATTCCCTAGGTCACTGTTGATTCTTGAGTTAGGCCTTTGCCTCCTTTCTTAATTCTTTGGTTTAATTTCCAGAGAGGCAGCTGAATATCCACTCTGACGAGACAAAAATTCCTACTATTGCGATATCAACCAGAGGAACAGCTGATCCTTTTCTTCCTGTAGCTGTAAATTTAGCAACATTCATGGGGACCAGAAAGATCAGTGAAACAGGAGGAGGACACTGGGAGAGGCTTCTCCAGGTCCCTCCTGGACCTGTTGTGCTGTACATTAATTCACCTTGTTTCGAGTTCACCAAAGCAGGAGCTGGATTCACAGGCAGTTTGGATCCAGGAGGCATTTTCTCTAAACCAGCAAAATTGAGTAGTTCTAATAAAAGCCTTCATCCTGCCTCCTCTCTCTATGTGCTGTATATTATCTTTATTACTACTCCTCCATCTTGCATCTTGATTTTCATCATTATTTAAAGTCTCTGGACAAACATGTGGTTATAAGCACTTTTTAGTTGGCTTGTTCCCTGTTTAGGACCAAAGCTTACAGATGTTGAACGCAAAGGTCTGCTATGGAAGGTCCTAGTCATGCTTTGGTAATCTAACATATTTCCCCTGTGCCTCTGAAATCATTGTCCTGCAAAAGGAGATTGGTGGGCCAAGAGTGTGGCTAAGAGCCTTTCCAAAGCTGCCAGGGCTGTGGGTCCCATCATATCCCTACCCTGGGATGGGATGGGACTGCAACCTCCTGTGTTGAACTCCCTCTGCTCTGAGCTGCAGCTCCTGAGTAACCTGGTGCCCAAAGCACTGTGCCAGGACACCATGCCAGGCAACTCCCAGTGCAGAAATGAAAGCTCAACATGCTGCGCATTGATGTGCCTTTAGTTTTCCTTATTTTTACCCTTTTCTGGAACCATATTGTGAATTATTTTGTAGGTTAATGCTGAATTCATCTGCTTTATTAGCTCCTTATTACCTGTGTGAAAATGGCAGTAACAAGAGAGGTTTGCAATTTTAGTACCCAAAAGTAAAGGTGAAAATGGACAGAAGGCCCAGGCAGCTCAGCTGGAATTTGCCTTCCTCAGACTTCCACCTATTTCAAAATCAGCAGTGTTAAATCTCTAGTATTAATTTGGGATCATGTGTGTTTGAATACCACAGATGAATTATTTACCAGCAGAAAATTCTGGCAGGTCTGAAAATACCTTGAGTTACTCAGTGAAGCGGGAACCTTTTGAATTATTCAGAGCTTGGACAGACAGCAATCATCACTGTTGTTGTAACAAGTTTATTATTTTGGATTATTATTTTCCGGTACTCTGGTGTGCAAACCCATAGTTTTTTATGCCTTCTTTCCTTTTTATTTTTTTTTCTTTTCTTCTGTTCAGTGATGACCTGCAAACTTTCACAGATCTGAATATTGCCCAAGATCCCTTCTCTTTTCAGGTTGTTTGCTCAGCAGGAGTACTTAGTTTTCAGGTAATATTTTATTGCCGTCTAACCTGAACAGTTGCCTGTTGGTTGGCATAGGCAAAATACCAAGAAGTGCATGCCCCTCCAAACACACCGAGCCTTTCCCAGAGAAGCAAGTTGCCCTTTTTTAATTCAATTTTGTACCTTGAAGCCCAGGTGTTGTAGGTTTTCATCTAAGTGATTTTCGTCCTCTTCCCCTTTAAATAGTGTAAATAGGCTCCTCTGCTTCTTGGGTAATTGCAGCTATTTTTGGAGCCATGAATTCACATTAAGGCAGAAAGTATTTACTGCAAAAGACATAAATTCAGGTGATGTTCCTGCATTATGGAGAGCTTTGTGTGGAGGGTTGTGCTGCACTCATTGTATGCATGAGGCTGGCTGAGGCTGTTCTCATCCCCATGCATGTGACACATGTGGCTCCTCTGTGCAGTGACAAAGCCTTGGGCACCTGAAAAAAAGAGACATCCTGTTGACATCTGTGAGTGCTGCTTCAAAGAAAGTCAGTTAAAAAGTGCAGAGAGCAGGGAATGGATGAAGAGACAGATGCTGGCTGATACTTGACTATCATCATTTTACCTTATGTTCTTCTGGCCAAAATCTTTGACCCTTCCCAGTGCCAAGGGACCATAGCTCCCAAGGAATTGAGTACCAATGGGAGCTGGTGTATCTCTAGATCCAGAAGGACGAAAAAGAGAGATGCTTCTTCCAGGTAAACCATGGCTCTCTCCAAAGAACTGGGATCTACTTATTCCTCCCAAACAGCCTGATCTCTGCTTGCAACCGCAGTATAGAAATAAATTTACTTCGGTGCTGCTTTTGTGCAGAGATATTCCTCTATAATCTCTCCACTCTATTTTTCATGGCTTTTAAAAAGCAAATTTGACAGGGGAAAGCACTATTGTTGTGATAGCTCTGGTAGACCAAACTCTTAAAAGAAAGAAAACCCTATTGTCATTAGAGAAGAGCTGAGGGAGCACTGTTTGGATTGAGTTGGATCAGTCTGGGTGATAGGATTCAGCATTCAGGGCCTGGACTAGGGCTGAGCCTCTTGTTTTGTAGCTGTACAATCCCACGAGCTGTTCCACTGAAAATTCAGCTATGGATATCAGACACCTTATCAGCACTGCTACAGCCTCCTGAGAGCTGCTGCATTTTTAGCTGAATCTTTCAGAGAAAAGCTTTTAAGATAACTTCCGCATCTGAACTTTTCCCAGAAAATCATAAAATAATTTATGATGGAAGAGACATCTGGAGGTCACCTGGTCCAACCTCCTGTTCAATGCAAGGTCAACTTCAAAGTTAGATTAGGTTAATCAGGACCTTGCCCAGCTGAGTTTTGAATACCTCCAGGGATGGAGATTGAATGGACTCTGGGCAGTGTAAACACTCTCATGTTGGTTTTTTCCAATATCCCATCTCAGTTGTACTTACTGCAACTTGTGGCAGTTGCCTCTCGCCTCCTTGCTGTTTATCTCTGAAAGGAGACAGGCTCTGTTCTTCTGTTTAGGTTGTGGGAGACTGCAGTTAAACACCTCCAGAGCTTTTCAGTGCTAGAAAAACTTGGTCCTCTCAACCTGTGCTTATGTGTTGTCTATCCCAACTCCCTGACATGTTAATACACCTCTGCCACACTCTTTCCTCTTGGCCAATATCTCCCCTCTCCCATTTTGCTTCAGACTGGATCAATTGCCCAGATGCAGCCTTACAGGTACTTTTGGCTCACTGGCTGTGCTCTTGCTAATACAACCCCGTACGAGGTTAGTCTTCATTGCTGCAAGGCCACACAGCTAGTTTATGTTTAACTTGATACCCACCAGGACCCCAGGTCCTCTTCTGCAGAGCTGTCACATAGACAGGCAGACACCAGCCTGCCTGAAATAACCCTTTACCAGTGCCAAACTGGTCGTGTATGTGCTGAGCTGTGTTTCTGGTTTCAAGACTGCATGGCCAGTATTTCTTGGAAGTTCATATTTGAGGGTCCAGGGTTCATGTGACAAGCACACCATGTGGTCAGACCAAGAAATTTTCCCCCAGTACCTCTAAAGGTTGTAGAGATGTGTAGTCACTAGAGGAGAAATAGGAATAAAAGCTTAAGGGTGAAGTCGGATATACTGCTGCTGTGTCCCCTTAGATGTGCCAGCATAACTGCAAGCGTGATTGTTTCCTAGCCTAGCTCTGTAAAAATATTTGTGGTTGGTTTAAACACAAGGAAGGAAGATGATGATGTTTACGGAGAAAAGATAGGAAGGTGACAAACTCCAATTGGCTTGGGGATGGTAACCTCCCTGTTGCTGCAGGCAAGAAAAACTACAACTTTTTGGCAGGAATGTTTCTGGCATGCTCATGTTGCTGCATTGAGACAGATCTGGAGCTTCCTGAAAAGGCTGTGGACTAGTGGCTTTCAAACAGCTTCTTAATCGTTGTCCAGTTTGACATTAAAACGGAGCAGCCCTCCAGAGCACACACAGGCAGCAGATGCTCGTTCCACACTGACACAGAGGGACCTCAAATGGCAGCTTCATTGTGACCAAGGCAACCCGAAGTCTTTGAGAGCAGCAGCTCACAGAGCTGGTGGGGTAGCAGGGCCTTCCCCTTTGAAACATGGCAGCACTGGCAAAGCCAGAACGTAAGGCATTGGCAATGCCATGGAAAGTCTCTTGGGCATCCCAGGTATTTGCAGGTACCATTCCCTCATTCCCACGTGGGTGTTCTGAAGAGGCTATTCAAAACCACAGATGGTGAGTGAAGCTAAGTCCCACTGATTTTTGAGAGGCACAGAATTCCCTTGAGCATCTCTGAGAAATGCACTTAATTAAATTAGGCTTGCAAGTGAAAATTGAGTGGAATGAAATATTGCTGTAGGTAGATGGGTGTACTGCCTAATTGTACAGAAAACGGTCATTTTGCTTGCCTTTTGCATGCAGACTCAGAGTGGAAGGGGTGCATTTGTGCGTCTCAAACATCAGCTTCAGATCCCTTTACTGGTCTGTGGCTTATTCTGGGATTACAATGTATTTGGGATGCTGTGAACAGAAGGCAGCTCAGGGCAGTGTTTTATGTAAGGTAGCACTCTGAACTATTTTTAAATTTTTATGATATGGCAGGCTTGTTCTAGTACTTTAATAAAATGAGACATGCTCTTCCTTTTCTACAACAGCAACAAAATCTAGTTTAGGGCTGCCCTGTTTGTCAGCTTCTGGCAGGATTATAAAAAAGAGTTTATTCTGGGGCTATATATAAATGTTATACGTGGGTGGAGGGTGGACAAAACAGTCTCATGGGTCACATCCAGTATGCCGAGCACCCTTTGCATAAATGAAGGATCAGAACAACCTGGAGCCTGGCACCTGGCAGATATGCACCTGCAGGGTAGTTATTTGTATCTCAGCATCCTATATCCCTTCTATCTTGCAGCTCGTCAGGTGTTTCCCAAGAGGAGACGAGGTGATTTATCTGCCTGATGGTGGTTAAGGCAGATGGAGATACACAGTGAAGGGTTTCTGCCTTCCTGTCTCCACCGCCCCTTCCCACATGGACCACAGCGTTCATGTGCAGCAGGCTGTCTGCTCTTCAAACATGAGATGCATTTGGGCTGAAGGCTGAGACTGTGCTTCACATGTACTATGGGCAGTGGCCTTGACATCTCACTAATCCTGTCCTCAGAATAAACCCAATTCCTTTCTAAAGGAACAAACCTCCTTCATTTGAGCTGCTGATGGCAATGTAGCACATTTTAATTCTGCCATTTCCCAAATAAATGTTTTGTTTGTGACATTTTACCTCAATTCTGCCTTCTTTACATCTCATTACAGTAATGCTGGGTATGTTTACGGGTCTGATTCTCCATGGGTTCCAAGTCCAGAGCCACTCTGTTAGCATTAAAATAAACATGCACTTACTTTAATCATGTGAGCTCAAATAAACACGTGTAAACTTCTTGAAAGGTAACTAGGATTTGCTCAGATTTTGATAGTTTAGCTGTGGTTAAAAGGATTTTATCAGATTTTCCTGAATGATTACCTCTGGGCCAAAAATAAAACAGGAGAAGTATGCATGAAAGCAGGGCTTTGGAGTCAAAGCATCTTCTCTTGCAGAGTCAGAGTACTGCATGACAGCCCTGGTAGTTCTGTGTAAACAGGCTGATGCATGAGAGACACAGAGACAGAAAAAACAAACCAAGGAGCAAAATTTGGCAGATTCATAGGTGCTACTCCATATTTTTATTGTAGGAGCTGATGATAAGAATTTCCCCATCAAGACTTTAAAAGTTCAGTAATGATTTAAAAAGCCCTTACCCTGATATAGAAAAGAACAAGGGAAAAAATAGACCTAAAGACAAGATAAGTCATTAGAGATGCAGGGAAACGCTGCTGTTGTCTTCAGCTTAAATCTATTGGAATAGAGCACCATAAATCGAAGATTCATTGCTCCCTCCGCTCATTAGCTGTGTGAAACTGTGACTAAGCTTGAAGGTTAGTTGGTGTAACACAATATTATTTTTCTTATTGCCTTGCTCTGAATCAGGCGCGTCGGCAGGCAGCCATGATTCACACATACTGCCTGCCTTGCTAGGTGCCAGATTTCCACTATTTTTTTCCATGAGGGGGAAGATTCTACAGCCCTGTATGTCTCCTGGCTTCATTAATTTTTGCCTGGACAAAGGCAAAATTATTCGAGTGGATCTCTTATTTATTAAAGGAATTGAATTTGTTCACTAGACTTGACTTGGAATGTAACAGGCAGCAATGTAAAGCATGAAGGATACAAGCCCAGTGGGCATTTGTATTTTAACAATGAAAATATGCAATCTGTCTCAGCAAAATACAGCTGCTGAGCAAATTAACTTGTGTTGAATGCTTATTGGGGGCCCATAGTTCATTCTTTTGTTCTTCCTGTTCAGCAAATGTGTTTTTCTGACTAAGAAATAATAGATTGTGGCTCTATAGAGCCTTTCATCAGATGGTCTCAAAGTACTTGGCAAACATTAGCGGTTTGCTTGGAAGAGGCTAAACCTCATAGTGTGTCCAGTGGATGGTACCTAGAGAGCAGGATGAAAAGCACATTGCAACTACTACACGGGGCTATAAAATGTTAGGCTAATGTGACTAACAAATATCGGGTGATGTTCTCTGACTGGATGTCTGCTGTTAAGGATGAGATGTTTCTTTATTTTTTTTTTTCATTTATGACATCATTAAGAGGATATAATAATGAGAGTTTATTTTTTTTCCCCCTAAGCTAAGGTGCTTGTGCCCACCCAAATAACCAGGTAACTTTATTGTGGTGTGTATGAACCCTGGCTCCCATTCAAGTCTTTGTTCCCATTTCCCTATGCTATTCCTATGGAAAGTAACCCATCCCACCTACCAGCTGGGAATTTCCCTGACACATGGGTATTCTCTCGGTAACATGAGATTGGCAAATGGTGTTGGGGGCAAACCTGCCCCCCTTCTCGCCCCAAGTCTAAGCAATGAAGTATGTTAAGAGTGCCTGAACAGTCAGTATCAAAAGATTTCAAGTGGTAGCCTCTTCATGCTCTCTCTCATCTGAGTTGTGGTCTGTAGGTGCTATAGGAAGTTAATTAGTAAACCCTTGGAGTTGTGGTAATTTGAGGTTGGGCTTGGAGCAGTCTATAGGTAAGTCCAGAATCAGAGCACAGACAGTTTTCTTATGACTTCTTAGTAGTTTCTATTTTGCTCTCTTGGCTTGAAGACCATAGAAGGCATAGCTGATGTTGCTGTGTATCTGCCTTTGGTTTGCTTTTTTTAGACTTCTGTTGCCACTATACTGTTCTTTTCATCCACAATTCAAAATTAAATATGCAGAATTTCATCATGAAACTAAATATCTGCTCAAATGCAGGTGTTTTACACAGGCCTGGACAGAGTTCTGGGTTTGGAGCCAGACTGGAACTAGAGCTGCAAACCTGTTACTCCATTTCCAGCTGTCTGAAATTTGTAGATAGGGAAACCCCCAAAATTTTAGTTTAAAAAATTATCCACATAGCTCTTCAGCTGGTAGAGTAGTCTTCTGATGCAGTTCAAGAAAGCAGAATCCTTAAATAGACACTAGGGAAAATAGCACTGAACAGTCACTTTGGAAATACAGTCTTGTGAGGACACCTCTGAATCTTGATAGCATTGGACCTAATCATATGTTCTCTTTTAGACCCAAGCATGAATTCAACTGTAATGTAATTTTGTTATGAGGATCTGAGAAATCTACATACCGTCACCTTTAACCCAGCTCCAAACAAAACCTGTGAGACCTTGGGTTTCATAAATAGTTTCATGAGCTGCTAACGTAGTCCACTGGAGCAGTGGGAGGAGAACAGGAGAGGCCTGAGAGCAAGTCACTGAGTGCAGGTCCCAAGAGTAAAAGAAAACTTCAGCTCTACTAAGATATTTACATAATGTCAGGAAAGTGATTTAAATGCAAATAGTCTGGTAAGATTGTTAGAAATTTTGCAGTGGCTTTGGCAGTCAGGTGTAGCATGGAGCGAAGGAGAGCTAAACAAATACTTCCTTCCTTCTGTGAGTTCATTTATTCATTACTAAGGTTTATTTCTTTGCCAGGTGTATTTTCTCCTTTGTCTTAAAAAAACCAAAACCAAACTAAAATCCAAAAGGCTGGATACCCCTGTTTTCCTGAATATGCCCCTTTGGCATTACAGCAAAAGACAGACCCACCTGCAGACAGTGAATAACCTATCCAGGTGCTATATAATAAATGTATTTATTGAATTTGCCATCAATTTCTATAACGTGAGACTGGCATCAGTATTTTAAAACAAACTCTTTTTTGCATCTCTTCTTTTATCATTTACTACACAGAAATTTGGGTATTGTGTGAAATTACCAAATAGCTCTTCAGCTCTGCCCATTTAAAAGACTTCACAAACTCTATTAAACTTGCGGCAGAAGTTCAGGATTCACTTTCCTGAAATGGCCTTTCAGAAAGGAAAGCAGAGCCGTGGCGCAGGCTACTGGGTCCCCCATGGCCCACATGCTGTGAAACCAAGAAAATGCACTCAGAGAGGGTGGGGAGGAAGCCTGAGAGACATCTCAGCGTGTTATATGAACATTGAAGGCAAGGGGGGGGTGTTTAGTTGTTCCTGTGGTAATTGTCAAACTGCCTAGTGGGAGTCTCCCAGTGTACATGAAAAAAAAGAATCGAATAAGCAGAGGGAAATGTTTTGCCTGTCAGGCTTGTGGGTACGTGTTTTGGGTTATGTATCTTTGCATTTCAGCTTTTGCTTTGGAGGAAGTTAATATTCTCAGATGGAGAGCAGGGATGATCTGATGTGACATTGCTTATCTTTTAGCTACAGCTTTCTACTGGTCACAGGTTTGCTCTGTTAAGATTTTGGGAAGGTCATTTAAAACTCCTAAGGGTAAACTTTGGCTGCACCAAGATCTTTTCAGCACTTATTAGCACCAGCTCAAGCTTGGGTGCCTCAGCTTCCCTCATTGTAAAATGAAGATAGGAACGATATCTAGAAGTCTGAAAGGGTCTATTTATTTGGCGGTGGTATGATTGTGATCGATTACTAAAAAACAGGAAAGAATTATATCATTTGTATTAATTAGTTACCATTCACCATCAAAACAGTGCTAGGTGTTTTGTTGCCTTCATGCTGTAAAGGATGTTTTCTGCAAAGATCCTGTTAGCAGAGAGCTGGCATTCATCCCTTCCCAGTAAACATTTCATCTGCTAGACCACTCTTTTCATAACATTGCAAACGTAGTTGTTCTCTTCAGAGACTGCATTTAGGAATTTGTTGTGTCTCCTTTACATCTAGCAGAATTTTCCTCTAGAATTAAATGATGGGCAATTTCTAAAAGAAAAGAACAAACTGGAGAAAGGATCTATTTCACTTTGCTAATGTTCCAATACCTGTGCAAGTTTAAAGTACCGTATTGGTACTTTATATACATCTTCAGATCTAAAATCATGTGGTATCCGTTCGAACTTCTGTCAGCAGAAATGCACCGTTTCACAGAAAGGTTATATGATTTATCCAGGAAAGCCCTGATCAATAGCATGAACAATCTAAAGTCATAGTTACAATATTTTGAGATTTAGGAGGACTCCACAGTTGGTCTATTTTCCTGGCTGGGCATGTGTTACCAGTGCAAAGGCTGGTGGTGGTGGAGTGTGTGTGAGCATATTGGGACTATTTCCCTGTGCCGGTAGGGATTCACATTAATGAGTGGCAAACTCTTCCTCATGCAATTTTGAAAATGCTTGCTTAAGCAGAGATTGCATCCCAACTTTCTGGATAGACTGAATTTAGATTTGAAGGCAGGTTTGGGCTTGTGATCAAAACATTTGTTCCCTATTGTTACCATAGCAAGTGAGCCTGACCTGCTGTGGCAGTAGCCAGAAGTGGTCACTGTCCAGTAGCCACTTACTGTGTCTCTAAAGGAGTGAAGTTTGGGCTCCATGCTAGTAATTTTTCTTTTTTTTGGCTTGGCCAAGAAGCCCATTAGAGGTGGTTTTCTGACGGCTGTTTTGATCATTACTGATCCTGGCTGGATATGGAAGAGCTAGAGGTACTGTGCTGTTTTCATCATGGCACGGGCCTGCCACAGTGAGATATTTTTGGATTTTTTTTTAAGACTTTTCAATGAATTGTTTCCCCCTTGTGAACTTTTTATTTCTCCACACTCTGCATTTTACTCTTGACCTTTCAGTCCAATGGCTCCAGTTGCAGTCACCTGGCTCAGTAAAGCATGTCAGGATGTCTTAAGGTAATGAGTTAAACCTCTATCTCGCTGATGACCACATTTGCCCTTTACAGCAACTTTAACAATTTTTGGAGCCATCCAATCCTTTCCTTTTCCTCCCTGTAGATCTTGGCTAGAGTTTTTCCCAGTCCTTCCTACTGCACCCATAGGTCTGGAAAAAATATCCATGAGATATGGGATATAATATGTGAGCACTAATCTAATCTAGCAATTATCTTCACTTGTGAGGGCAGATGAGATTACTCACCATGAGAAAGGTCATAATAACAGAGATCAGCCGTCATGTGGTGTTTACACACTCTGGTTGTTGGTTTATTGCGAGATACTAAGGCACAGAAGAAAGAGTTGTCACAAAGCTGATGTGATTATAGGTATCTGCCTATTGTAAATGGATTCCTCCTGGTAACAGAAGAATGTTTGTGAAGAAATCCACGCTTGATGCTGCACTTTTGCATGTCCATACAGTCATATACTTGCTTTAATCCCCAGTGAAACTGTGATATTAAGAGTAGTAGTTTGACCTTTGCTAGCTCTAGAATGTAAATAGAACCCATTAATGATCTCACGTAAAATCTTGTGGAAAGAAGATTCTAACTTTTCTATTTTTAAGTATTTATCATAGGTTTTCTCCTTGGGATTTGAATGCTCAATAGGATTTTATAGTGCTCTTTTTTGTTTTATTTTAGGAGGTTTTGTGCATGTGTCTGGGATCTGCTCCCTTGAGGAGGGGAAGGGAGGAAGGAGTCTCACATTTCTTGGTATAAGCTTTACAAATTTTACATGCTTAAATCTATGCAAATAATCAGGAGATTATTAAGTAAACCCTAAAACCCCAGACTACATAACTATATCCTGGAGAACCATCCTGTGTTAAAAAAAAAAAAGAAAAGAACATGAGTGAAAAATTACTCAGGAGCAAATCATTGAATAGATGAATTACCATCCTAGGAGAAAGGTCATCCTACCATGCTGAGTGGACCTCTATAGGTATAGTGCTGCTGGCTGAGAATGAATAAAAATACAGTATCTTTACAAAGCAACAGTCAGTTACATGTAATACAAGGTCTTCTGCTACTCATAACCCAGATCTTGCTTTCAAATGCTCTCTAAAACTTTCCTTTGTTTAATTTTCTTCTCTCTAATTCATTGTTACTTCCTTCAGATGGGTTAATCAATACTCTGAAGACTATTTTTAGACTCAGTGACAAGTTGACTATGCCCTCAAGGCAAAGAGAAAAGCTTCCAGGTCTCTCTCAGCCCTTGGTTAGTTTTTAGAATGGCTTTGTGGGAGAGGGAAAGTGCTACTTTTCAATAGCTCACTATTTTTAACCTTCGTTTGCTACTAGTGGTCAGTTTTTTCAAATGTCTCATTGATGGTGGATAAATATGGTTGAAACTGCCATTATTCTGAAATACTTTTAAACCTTGTTTTTCTGATTTTAGTGGGTCCTCTGTTGCAGGTGTTGTTTTCTTGCAGTAGTCTTTGGGCTGAGCATCTCAAAGAGCCCTTTGTGCCCTCACTCCAACCATACCCCTGCCCTGAATGCCATCCATGCCTCCAGTGTCCATTGAGGTCCAGGTCCAATTTGATCTCAGTGCCCAGTTGTGGTGTCTGGGCTGAGCATGCTCTCCAACCTGGCTGTCCCTTGGCTCCCCACCCAACCCTACATCACAGCTCCAGATGCCCACTGGCAGCTCACTCAAGCTCACCCTTCTTCAGGCTCTCTGGGCTGACCAGGGTGCCAGTAGTGGATTCAGCTCTGACTTGGGCACAACAGGGTATCACTGTGGTTCTCCAAAACTAGCCTATGTGCTGTTTTTCCCCTGTGGTATCAGATGATAGGATGCAGGTGACTGTTGTGCCTTAAGAGACAGGGATTCAGTTCCTGGCTGCACTGCCTGTGCTGTGCCTTTTCAGCATCTGCAGCCACGGTGTTGGCAACTCTGCAGTAACTTTTGTCTTTAACCTCTACCTGTTTGCTTAGCTGGGATTTGAACAGATCACTGCATCCTTGTGCTGATTACAGTTTAATAATTAGTGCCTATCAAAATACTACCTTTCAACTGCCATTCATTTTGCTCCTTGCTTGCCAAATAACTTCACCTTTCCCTCACTGCAGCCACTGTGTTCAAGGGTGACAGACTTAGCATTTCTTAATTTCACATCCAGTTCCTTCTCTGTCCTGTATTTTAACCCCTTGATGGTTTCTGTTTTTATCCCCGAGCTAAAGGATGCAAATCACTTTCAACACATTTGTAGAAAGGAGAAAACATGCTGAAAATAAACTAAGCCTACATTTTTTTCTGTACAACTACATTCCTGATCCTCCAGCAGAACAAAAGCAAAAGAGATGGCAGTCAGGCTGGTCAGTGCCATTTTAGGCTGTAAAGATCGATTCAGGTTTAACATATTTTTTGTAGGAATTATGGAGAGTCAAGCATACAAGAGGCTAAAGGGAGCTAGATCTCTGTTACCAGGTTTTTAGATGCACTGAGACAGAGAAAGTGGCTACGTAATTGTAAAGTCAGAAGAAAATGAATTTCTGACCTTTAGCCCAATGATGTAGTGGTTGGCAAACCCAAGAAGTATTTGGCACCTAAGGCAGTGGCTTGGTAACTTTGAAGCCTGGATAACTTGTATATTCCAATCAATTTGAATGTCAGTAGCAAGGTTCATATGTCGCTGCCTCTGCAGCATAATGCAGCTACTGCTGAATGACAGTGTGAGGGTATTGGGGAATGACTGTGCACCACCAGAACCAGGGGAGAAAACTGGTTTTCTTGCAGTGTAAATCATGAATCAGAGAGAAGCTGAAATTTGATTCAAACAGTTTTCAAGGATTTCTGTGCTACATCTCATTAGTGTTAATTACAAGATTACCCCAGTGATTAATCAAACATTAGAAATGCTGTGGACCAGGGTCTATGTTATGTGAGCTTTGAACACCTTCATCGCTTCTTGCTAGGGGATATTTGATCAGTTCCTCTTCATCTAACTTTGTTTTGATCAGCACAATCAGCCCCTCGCTGACAGTAATGCTGTAAAACCCCTTTATACTTCCAGCAGTGGATCAATAAATGTTCATCTCTCCCTGCATTCTGTCCATTCACACATGCGTCTTCCAGAACTGGAGATGTCAGGACTTCTCCCCAGGGCTGCTGAAGTTGCAGCAGCCCTGAGCCATGTCTCATCCATGTCAGTGATAAACATCCAGAAGAGCTACAAATAGTTACTGCACTGTCACTTTCTGTGCAGTTCTAAGGTTAAAAAAAGATTAAAAAGATGTTCCAGCAGTCATTAAAAAAACAAAGTGGTTAATAGTATTGCAGCAGTAATGTGGATATGTCAGACGTAAAGCCAAGAACTGGATGGGTGCCTGAGGCAGCATCTCCCTCTCCTTTAGGCTTCAGAGGGCAATGAGGCTGTACAGGCTGGGTTCTGCCCTCACTGCACTTGTTCCATGAAGACATGGGACTTTATTCTTCAGGTCTTTCTCTCACCAGCACTTGCAGCTACACAGCTCACCCGTCTCAGTGCAATTCACAGCAGATCTTACCAATGGGGCACAGAGAGGTCGGAAATCGAGGCTGGAATCATCCAACTTTCTTGCAGCCGTGAAGCAGCACATCATATACATGAGCTTTGAGACACCTTCCTATCTGAGGCAAGGAGCTGATTGCTGACAGATCCACCTTGGGTGGGGCTGCTCTGACCTTTCTGCTTTTGTAGTCAAATAAGATTTCCTACTGAAATGTCTGTAGTCTAGGTTAAAAATGTAATGCTTCCTCAAGAGGTTAATGCTGCTGAAATACATGTGCTAATCTGATCCCTCTGTTCTTTTTAGCCATGATTATGAACACAGGAAGCTTGAAAAAAATCCCCCAAATGTAGACATGTTGAGATCTTAGTTTAAGACAGGACATTAACCAAATAATCTCCTGATTCTACCCGTGGGGTATGGCTCAGCTCCTGGCTGGTCAGAACTGCCCTCCCAAGCAGAGAGTTGGATGGAGAAAGGGCAGGCCTAGCACAGTACAAATTATACAAATCTAAATAATCACACCATTAAATACTAGCTTAAGAAGCTCCTTGCTTCCTGCAGATACCACAGTGCATTATCGGAGCAGGACAGACAAGAGCTGTTCAGGGAAGCAGGAAGCTCTCCCAGGGCTGATACCCCTCCATTAGCTCATCAGCTGTGTGATCAATCCTGTGCCTCTACACATCATATCAGCACCTTATTTGCCTTGTTCTTCTTCCCTTCGGCTCTAGTGGGGCTCCCTCCTACCTCAGAGGTAGAGAGCATGGAGGGACAAGGAGAAGATCAGTCCCTGGCAAACCCAGACCATTCCCCAGAGGGGAACCGTCTTGGGGGACAACATACGTGTGCCTTGATGATCCTAATTTTTTCTGCAATGTTTGTTCTCACATTAGCATCAACAAACAGGCTCTGACCTTGCCTGTTGATGCTTTAAATGCCCTGTTACACAGCAAGCATGGGAATGAGTTAGTCACATGGAAAGTACTTAGTCTCACATGGGCTGTTCATGTGCAGAGAGAAAAAAACCACTCCAGTCTCACAAATACAATAATCTCTGCAGGAATCTCTCTCTCTCCTTCCTTCTATAATGATGAAATACAGGCTGGATTTTTGCTTTAAGGCAGAATCATATCATGGTTTCAAGTCATTTAAAAAACAGACAAATCAATACTTTATTCTTCTTAACAACCACAGCATTAACTTTGTCACACAGACCTGTCTTTCAAGAAGCCACATTTTTAATACATAATGCTTATGTATCTTAGCTCGGGGTGAGGTAAGAGTCTTACTGAAACCCCGAAAGCTTCTAAAGAGAGACATGGGCAGAAAAGAGTCCAGTACATTTTCCCTCCTGGCTGGCTGTTCCCAGGCCAGAGGTGAGCTGCCAATGGATCTGGAATTCGTAGAAATGTGGGAAAGAGGTGGATTTTCTGGCTGGGATGCCTCATTCCCAGAAACACTCACTCAGCACAGACCCAAGCCAAAGCCACCGCAATATGCTCTGAAACGTGCTGTGTTATGCTCTCAGACCCCTTACTTGTTCATCTTTACCAAACAGATTTGAATTTCCCCAGAGACAAGGCACTCCTACTTTAACCATAAATCTACTTTAACCATAAATCTACTTTATCCATAACAACTGCATGAAGTAGCAGGTTTCCATTGGGTTGCACTAACACTGTTGCTACATAGATCGGTCTATAAAGCTCAATCAGTTCTCAAGGATTTCATTCACATGCTATGCTCTGCCAGGTAGAGAATTCACTGGCGACACCCAGAAAATTCTTTCCATATTTTAAGGAAACCATAGCAGGTGGGCAGACAATACAACCTTTTCCCAGCTGGATAACCTTCATGAACAACTGCAGAAGTATTCATTTGGGTTGTGAGAGGATACTCTTTTGTTCCAGCTCCCAGAATAGCCTCTCACAGTGGGATTTGGCAGCTGAGGTACACGTGTGGTGTCAGCCCTGCATGGTGCTGCCTGCTGTGGTCAAACCTAAGCCAGCCAGCCAGGGGCCTGGCTTTGGGGTCTCACTATTGATTTGTTGCTTCACTTCCACGCTTGTGTCTGGCTGAGCAAGCCATGAGGCTGAATTAGCCTTGGTCTGATAACATCCTCTGCAAGCAGGGTATGTCCCTGCACCTCAGCGATTGCTATATGTCTGGGTGCTTCTGAGTTGCCAGAGTCTCATGCTGCTTATTCATCCATCTGCGCAGCTGCAGCCCTTCTGCTGGTGATAGATTAGTTGACCGATCTTCCCTGGCTGGGTCAGAGCCCATAACTCTGGCAGCTTTGGGCACCAGTGATGTTATCTCTTTTACAGCAAAGTGCCAACATCAATTGTCCCTGTGGGATTTCATGGTAACCTTTTCTTTGGCTGCTGTCTCCATGCCTCATTGCTGCTGCCAGCAGGGCTCCTATTTATGACTTCTACACACACATGTGCCTCTTCCCTCTACCTTTTTCACTGTTGCACCTCTGTGGAAGCACCAGTACTTTTTCCTGCCTGAACACGTACCCAGTGCAACCACGGAGCTGGTAGGGGAAGAGAGAAGCAGTAAATCCACAGCCTCTACCTCCATTTGACTAGAGTTTTGTGCTAAATTTCCCCATGCTTGTTCTTGCAATGCCTTTATGATTTAACTCTCTGAAAGACTGATTTTCTTGGGAATTTGTAGCTTGAAAGAATCTTTACCTGCAATGCTCAGTGCTGCTTATTCTTTTCAGAGCAAAATAGGCACAAAGCCACATTAGCAGTGCGGCGGCTGACACAATTCAACGCTGCAGTGCATCAGAGAACTGGCAGTTGCTCTTGCTTTCCCATCCTGCCTAATGACAGTTTGCCTATAGTGCTGATTTTTTTCTTCGGGTGTTAGAATATGATTTTATGTGGATGCAGGGTTTGGTCCTGCTCCTTAGTGCAAGTCCTTATTGCAGGACTGATGAATGGAGGTGAGAGGGGGAGTACATAGCCAGGTTTTGACTCTGTAATGGCTGAGCTCACATGGAAGGCAGGAGAACTGTGGTATCTTTATCGGTTAGAAGAGTCTGAATAGAGGCATGTACTTTTTTTGAGCTGCTGGGCCAAAATTGCAGCCTTTACTTTGGAAATATTTATTCAGGGATTGTCACTTCCTATGCCAGCCCTTGAACTGAATACACCATGCAGCAGAAATGAGTCCTGATCGGTTATGACAGTCTTCTAAAAGTGGTTCTGACTACAGTTTGCCTTAGTAAAGGACCTTCTCCTACACAGGTTTCTTCAAAGGCATAGAAAGATTTGAAAAATGAAAAGAGGAATCTAATCCATTCTTAGGAATGATGTTCTTCTTTCTCAATGAGTATTTGTACAACATAAGACAGCAAATGCTGCAATAAACTTGGGAGCCCATGAAGAAAGCATGACAGGAGTTACTCACAGCATTTACCGCTCTCAGTATATTTACTACTCAAGCAAAGAGAATACAGAGGGTACTTTCTACATTTTTTAAAAAATTGTCATTTTAGTCCAATTGCTGTGAAATCAGATTCTATGTTTTGTATAGTGAATTTGCAAGATACCACAAAATAAGTTCCTAAATGAGCTCATATAAATGCGATGCCTTTCACACGCAGTGCTCCATTGTATTTCAAGGTGGTAAACGTTAAATGTTAACATAAAAAGGTATTCTCCTGAATTGGAAGAATCAAAAAGCTCTTCTTATTCTGGGAACATGCAATGCTAATATTCACTGCAATGAAAGAAAAATCTTGACTTTTCACATGAGATGTAATAGTTTTCTGATTACATGTTGGAGCTGAACCCAGTTTCTGACCCCCCTGCCAGCTATATGTAATCTACGGACAGCGTTGTGTCACTCTTGGTTATTTATTGTTCAGGTCATAGTGTGTTGCTTTCTGTGTAATTACTGGTGAACATAACACGAAGCTGTATGTGGTTTTCCCTGCTCACAGACTGCAGAGGTGGTATGGTTCTGTTCACGTGCGCAATGCTGCAATGGCTCATTTGCTGTTAGCCAGTCTTGACATTTAGCGTCGCCTTGGTGATTTTCTGGGTTCTGCAAAGTTAGCCTGAGCTTATAAAACATTGTCTTGGAAGTGAAAAAATTATTTTTGTGAAAAAACTGCCTGGTAAAATCAACCTTTATTCCTTCTTGTTCCTCTCTCCTGATCCAAATCTGCTTTCCGCGTTCAGTTGATAGAAGAGTTTGCTGAATAGCAGCAAATAGATTTCAGCATATGAATTGTTTGCAAATTGGTGCTTTGATGGTCTATGGTGGGTGATGGGCTGCCAGAATCTCAATGCTGCTCCCAGAAAAAGTGACTATAGGCTTTAAACTGGAGAATGCTATCAGACTATAGAAGGTAACTGGCGCAGAGGATAAATCTGTCTCATGTACATAAAGGGTATTGGGTTTTGACAGGTATTTGAGTAATATTTTATGCTATCTGAGGTCCCTACAAGCTCAGAGGGTGGGCTTTGTGAGTAGCAGCATTATATGAAGAGGCAGCCAAAGATAATACTTGTGCTTGAGAAAGTAGCACAGAGTGTAGGACATTGTAAGGTGCAGCCTGAGAAGCGGTCTGGGTAGTACCTAAAATTTCACCAGACAACTGTCAATTAAGTGTTTGACACTAAGTTATAAAAGCTGGTATTTTAGAGGAGCAAAAGCTCTGTGCTATTTGCCCTAGTGTGAAGGCTGGATGAGCCCCTGTGCTGCCAGCAGGTCCTTGTCCAGCCACGGGTTGTCACAGGGGTAAAAGAGCTTCTCTTGGCCCTTCTCCTTTTCTCCTTAACCTTCAACCTGATTCCCAAGGCACCTCGTTATGTTGAACCTCCAGTTTGGGCTACTCTGAGCTGCACCAGCAGCTCTGATAGGGCCACAGTCAACCCCTTGCAATGAGCTACAGTGTCAGGAGTTAAGAAAGACCTGTGCACTGTGGTCACACATCACTTCTGCAAAGCAAATCTACTGACTTGTCACATGAAAAAACATACAATATCTCTTTGTCTTTTAAAGAATATTTATTAATTAAGACACTTTTGGTAATGAAATTATCACCCCCATCTTCTTCCCATAAACCAGTTCTCTGTGCCTTGCCCCACAACAGGCAGAGCTCTCCAACTTGGAGAATGCTTAATTTCCAAAGGAACCTTTTGTACACATATTAATCGCATGCATTAGTAGAAGAACAAAAATTGCTGTTAGCCTGTTACAGGGGCTGTTAGCATCTACCACAAACTCCAAAGCATGCTGGAAGATGAACAACAGGACTCTCAGTAACAGTGATGCGATTCTCTGACTGTTCAGTGGGATTTCACCTCAACAGGACCATTCACGTGCTATCTCACAGACATGTTTGCATTAAGTGATTGTCCCTCCAGCCCCCCTTGTCCCTCCTCAGCGAATCTTATTCACTCGTTAGGCTTTTCACTTGGAACCATTCAACCTTGCTGCTTTGATTTTGTAAGAGGACAAACTCCAAGTCCTAGCAGGATAAACAAGATTGCACAGCTAATGATTTGTGAGCTTAGCCTGAATACAGTGTAATGCAGAAATTCCAGCCTATGAGACTTTGTGACCTGCTAATAAAGCACTTTTGGCAGAGGCTGTACAAATACAAAGGATTTCATAGCCTTTGATTCTGTGTTTATATAAGTCTCCCAACTTGCAGAAATGCTGCTTTAATGTACAGCTTAAAAATCTAATAACAACTGTTGGAAGAAGGCAGAGTTTCACCCCTGTTTGATTTCACTGAAGAGGTGCAAGGGGTTCTCATTTTTTATTTTACGAATTGTCTGCTTGTAGCCAGAGTCCAAAGCACCCTCACAAATGAAATGGGATCCTAACCTTATCAAGCACCAAGTAATAATAAGCATTATTACATAGTAATGCCAAACTAATCAATCTTAGGAACTGTGACTCAGCTTTGTCCCAGTTTGGTCCCCTGAGCAGAGAACATGGGGTAACAGTGCAGTGTGTCACATGAAGGTAATCTGCTGGATTAGGCATTTCCTCAAGAGCCTGGGCTTGTGACTGTGGCTCAGCCCCTTTGGATTTGACCTTGGGCATGTCAGTATGCTTGGAAAAAGGAGATAATCATTCTTCTTTGTGAAGAGGAGAGCCTTGAGAGTCTTGTAGTGATTGTTTTAGGTTGTTTTTAAGACCCTAACTATGGTGAGGGTCTGGGCACCCTGATCCTGAGGTTCCTCTCCTGACCTCCTCATTTGGTGAAGTTCCCACAGGCCCCAGGAGAAAAAGGTAGACATCAGTCAAACACTGAAAATCATCAGCCTGTCTTCTCTGCTTCCTTATACTGCTGAAAATCTGAGGTCTGACCTGGGATCGTGGCTTTGTTTATCTGCTGAGATTCAGAGGCCAGTTTCATTTTGTTGATTGCAGAGAGTGTCTCCTCTCATTTATGGATACTGTCCACTCCCAGATTTTCAGATGGGATGATGAGGAAATGTCTGGTTATCCATTTCTTTGTCAGAGTCAGAAACCTCTTCCAAACACAGCATTAGCTGACACAGTCAGACTGCTAGCTAGACAAACACTGGTCTGTGTGTCGTGTTCGAGTAAATACCTGCATTTGATTCCAAAGGGTTCCATTGATTAAAACCGGCTCCCCCCGCAGACCCGGGGAACAATTGTCACAATAGGACACTGAGCCATTAAACATTACTACACAAAAATGCTGCTGGATCCTTTCATCTTTGTTGCTGTTCTTATTATTGTTGAGATCTGGAAAATTACCCATCAATCACTCCTTAAGCTGCTCGTGGAAGTTTTGCTGAACATGGGGTCTGAGTTTGCTGCTGAATTTGTTAATACTTGCTCCTGAAAAAGAAATAAAGCCATGGGAAACCTATTGCACTTCCATTAGTTTGTCTCAATAGCTGCTATTTCCAGCTTATTTCAAATGCACTAATACTGGCAGAGAAGATCCTTGACTTTGGATTCTTTACTATAATGTTTCCTACAGATGTTTTTCCAGCACTTTAGGGAGATTTGCATGATGTCTGTATTAATTAACTCTTCAGCCTTTTGTTGGTAGGTCATACAGCAAATGTCTTTATTAAAGCCTAAGAACAGGCTAGAGTTGGAATCACATTAGGTGTTCCTCTAGCCCAGTATCTTTCTTCAGCAGTGGTTCAAAGGAGGTGTAATGTATAGAGAAAACTATATGAACAAGCCAAACAGCCAGAGATACCTCCTTGGAATATTCTTTTAGCCTCGAGCAATTTGGTGGTGTAAGCATGAACACGCTGCAGTTGAAATGGTTTTGGTCTGTGAAATCGAAACCTAGAATAAAGTGGAAAGACATCTGTCCTCTGGGTAACAGGGCTATTAAAGCTTTTATTTAGCCTGTGGCATGCATAGCATAGAACGTCTGTGGGACTTAGCAGAAAAGTAGTCTGGGACTCTATCTGGCAAACAAATGCCTTGGGATAAGGCAGGTTAACTTAGGAGTCAGATCTAAGGCAAAGGACTGCTGAGTTTTTAGGCCTGAACCTTGCAGTGGGTTACAGGTAAGATAATTATTTGGAGCAACAGGTAATTGCAGAATGATAAACTGGGACTGCAGTCCTTGCTGGTGTACAAAACCCAAGGATGCTATCACTGAGAGCCAGTGGAAGGAGGGTTTGGCCATGCAAGGCAGGCAGCCGTCCTTAGGAGAGAATGAGACAGGGCAAGCATCCACAGAGACATACAAAACTGGCTTGAAGAGACTAAAACTGATTCAAGAGAATAGGGGGGCAGCGGCAAGGAAGCTCGCATTCATTTTCCCAGGCAGTTTTATATACATGGCTCTTCCACATCCAACATTCAGGATGAGCTAAATCATGCTGGAGTGGCTGAATGGTTAAACCCTGGATGGAAAAAGCCCTTTAGTTGTGGGAATCTGGATCAATGGGAGGTGTTTCCTTAAGAGTCCTGAGATCTGATTTTTCTTGGTTCTGAGTTAAATCACAAAGCAGAAGCTGCTTATTTTCTCATTTAGATGTGGCCAAAACCTTAGAGTAAAAGCCACTCCTGCAGGAGTGTGACGTACAATATTGTGGGTCTTATGAGAGCAGCAACTCTTGTGAAATTTCCATCATTTTGAGGAAGAATCTCTCAGATCAACTTTTATGATAATAACAGCTTTGAGCATGAACCTCAGTTTTAGTCTAGATTTGGTTCCACATCTTTTAGTCTTTCTAAAATTAACTTCCCCTTTCAGTTCATACATACATACAGGGAGGAACAGGGAGGAATAAAAAGCCATCATAAAACGTTTGCTAATGAAGGGAATGAAGCACCTGTGATCTCACACATATTATTTCTATTTTCAAAGATGAATGCAAAGTCCATTGGGTGGAATTTAAACCGCTGTCGCTGAGCTAACTGTAGGAACACGGCGTTACTATGGAAAATTCCTGATTAAAGTCTGCAAAGAATTTCCTATGCAGAGGCTGTTTATTAATAGGTACCTCAGCCTCGCATCTGACATTGACAATTCTGCCCTTTAAACGCATCATTTTGCAAGCAGTGTGATAAAATGCTGCACTATTTTTTTGCATGAAGAGAGAGCCTGTCCCAGCCTTCCCCCTCAGGCCTCTGCCAGCTGTAACCGCTACAGTTTGCTTTGCTAAGCACAGGAACAAAAACTGCAACCATGAAATTATTTTAACAAGACCATAAAAAAAAAGAGACAACAACAACAACAATTTGCCCAAGTGATGCTTGGAAAAAAAATAAACTCCTGTCTCTAAACTAATTAAACTGTACTATGTGTCCTTGTGCAGTTCCTGGTGTTTTTCTGGTTCACTCAGTTTCAATAGATGCACAAGGACCGGAGCCAGAGCTCCTGAGTGACTAGTTCAGAACAAAAGCAAGTCTCCTGAGTATTCTTGAGCAGCCAGCAAATTGAGGGAAAGTTATTTTGGGTTAATCAATGTACTTCAGTTGCAATCACATTTAGCTTCTAACAGAGCAGCCTGCAAACAAGGAATTACTGTTCTGGGCTCAGCTATGGACGGGACTGGAAAGTGTTACTGGCTAGACTGTGCTCTTCTCAATGCCTTCCCCCCCCCCCTTTCTCCCTTTTTCTTTTGCGTCCTGAATTTGGTTTGGCAGTTTTACATGTCCTCTTCATTTGCATTTCCCCCCTGCTTATTTATTTATTTATTATTGGCACCAGGAGCATGGGAAATTATTGGCAGTTGCTTAGAAGTCCCTGCAGGGGAGAATTCTTACCATGTTCTAGCCAGGCCTATGGTGTGGAGCTAGAGCAGTTGCAATCAGTGCTCAGCTTCCCAGCAGTAAATCCCTGATGTATGCAGGTTTATGTTTATGAGGCTGACAATGGAAAACATTGAGGTGTGGTGAAGTAGGGGGATGGGTACCTACAGCGTCCTGGAGGACAGGCAGGACGCAATAGTTCTTTGGATTGGACTCTCAAATGAGTTTAACAGCCTGCACTTAGATGTGTAAATATAAAATTACTTCTTTTGACAATCACTTCTCCTCTTGAGGATCCTGAAGGCTTGAAAGTGTGACTCCTTTCCCCCACATTCTTGTGCAAAGCTGGCTGCTGGGTATGAAGTGCTCACAGAGAATGCCTGGGTGAGGGTCCCGGTGCAAGGAATGCTGCAGTTTTGCCTACCTTCTACATCAGATTTGGGACACTGGGGCCCTTGCAGTGCCTAGATCAGTCTTACTGAGGCCTTCTGTGCCTGTGACTAGAAGCTTTCACAGGTATTTACAGCCCTGAAAGCCATCGTCTGTTAAATGGACTCCTAAATTATTGCTCCTGCTTGCAGTTTTATTCATTCAGCCACTCCTTACCATTCATGTATGTGCTATTACACTACAAAAATGCCAGCAGTCCAGGCACTCAGGCTGTGCTGGAAGAACCAGTTCAATAGATTCATATCTATCGGTTCAAGCAGAGCTATTTCTCTCGGTGCAATCCTCAAATCCAACTCGTCCATCGTTTCAGATTGCAAACTCTCCTACCCTCAGTGAGGATCCTGTCTGTTTACATGTCTGTTTAAGCCCTCTGATATTAGTGTTTCATTCACCCTTTCAGAATTTGGTCTCTTGAGAGGCTGAGATGCCCAGACTCCACTGAATGCATGCGAGAGTTTGGGGTTCCTGAAGCAAAGGCAAATGGTCTGTGTGCTGACTAATCCTTTACAATTAAAGGTTTACCTGGACAGACAAAAATCTAAGCAGCATCCCAGACAAGCTCTGATGTTTGATGTCCCATCTGCTCTCCTGATAACGTACATACCAGTGTATATAGCCTTAAAGTTTTCACTTCATGAGATTGTTTTTCAGGTCAACACAATACTATTACTGGGAGCATTCTTGAATTAAAAATTGGTTTCTATCATGTTTGCAGAAACCTGAGCCCTAGCACAGTGGTGTTGTGCAACACAGTGTTTGGACACAGGCCTATGCCTTCTTCCCAACTTATGCCTCCCAAAATGGATCGGTGGACTGTCTAGCAATGATCCATCTCTCTCCGAATGGAAGAGGTAGGCCTAAATCATGATTTCACCTCCTTATACCAGTGAACTCTGGATGTAAATCCCAGTTCTGCAGCTTTACGCACCAAGACGACATGAGTGCAGTCTGCAGCGTTCTGCTACCCACCAGCCTGATCAGAATGGAGTCCCCTGTTAGACATGTGGTCCTACAGCAGACCTTTAATCTGACTGGAGTCAGGTTTAAGTGATATACTATATAACAACCACAGATCTGTGAGACTGGCAGTACTCAGCCCAAGAAGAGTTAAAGCTCCAAATTTGTTCGTTAAGACTCAGTCTCATAGAGGTAAACGAACATGAGCACATCCAGATCTATAAACGCTGCTTTTGTTGTCACTCATACTCTAAGGATGGGTAGGAACTTGTGGGTGAGTCCTTCTGTTTCAGAGACTTACAGTCCATCTGCTCTGGAGTTACATGTGAACATTTTCTAGTTCAGCTCCTTCTGTTAATTTTTCTTTTGAAGGGCTGTTTAAAAATGTCTTTATCTTGGCTTGCTTGTGCCATGCTTGCAAGATTCTTGGGTGAAAGCCACGTCTTGGAATCCCGTAACTTTCTTAGGCACGTTTGTCAGTGCTTACCATGCTCTGTGAGGATTGTCTCTGCTGCCATTGTTTCATTGTTTTTTTGGCTTTGGAGTAATTATTTTTATCCTTTTCCTTTCCTTTTCCTTTAGCATCTCTTCTTAATGCAGTTTTGTCTGTCTTCCTCGATTAACTGTATATTCAGATGTCCTGCTTTCTGGATCTGTATCTGAACCAACATTGTAGATCTGAGTACTAAGCTTCAGGCTGAGACAAAACACTATTTTGTCTTTGGCATTCAATTTTCTGAGACTGTTTTGTTGAGACCACATCAAAATGCAAAACAGAGATCTGGACCTGTAAGTGTGAAAACTTGCTTACTTAATTGCAGGTGGTTTTGAAGGGCTGTTTATAAACACTTGAAAACTGAGTGCTATAAGAGTTGCTCTGATTTGTTGTGCCAAACTTTTAAAGGTCTCAGTGATTGAGAGAAACTAAGGGTTTTGACATGGAGATCAAGCTGCTTCCTCTAGGCAATTGTATAAGACGAAATCTGTTCTGCCTGAAGTTCACTCCCTCAGTTTGAGGGTTTTACACCACTGCCACTGAAATACTTGGTCTGTCAAAGCAGTGTCAAACCTTAAACACTCAAAGCACCCCATGGGGTGTTAAGCACCCCAGACCATACCTTCAATGCAGTAGGAAATCTGCACAACCCCAAACACTCTGTGTGGAGATGTGAAAGCATGAAAACTTAAGTCTACTCTGCACTGGGAGATGAGAGGAATTGACTGCAGAGAATGGTCACGTGTGCTCACATGCTGCCAGTTACGCCAGTGTGCACCGTGCTGGCTGGATCAAAGAAGTGCCGGTGTCAGGTGGACTCTGTTCCCAGCTCTCCTGATGACTCACTGGGTGACTGTGGGACAAGCCAATTTGCCTCTTTGAGTTGCAGCCTTTCTATCCATAATGTGCTAGCAGGAAGCTTAAGTAATCAATGCCAACAAAACTCTCCTAAAGCCTCAATGAAAAATGCTTCCCAAACATGAAGTATTGCCAGAGTGGTGCCATGGCTTTGTGCATGGTCTAAGAGGCAGAAATAGCAAGTGGAGGTGTCTGTCCTGCCTGTGACCTTGCAGTTTCTCATTTTGGCAGTTTAGCTCAGGTGTCTCTTTTCCCGTTCTTCACATTATCTTCACACAGTTGTCTCTGCATCTTACTATGCTGGGCATTTATTTTATTCGAATAAGTAGCTCTAATTAAATTAGGCTGGTTCTACGACCAACAGGTCAAATTTCTCAACTACAATTGACATTTACATTCTTATTGTGTCTTCCTTATTGGATTAAGTCTTGATCAAGGAAGATCATTTACTGGGGCAACATGCACAGAGGGACAAACCAACATTCTGTTTGCTGCTGTGTGGTTTGAGAGGGATTGCACTCTGTAGGGCGATACAAGGCTGTTTTCCACAGCTGGTCAGTGGTCAACAACAATTTTTCTTGACTGAAAGCTTTTAGCATTCAGGTATGTTTATTTATAGGCTTGTATGTTCTGAGTGTAACCTGGTGGTTTATGATTTTAGCTCCTCTGTTCTCTCCAAGAATGTCCTATTTCATTGGTAGTTTTCACAGATGCCAAGGAAAGAACATGACTTAAAAATAAATGCTTTTTACAAACTAGGAGGGACTTGCAAGGTCAGACATGAAATATATATTATGTATATTGTATTGTGTTTATTTTTATTTGTAATATATGTATATTGAGTGTTGAAAAATATAGACTTGGTTCTGCAGCCCCCACCTTCTCCCTGCAAAAAAGACAGACTTCTGGTTAAAAAATGTCATGAGCTCTTGCTTGTCTTGCTGAGTTTAAAAAGAAATTATTTAACTTCTGATTTATGAGGCTTAAGGGTCATGTTTTCAAGCTTTTCTTTGCAGTCATGAGACCTAGGAAAAAATGAAAGCTAAGACTTTCAGTTAATGAGAAGAGTCTAGGAGTTTAGACCTCATGAAAAATACCAAATTCCACAAGGCTTGCAGGAACATTGCTAGTGTTGTCAGCCCCAGCCGTCCCCCAGGGAGGGTTGTTAGGAAACACTGCCTGGGCTTCTACTCCTATGAAGTGAGGATCTTTTAGGGGAACAAAGAGAGCTGGTTTTGTAAGTCCCAGGGCGGCAGCACACCCCAAACTCTTCTGTCTCTCTCTAAATGAAGTTGTAGTATTCACTGCAGCCTTGTAATCCCATCCTAGGGAGAGTGCAGGTTCTCGACTAGATTACAGGCTGGCATTGGACCAGAGACAAAACTTTCTGATGCTGAGGGAGGAATTTAAAGCTCTTGGCCTGCTGTGCACATCCACTGCCTGATAAAATGTTTATCTGTTGGTCTCCAACAAGCCTTCTCCATCCCTGAGTTTTGTAGCAGGAAGCAGATCTGGTGCCCCAGCTGCAGCTCCAAAGCCTGTTTCCTGGCAGGCACATGAGATATCATTTTTGTTCCCTCACCAAAACTTTTCTGACAATTATCAGAGTTCAGCATCAGTTCTCCTAAATGGCACCAGGAAATAACTCCAAGCAGATGAACACCTGCACACCCAAAAGCACCAGCACCCTCCTTAGAGCTCGAGGGCTGAAGCAGCACCCCATGGCAAGGATGCTGATGTGACAAACGATATCTGCGCAGGCAGCTCTTCATTTCTATGGTAACACTGTTCCTCCTCCTGTTTATATTCCTCTGCGTGTGCGCACACAAGTTTAGGTTGTTTATCCCCATCCATACGAACAATTACACCATTCTCAGCCCTTCACAGGTTAGTTCAAGGAATTAAAAGTGTCCCTTCTCTTGCCATGTTTTCCAGTCCTGTAACAAAAAGGAAACATGAACACTTGGGCCATGGAATTTCTCTGAATTATTAATCGTGGGAACAAAGGAGCAAGTAGTTTCCTTGCCAGGAGTAGGGCAAGTGGAGCTCAGCTTCTCCTCAGGACTACACAGGAGGAAAAGGTGATGGCTCTGCTACTAATGGACTGGTTTAGCCAGCTTTTGATTGTTTTGGATACACTCAGGGATGCTGCAATGACTCAGACAAAATTGCTGCTTTGTCTGACAGACACGTTTACTTCTCAGGGTAATGAGTTGATCTCCGCTCTGATTAGATTTCACTGCAGTACCAGTGGGTGTTGGCAGGAATGGGTGTGGTGTGGAAGGTTTAACTCAAAGACAAGAACAGAGAGGAACCTGATTTGCAAAGGGATATATATTTTTAAAAGAATTAATTGCAGCATAAGCTGATCTCACATAATAGCAACCTCTTTCCACCTTTGCTCAGACAGTTTCTTCAGCTTGAAGCAGACCTGATCTCTGGCAGCTTTGGAGATCAGCAGGAAGCAAAGGTGATTTACAGCCGTACCAACACCTCCTTCTACCCTCCCACACCAGCTGCGCTAGGCAGATGCATGGGTCCTACCCAAGGGATGAAATTCCCCATAGAGAGGGTGCAGAGAGGCTCTCCCCATGGTTCACACCCTGCAGAGGTGGTGTATGGGGTGCCTACCTGCTTCTGAGTACAAAAAGACCTCAAGAAGCTTGGGACAGTGTCAAGTTGAAGCACATCCAGCTGCAGCTGGGAGAGGAGCCCACCAGAGCTCACCTCGATCTTGAGCCGCAGAAAGCCCCAGTGAATGTCACTGCTGCTCTGTATTCACCTTAAATATTATGATTCATTACAGTACATGGGAGAACTTTGTCTCAGGCAAACATGACATAAGAGTACAGCTGGGTGAATAATACCGGTGACATTTTCTATGGCAATTAATTAAAACTGAAATTCCAGTTTAATCTGGCTCTCTTCAAAGCCCTTCTCCAGGCATTCCCACACAGCTAAGTAGTCCTTGCACCGGTAGGGGTGGAAATACTGAGCTCACGTACGCAAGTGCTTGCTGAGGAGCAAACTTCATATGAGCTCACTGTGAGCTTTCACAGTGGGAAACTCTCCAGCAGTTTTATTTCTCACATTACAGAGCAGGAATGAATTCCAGACAGGCACCTGAATATCAAATAATGATTAGAGGGTAAAAAATAAATAGCCTGTCAAATGATTTTGAAGAATAGACCAAAACACAGCCCACTCATGGGCTGTTTTGAACAGAGGGAGATAAGATCTTCGCTTGCTAAGGTCTCCTGCAGCCCATCTGTGACAGGCCAGCTCTTTTATGGGATGCTCATAGGTGGTTTTGCCAGCTCAGGATGAAACTATGGCAGCCTGATCAGACCCTTGAATTGGGGCCCAAATTGCTAGTCACTGCCAACCCCCATGTGACATACAAATTAACTCCCCCTTGGCCTGTATGTGTTGCTAGTTCCTCTCCCCTAATTACTTCCTACCACTGCTGGGTTGCTTACCCTTTCCTGCCCATGTACCATGCTGTGCTCCTCTTTTCCACAGCATGCAGAGGCAGAAAATAGGAGAGGAGCAGGAGGGTGCTGAGTTCCATGCCCTGCTGCAGTGATGCCCATCTCTGCCAAGGAGTTCCTCTGCTCCTGCCTCAGGGTTCCCATTTGGAGCAGTGTAACTGCATGGGTGCAAAGCATTCCTGCCATCTGTTCCAAACTTTACTGATAAATAACTGAGTGCAAATGCTTTATAAAGTAGCTTTGCACCTCTGGTAGCTCCTCAGCCTCACAAAAGCCTTCTTCCCATCCCTCCCAGGAAACATCTGATGACAGCATTCAGTGTTCTCTAAGCCTTCAGAAAACTTCTTGCCAAGGAGGTTGGTGTCTCCTTGCTTTGCTCACCATCAATGGCCTGGTCAGCACTCTCAGTATAATACTGACTAGAAGTGTCAGTCTCTGCAACCTCAGAGGTCAGGTCTCGGCATGAGTCATAGCATGCTGGCTAGTGCTATCACTTTGGTTTGGAAATTACACTTAGTCTCTTGAGCTTTCCAAGACGTCTGTATGTCTGTCTCAAAACCTGGGAGATACAGGGATCAGTTTTCTGGCTGAAGCATCTCTCACTGTGCTATCCAACCTGGGCTCCCCCTTCTTCAGGATATCCCAGAGAAATGATTGTCTTCCTAGTCCTGTCATGTCTGCTAGACTGCAGAAAGCTTAGCTCCCTTCTCTGTTTTTCTACCCTACGTCCCCATCTTTTTCCCTAGAACCTCTCATGAGCTGGTGGGTATCTTGAATGCTGCCCTCTCCCCTTCCACATCCTTGCCCTCTCCGCTTCCGTCTGAGCTGTTCCTTCTGGCAAGAACGGAAGATCTGGAAAAAATAATTAAAATATCTGAAATCCTATTTTGGTTTAATTTTGAAAAAGGCACAGAAAAATCCAGACCATTTCATTTGACATTTCAAACAAGACATTATTTTTTTAATCCTTGTTTTGATTCAGGCTGACTCTATTTAAAAATGTTATGGAGTTTGGATATTACAAAGTCCAGCGGGAAACATTTTTGTCCAGTGCCAAGCTGCCTCTTTTTAACTTTTAAAATCTCAGGCAAACAAAATTACTTGTTCGTGTTTACAGAATTGTCAGCAAACTGAAAACTCATTTGCTCTCATGTTGCCTTGCCTGGCCTGTCTGTATTCACTTGCTGCTCTTATTTGTACCTCACCACATTTTTGTTGGAAAGTGCTGATACACAACTTGGTGCAACAGAGCCTCTTGCATTACCAAGGCCCTCTGGGCACTGTTGAAATACAATAATAATATTAAATAGCTTGATCCACTTCCCTCTGAAGTCAGTAGATGTCCAGCACAGTGTTTCTTTCCCTTTCAAATCACATGATAAAAGATCTCAGAAATCCTCTCTTTACTGTGGCTTTTCTACAACTGTGCTACCCAGCACTTCAGCACAGAGCTCATTAGCTGCTACCAGAGAGCTGAATGCTGACCAGGGAAAGGGCTGAGCGCCAACCTGTCAGATGGAAATGGTTTCCAATAATTCTCCAGAGGGTGTTTTCTGGGAGCATGCAGTTGGTACACTCATTTCAGCCTGTATCTGGAATAGTACATTACCATAGCAAATCTTGCTACTGACTCCTCTGTGCCAAAGGGAATTTCTTCTTTAGCACTTATTTAAGAATGCATCTAGCAAGCCAAAACTCTGAAGCCTGGTGAAAAAGAAAACAAGAAGTTTTACTAGGGTCAGGGCAGCAAGTGGTGATCCTTTTCTATCACAAAATGCATCTGAGTCAGGATGTTCCCCCAAGCTCAGTGCTGCTGTGACTGGGTAAGCCTTATGAGTCTAAGATGGGAGAAATGTGCCGTGCCCTCAGCTGAGGATGTTTGTCATAGTAGCCAAAGGATTTTTCTCCCTCTCCCACTCTATCTGCAGTGACAAATGCAACCACCAGCCCTTCCCAAGCGAGTCCTGTGAGCCAGCACAGGGGATGTTTATTTGCCTGCAGAGTAACAAATCTGAGACTTAATCAGGCTTCTATATCTTTCATTGCCCGAGGAAACCTGCAAACCTTAAATAGCTTTTCTGGTCTTGTTCTTTATATTCTAGAGGGGATTTTTACAAATCACTAAGCATTTTGCTTTGGTGGGCAGGTTAGTTCATGCTGCAGGATTACCAACTATTGCTGTTATGGCAAAGGATCAATAGCATTTTCCACTGTGAACGTGCCTCCCCTCTTCCTTCCCTGCCCCCTCCAGGCTTTTCGACTTCGTGGACTTTGGCTGCTAGGCAAGCAGTTTCCGTCACTTAAGGAAGCTGCATCTTCTCCCACATTGAAAATTAGTTTAGCTTGGGATTTTTAGTGCAGCCTAAGATGTGTAGGTGCACAAACCCCCAAATTAGATTAATCTAAATCCCAAAGCAGCTTTGAAAAATCTCTGTCAAGGTCCCTTTTATCACTAGGGACTTAGAAGTAAACGTAAGTTGGGGATGATTTCAGATGCCTGATTTAATGTCTAGAATATTTTAGTTCCTTGGTTTTTTATGTATTTTGATGGAGTGGATCAGTGCAACAGTAACGACTGGGTTAGCCATTCAACTGCCAAGACTGATGGCAACAGGGGTCAGAGCTATGCTGGTATTTGGACAATAGTGTGGCAATTTGTGGGAACTGAAGTTGATTCTAAGGATGGATTTTGAAGAAAGCAAAGAGAACAGGCCAAGTGTATCACTTGGTTCTCTTTTGCATTAACATGTTTACAGATGGACAGGAGATATATCGGAAGCTGTCACTGCCCCTTTTCTGCTGGACACAGACATGAGTGTCTCTGCTGGGCTGGAGGAGAGCAGAGCATGTTTGTGGACAGCTGGCTCTGATGCAGAAATGCAAAGCATCAGATGTTCTAGGCAAGGACTAAGGCATAAAAGCTTATCACGTGGGTACAGCCAGAGGCAGGTAAGAAAGAGCATTACTTTTCCTGGTAAAAGTGTTCTGACAGATGTGGGAGCTGAGAACTGGAAAAGCAGGTAGAGCTTTGTAGGAGCTCAGGACTGGTGTGTTGGTACCTCAGCAGCACTGAGCCAGTCCCTGTTTTCTGTTCTGTGTTTCACTGCCCAAAACTTCCTACCCAACTGCCTGTCCTCACCCCACATCTCCCATCTTTCCCGTAAACATTGCATGTGAAGGGCATGGATACGAAGGCATAATCAGTGGGAGGATGTGGAGCAACAGGAGGAACAATCTGAATGGCTTTGATCAAGTCCTGTTGACAGCTTTGTGGCAGAAATGAGAAGTTTCCTACAGCCAAGTCACAAGGCTATTTGTGTTTGGGTTCTTTTTCTCAGAGTGACAAGAGAGGGAAGGCTAAAATTGAACATACAGTAGAAGAAATGACAAACCTTTGACATAACGTTGAGTTAGAGGAAAAGAGGAAGCCAAGGCTCAGAGTAGTAGAGAAGAGACAGTAGTATTTTTCGAAAAAAAGAAGATGCGAGGAGAAAGGAAGGTTTGGGGGAAAAGATCAAGCACATACATGGTTACATGGTGTATTGGAGGAGAGTTTTCCTGTTCTGTGACTGTGTGTCAGTCAGTGAAGTGAGCCTTGGTCTATCTCGGGTTGAGGCATGTGGTGGTGTTGAGATTGGTAAAAACCAACACAGCCCTCACGTGGTGCCCAAGGCTCAAAAGAGAGAGAGGCAAAACCAGTATTTCACCACCAAACATCTCCAAACTCAGTCACTCAAAAAGAGCTTTCCAAGTGGCTCAGAATGTTATTCCCAGAGGCAGTATTACCCAGGGGACTGTCACAAGATACACTCACTTACTCACTGAATCCACTGGCATGTAACAGCAGTGCAGAGTAGTGTAGTTTTCTGAAAATAACTGAAAAAAGTTGAATTGTTTGAGCGGGGATCTGCATTTTTTTCACCCATATGAACAAAACCAACAATAGGACCCAAATCTGGGCCGCTTTGTTTTGAAAGATGGGCTCTGCAACAGGAACAGGTACAACCCCAAACTGGAAATCATTACACTACAGGCTTGCATGCGTTTGGTTTAAAGAAGGTGTTCAGGTCAGTCTCCACCCAGGAGAGATCCAAGCACACTCTGTACTGGGAAGGGAAAAGTCTGAGCCAACTATGTAATCATTCTCCACCTTATCATTGCCCCAACGTGACTAATGAGCTAGGGACAGTCTGGAGGGAATGAGGAATGTGGAAGTAGCAGCAAAACCAAAGTGGGTATTCGCAATGCCTCGTGTTCTGCACAAGCACACTTGGGCTATGCAGCAATCCCTCCTGCAAAGCAGAGGAAATGGCGTTAGATTATATTTTAATTTCTTCCCAAAATGAGCAGTTGTTTTCTTCTAATTGGTGGAGGGGTCTTTAAGAGTGGAGGAGTTGTTATTTTATATTTCAACTTTGTTCTGATTTTCTTGTCTTAAGACTTCATTTCAAATATGCATAGCAGGCCCCAGAAGTCAAAGCAAAATTAATTTTGCTGGTTATGTACATCACGTGCTTACTACATACACATGGCCCTGTTGCTTACTGCTTTGAAGACCAGGTCTGAACTAGGTAGATTTGTGTGAGCAATGTGTGTGGCAGACACATGCCGTGCCTGCCAGGCATCAGTGCACCACTGCACCTCATCTTTATTTTCAAGTGGTAGATCCCACAAGTCAGGGGTGAAGATGCTCCTACCCAGTTATTTACAAAGTGGCTTTTGAAAGAGCTGTTAGGGGAGGGAGAAATCGGCTATATCGTCAGTGATCAGAGCAAAAAGGCCCTTGCTTTCAGGAACACTAAATTAACTGCAAAATAAATAAATAAAATGAAGAGTTCTCTCTTGTTATTGTGCTGCAGGCATCATTTATTAGATGCTGCTGTACTGCGGAGTCCTTATCTCTCCCTCCAGATAGTGTAAATCAGAACTCCTGTTGCTGACACCCCGAGAGTGTTCTCATCTGTCAGAGATTTAGCTGCTCTTTTCTTGTATGTTTTCCTAGAGAGTGATTTTTTATTTTTACTTTAACCCTCAGAGTACTCATCACTCATAGCTTACACACTCAGGAAATAAAGGGCCAAGGAAGGATGCTCCAAGGTCTTTTGTTGCTGTTGATGAACGTTTCTTTCTGTCCTTAGTGAGAGGATCTCTGTCAAAGGCAGATGCTTTAGCCATGCTAAATACAGGTTGCTTTATGCTTTGTAAGAGTCAGGGCTCATAGACTGGTCTCCCTGACTTCCCTACCCAACTGCAGTCATCAGACTTCACCCTCTTGCCCCACTGTGACTTTCAGTATTTTCATTTTAATGGGCTTAATGATTTTTCCACTTATGAAAGATGAATCAAATATACAAATTACTCTTGAAGGTACTCAGACAAAGTAGTGATTTTTTTGTAAAAAAAAAAAAAAACTCCAGGAATTTCTCTCGCTGAGAATCTGTGGTCCTTCAGCTGGAGGCAGGAGAAACAGATTCCTTGTGGAGGGGTGATCCATAGAATCATAGAATATTTTGAGTTGGAAGGGACCTTAAAGCCCATCCAATTCCAACCCCCTGCCATAGGCAGGGACACTTCCCAGTAGATCAGGCTGCCTAAACTCCATCCAGCCTGGCCTTGAACACCTCCAGGGATGGGGCAGGCACAGCTTCCCTGGGCATCGTTCTTGGCAGGTAGTAGATTGGGTGATTCAGTCACTGCTTCACCTTGTTAAATACACTCTCCATTCACCCTAATGATGTAGTGTGGAGATGGGGCCAAGCAATCTCTTTTTAATTAGCTAGTGGCTCTCAGACTACAGTAGGCTGTAGGAAATACATTACCTTTTCTGGCTGGCAGATCCCCCTGATAGTAAGGGACTTTGTGAAAAGAAGTCCCTTACTTATAAAGTATGGACATCATGTAGTAACTCTGCTTTTTAGAAACATAATTTAAACACTTGTGTGGGGACTTACTTTGGAGCCATTTCTCATCCTTTTTCCCTTATGTCTCTCTTGTCTGTGTATGTCTTGGCCTTATTAAACTTCATGTGTTTCGCTGAAGTCACTCCAGTGCTCTTCCCTCCCTTAACCATCATGCTGATGTCATTCATAACTTATCTGTGAAAACTGTCAATAAGGAAATAGTTGAGTTTTGAGGAAAAAAAATGATAGTGCCTTGTAAGACGGTCTGTTGAATTAAGTAATCGGGTAAAAAGAAACCCCGTATTTTGTTTGTTACAAAGATATGATTTTAGATGGATTCCTCCTTCAGCAAAGGTCCTGAGTAAACCAAAATGTATTTTTATCTATTTTTAAGCTGTATGTGAAACAGAAATATCCTCAAGTTCTAGTGCCCAGTCAGAAGAATAGAAACTTTATAAAGAGCTCAAACAAATTAAAATAAATGTAATATGTTGATGAAAAAAAATCAGAGTTGTGGTACAGACATTTAAAAGTGTAAACTGATCATTTGTTTTTGTGTTGATATCAAAGACTGTGAAAAATTTAGTGCCTAGCTCTATTACAAGTGCTACGACAGTGAAACAATATACATGAATGCTAATAGGGGCTCTGTTTGTATGGAAGTGTATATTCTCTTTGAGTGCAATATAGACTCTGGACTGAGATATTCTGCTCCAATTTTAGTGCAAATGAACAGTGCAAAAAAAAAAAATCTGGTTTTCATTCTTGAATCTTTCACAGACAGATTCAAACAGCTGTTCCGTGCCCAGAAAATACGTCTCAGGAAACGGAGGGTCACCAAATCCAATTCCCTTTTATGGTGATTTTGATCCTGCTGTTTTTAGCTCTCAGTGTTTCTTAAAAATCCACCTTTCATTTTAGGAGAACTTCAGAAAACAGCTCTGGAGCCTTCTAGCAACAACTGCTTAATTACCTCTGCAGGTCGGTGTTCTTGTTTTAAGCATTGGTAAAGCAATCTGTCACCAACCCAAACCCCGAGTGCCATCATTCCTAGGCCAGTTTCTAGTACTCGGTAGGAGCTGCCTGTTGCAACACATAGCACAGTCTGTCTTGAAGATCTGCAGAACTTTGGATGAATTTCAGCCCTCAGCCTACAGTAGTAGTTGACTCTGGGACAAGCCACATGCGCCTCAGGAATGCTGCCAGAATTAAGTCAAGGCTGCACTAGAAGAAATACACTGGTAGGTTTTTACTGGCCCGATAGTTCAAATATACTACTTTTACTATCTTGAAGAACCATTTATCACTATGCCCAAACATAACAGCAGAAAGATAGCTTATTATTTTGGGTGCTACAGGTTTATTGCGTGAACTGTGTCCAAGTCTATTTGGACAAGGTGCTAAAAGATATTTAAATACTTGAATACTGTTGATACCAAGGCAAATTAGATTCCCAGTTCTTGTTTAGGTGCCCACCTAGTCTGCCTCCACCTCTACTTGTCAAATGTGTCCTGCTCTGTTTCCTTGCTCATTTTTCATAGGGTGTCAGGGATAAGACTACGATGCACCTGTTTCAGTGGTAAGCAGCCATATATGAGATCCGTATACTTAGGTCTAAATTGATATAGCTGGAGATCACAAAACCACAGGTTATAAACTGGGCTGGCTTACAGTAGATCAGGACATAGCTACTTTTCCTTACAAATTTTGCCTTGTACTGTAGAGTCTGTTTTGTGGGATTTGGGTTTTTTTGAGGGCTTTTTTCTTTTTGTTTTTGTTTAGTTTTAAAATTGTGCTTTTAATGTGATGATTAAAAGCTTACTTTCAGAATTCAGATTAATTAAACACAGTGCAATTGGCCTGGGTATAGCGAGAAGCTGGAAAACATCTCAGAGGGATGCTTATGGAACAGAGAATATATGTGTATATACATACCAGAAGTACTAGGACACCAACACTGAGGATGGTGCAACTACACTGCAGGAAAAGATCTGCCTTTACTTTAAAAAATTGTGTTGACACTGAAGTTCAGCAAAGGTATTTGTAAATCTCTCAGCATAGTCTGGCTCATAGGAATAAATACTAAATATGACTGCAGTGTGTCCTGCTATCACCCCATTAAATGCTGGCATTTACTGACAATTATTTATTTTCATATGCTGTTGAATTAGCTGTATTCTGTAGTTGAAAACCTGGAAAAAAGTGGAGGAATAATTCAGACGCAAGAAGTTGGCAGTCAGCTGTCTGTAATATAACCTGGAAACACCATACAGCTTGGAGATGGGTTTGTGTGGCCTGAAGGATATAGATAGAATCTTTTATCTCTGTCAAATATAGGCCAGAGCAGCAAACTTTAGATCTAGTTTTGGATCACTGAACTAGTTCAATGTTATCCAGCAAGAACCTGACCCCACCAGATGTGCCATCTGTTTGGGGGGCTTTAGGGATCTGCTCCTCTTGCACACTTCTACACACAGGAGACCAAGTCACCAGGTTAAAGTGTAGAACTGGGTCTAGATCTACCGTGCACAGAACCGGGGGATGCAATCTGGAAAACCACAGAGAACGTGTTGGTTTAGGAAGTGGAGTTTAAACTGCAGCAAAGGAAGACTCTGTTTAGTTACTGAAAGTTTTAGATTAGTTATTGTATTTATTTTTATTACTAGTGGTTTTTAGGGAACCAGTGCGTTATGGGGTAGTGTACAAACACAGAGGAAGAAATGGTCTGAACAAACCAGACTGGAGAGTAGGGGTAGTATGAGCTAGAGAGCATGCAGATGGGTAGTGTAAGGGTAAGGGAGCAATGCAGGACAGAGGTGGAGGATGCTTGAAATTCCAAACTATAGAACTACAGCTGCTGGATTTTTCAGTTTTCTGATGTATGGGCTTTTTTTCTCCTCTCCTTTTACATAAAGCAGATTCCATTTGTTTTTTAGAATTTCAGTTGTAAACTTCAAAATCTCCTCATCATACGTCCTTTATCTTCTGTACATCCAGGAGATTCTGCAGTTCTCTGAGGTCTGACTTGCCCTGGCTTAAACTGGAGCTGCCCTGAGGATGATTTTATATTTAGCAGCTCCTTATGAGCTGCTCTCATTTGAAGCAGCCCAGCCTGCCTCATACAACATTTACTGTGGAAATTTCTCTCCTGCTTCTCCCTATCACAGATAAGGCTGAGTTTGAGAAGGAGCCAGTGCTTCACCCAGAGCATGTCTGGGAGGCAAAGCCTCGCAGGCACAGTTTTTAGCCCCTTATGCCAACAGAGTAACCCACAAGACTGTGGAGAGTGATAAAATTCTGTCCCACAGAATCTGTCACCAGGAGAGCACAGCTATCGGCTTGTACCATTCAGAATATACCTGTATAAAAGACTTAACCAAGTGCAACCTCTGATATCATCCTCTTGTGTTGTGGGATATTTTTTTTCTGCATTTATTACAAGGTTGCCCCATTCTTAGAGTGTCATATTGATTTGGGGGACTTAAGAGAAAGAGGTCTTCCGTAGGACTGATATGAATGGTTGGACAAAATGATCCGGTAGGGTCTTTTCTAATCTGGTGATTCTATGATTCTATGAAATGCAAAATCACCCGGCTTCTCCCATCCTTTGAGTGTCAGCTTTTTAACAGGGAGCTATCCACTAGGATACCAAAGCTAGGAACTAGAAGCTTTAGTATCCAGTATTCTGATATGGCCATTGCTCCCTATACTGAGTCCCTGTAATATCAATGAAGTGAAGCTCTGACCTGCAGTTTTCCTCTTTCCAATGGAAAAGTCAGCAGTGAAGAACCATGGTGGACCCACAGCTCTCCCTCCAGCCATCCGACTGGGCTCTAGTCTGCAGCCGACAGGCCAGTCCCTTTTACAACAGTCCCTATTTTAAGGCTACGATGCTTTTAAGTATGACAGTGTGGGGGTGGGAATGAATGTATCAGATGGAACACTGCCTCAGCTCTCAGTACCCTGAACCCAAAGAATAAAGAAATGACACAATATTGCCTCTGTGGAGAGCAGCCTTTCCTGGAACATTGGAGTGAACAGGCGATGTGGTAACACAGACACTGGTTTCTCTAGCTTGTGTTCCTGGAAAAGTAATTCAGTTATTGATAAGGGTCACACTGACTTTACCAAAAGACAATGAGGATCTTGCTTGTCTTTAATAACATCTTACTCAGCAGATCTTTCACTTACAGCTCAGCGGAATTGGCATTGCAGACACACCAGCTGAAATACAATATGCATGCTGGAAGGACAGACAGGCAACTGCCCAGCTTTTTCATTTGCAAACTGGAAAGGAATATCGAGCCAGCACACCAGCTTGATTCTGCACTGCAAAAATGCTGAGTGCCGTTATGGAGCTGGCACTACCAGGTTTTCTTTCCTGCTGATAATGTTTGGTCCTTGTTCATTGTTCAGAACTGCTCTTGAGTTCCTCCTCCCCTACTTATCATATATACTAGAAAGGAGGATTTCCCAATAAAGGCAAAAAGAAGGGACTAATACTAATGCTCCAGATCTAATTCAATTTAACAAGCACTACTCTAGCTTATAAAGCTGCTGCTTTTTTGTTCAAAGCATAGAGCTGACAGCTAATGCAGGGAGGAGCATTAACCCCGTCTGTTCCTTGTATGATGTTTAGTATTCTAAGAGAACATTTTTAATTAGAGAGAAAGCTTTAAGCCTAAATGTCCCTTTGAGACACAGGACTGTCTTGGGTTTGTTTTGATGAATATGCCCTACAGAATCAGCACCAAGTTGAAAGCAGGGGAAGTTCTGGAGGACCCTCATGAGATTCTGGCAATATTGAAGCTGAACCCATAGTAAGTTTAGGCCAAAGCTGAACTGCCACCTACAATAAATGTATGGGAAGAATCTCTGTTTAAACCTGCTTTATTGCTCAGAGACATTGCTGAGTCTTCTGGTGGTGGCTACTGTTCACCTAACTAATGGGATTGCTAGCTGCCTGTAAAGTCAGGAGGCTAATGATTGAGACTCATTAGAAAATGGGAGAGAGAGATTCCCATATCAGCAGATCCGAATGTCAGGCAGGGCTTCCCATCTGTCTGAAAATGTGAGACCTCTAACTTCCCAGACGTTGCATGCAATGCTGTGAAATCCAAACTTCACCAGTGCCACATCTAGTCATGGAGCTTCACTTCAGTCCTTCCATTTCATCTGTGGCCTCCAAAGCTGTCAAACCAACTGTTTTTCCACTTTCACAGAGTTTTAATAGCAAGAGCTATGTGTGTGTTTATGGAACCTGTTTACTGTTCAAAGGTACACAAATAGTCGGGTTCCTCTGCCACAATTACTCCTGTGTTACAGGTAGGTGCAAACATTGAGTTACCAGTGCTGCTGCATCACAGATGCAAACAATTTTCATCAGGGTGAGAGCCCGGATGATACCACCATGGCAACCAATTTTAAATAGAAACAACAGGCCAGCTCTGTTGCTGAAATAAAGGCACAGGACCCAAGGATCTGGTTCCATATTTGTACAACATTCAATACAGTTTTGAGTGTTCATATTTTCTGTATTATTATTGCTTCTTTCCTCAGAGCATATCAGCATGCTCTTTGCAATTTATATGCAGTAAATATTACTGAATTGAAGCTATCTCTGTGGGGCTAGCAGCAGTCAAAAACCAGCATGGTGGATAAGGGAACTTCTTGCCAACTTCTTTGTCTTCCCAGTTACAGAATCTTTAAGTCCCATGCAGAGAAGTCAGTCTGTTTTTCCCTTGAAAATCTACAAAAAATAAACAACAAATCATTAATGTGGGAAAGATGAAGTGCTGAATCATGCCTCCCACACTTTAGAACTTGTGTTCCACTGAGTCTAATTATTGCACACTTGCTACATAAATCTTTGAGCAGCCTCTTCCAAGAATATTCATGGTGAGGGCTAAAAAGGAGAGTTCTGATGAACAGGCTAACATGGGGATGGTAGTTCTGGTCAAGCTCACTGGACCTTAATGTTGACTTATCTCAGAGGAATGGGGTTTTATTCGGCCTCAAAATAACTTCAAGCAAACTTGAAATTTCCGTGAGGACAGTACAGTCAAGGTGCAGCTGACTGAGAATTCAGAAACAGCAAGAAAATGTTGAACATACTATTAAGCATTTTGAAGTGTCTTTTGGTATCTGAAATGAGGTGAAAATATGTTAAAATCCCACCACATCTCTCTTTCCCATGTTGCAGCCAGAATGCCCTTAATAGAGTCAGTGGGTATAGAAACAGGAAACTGCTTTTTGCCTTCGCTTAGGTATTGAGGATGGGGACTTACTATCAGGAAAAAAAAAAAAAAAAAAAGAAAAGAAATTACTAACCTACAGCAAATTCAGGAAGGGCATATATCAAGAACTCTGCAGCACTTAATTCTGAGAAGGAACTTCAGTACTCTGGCATTATTTTCCCCTGTGCCATTCTTATCTGACAGGTAGTATCAGTTGCCAGAAATGATGTGGGTTTATTCTGTACTTTGTATTCTAATATAAATGGAGCTGAATACTTGTCATAGTCCTTTGGGCAGGGCTCCTTGCTTCTGCCGAGTTTAATATTGAGATTGGCAACACAAGTTAGCTGATGTAATCCGTTCCATTACAGATATTTACAGCACACCATAGTACAATACAAAGGCAAAGGTTTAGAGACTAGAAAGATATGACAAGCTAAAAAAGCCAACCCACTCAAAACTGAGTTTGACACTTCGGGGGTCTATTCCCCTCACTGTACATTCACAAAAATGTCTTTGGATGCTATTGGAAGCATACGTGATGCAAAATTCAGATCAGGCATAAAGCAAAATCCATTGATGGCAAACAAAGTCACTGTTGTACACACCACATCGAACTGCAGATCTGTCTTTAACATTAGCCAGTGACTCATTATCACCAGTGTGTATTGTTCAAAGTCACTCCTAGGTTTCCCCATTCTTTGGCCAAACATCACAAGCCTTGGCTTATTGTAACACAGGGAGAAGCAGCAGCATAGAGGAGCATTTGTTCCTCTTTCTAGCAGCCTCTTTATACTCCTGCAGTAGCCCAGGAGCTGATACAGTGATCTGTGAATTATTACAAGTCAGAAAACTAGGTGTAGCTTATTTGCGCTTTCAAAGTCCTGGATATTTCCTTCTTGAATTTCTCACTTATCTTTAAGTCACATCAAGTCTCATCAAGCAGCTCTTTCAGATTCGAGAGTAGAAGCTGAGTGACTCCCTACCTCTTCAAAAGCCCATTTGTCTCCTAGAGGATCTACAGGTCTGTTTTGCAGAATCAGCACTTTCATTAGTCCTAATGGAGACTTGTGGAAGACGCTTGGAGAGGCTTCACAAGTGACTGAGGAATTGCTCTTACAGACTATTGAGGAGATATACACCCTGCACTGCCTGGTGCTTGTGATTTGAAGTGAAAAAAATACTGATAATGTAGTACGAATGTAGTGCTGTTGTTCTGATACAAATGGGCCCAACCCAAGAGAACCCAGAAATTCTCTGTATTTCTTAAAGTTCAAGGAAGGCTGGAGTCAAAATGCTTAACTGAACAGTCTACTTTTGTGTTTAGTTTTATTTGTCATACAAGTGGCAAAATTTTGCCCTGCCACTAAAACAGTTTCTTGCCTTTTGCAATGGCTTTTCAATGCTGTTGGTAAAAATAGTGTTGCTTTTCCAATGTATCATGTCAAGTGATTTCAGCTGCTTTTTTTCCATTCCTGACCTCTGCAATTCTTGCATTTTAGACAGTTTTATACATTTATTGATTACCTGATGTACTGTTCTAGTTTCTAGGAAGTAAGAACATAGCCCTTAAATCATCCAGACTCTTTGAAATATTTTAATTTCCTCAAGTAAATAGGGCATATTTTGCCAGGAATCTTAAATGTATGATATATGGACCTGATTCCGCCTTCATACAGGTCTTGTATAACTCCCCTCACTTCAGTGAAATTACTTCTGATTAGCATTGAGAATCAGGTCCAGAATATGGGGAGGAGAGTGGGTTAATGCTATTTTTTTCTGACACTGAGTGGTTTAAAAGCACTCTGAGATGTAACCCATTATCATTTCTCAGTAAGTGCCCTCTGAGAGGATTGGGAAGGATTGAAGAGTTTTTAACCAGTAAGTTACTTCAGGTCTTTCACAGAACAGTAGAGATTCAGCCATTTCTAGCTACTGGCTGTTTGGTGATTGTGTGTGGTTGGTGAGCTGGTGGTCTCAGCCACTGATGGACAAATGTCCTACCACAACCACTGCTGTCAAATTAGCTGCCACGCTGGCCATCTGGACAGAGGGTGAACAGAGCATGAGTCTAGTTCTCTTCCCAGGCTCTGCAAGTTTTGCTGTCAACCAGGAAGGAAAGTGGTTTATAGAAATGCTTTACAAAAGCACATTATTTGCCTCATCCAGAACTGTCATGCTCCAGTGCCTAAATACGAAGGCTGATATTCTCTAACAACACCATCAAACTCCCACACCATAGATGACTGCCACAAGTTATAAGCATTCCCAAAATAGGGCTGGATTTTCACAGTATTAACTGAGAGCCATAACTTTCCACCAAGGAGGCTCTGTAGGTGGAAGCAACAGTAGAGACAGTAGAGTAGTATCAACAGTCAAGGCTTTTTACCAGGATGTTATGTAATTTTATTGTAGTATATATACCATAACCCTATCAGTATATAGCCTTTCTTTAGTGGATGTCTTTCTGTACACAGTTATGGAGCCATCTTTTGCCAGTGTGAGAAGAACCCTGGGGGAGCAAATAAAAAGGCTTTGTCTTTAGGGCTGTCCTAAGCTCTAGTTCGGGAAAATGTTCATATTCAGAATTGTGCTTAAGCTTTACAGACATTATTGTATTAAAATGGCTTCAGTAAACTGATGACTGGAAAAAAATGTTTATGCAGGGTTTTGTTTTCCTTCAGAAGAACCAAAGATGCTATTTAGTGCTACCGTTGCTACGGAAAACCTTAAACTGCCAACAACCACTCATTAGTTCAGCTCTGATGTAAATATCAGAATATTTAAATATATGTTAAATAACAAGGAGCTAAACAGAGCAATATTCTCAGTCACTGTAAGCAAAAAATTGTTGTTCTTTTATGACTACATGGCCAGAAAGACTGAATCAGAGAACACTTACAGGTCACATTCTTATCTGGTATACTGCCACCTCAGTCAAATAACTTCAGAGCCTCATTGCAGCAGTTGCTGTGAAGATCAGAACCTGCACAAAGATATTCTGTCTTAGGCGTTCTAAAAGTACTATTCCATTTCAAGTCTAAGAGAAATGAGAGAACAAATAACATAGTTTATTGCTACGGATTATTTTTATGCCTATGTGCTCCATTTAAAAGAATAATCTGTAAATGACTTATTATCAGGAAAAGTTATTTGTTTGCACTAATCAAGCCTTAAACTTGGAGGCATAATACGGAACTAATTATTTTTAACTAACTAATCAACATGTTTCATTCATAAGTTGGGATTTATCAATACAGCACATGAAAGGAGAGAACATATTATTATTTCAATTTAGATAATATGCAAAAAGCACTGTGTTTGTAATGACCTGCTTTCACTGAATATAATCAAGCTCCAAAGCTCTATTACAGGCTGGAAATAGCAGCAGCTTACTTTAATGAGATTTCTGGCTCTGGGCCCCAGCTGTTCTACGCAAGGCTCTCCCTTTGCTCTATGACCTACCAATATGTGTTGTCACCAGTAATGAGACAGAACCTATTTCCTAACATGGGGAAAAACTGGAAAGCATGAGTTCATTCTACTCTGTCAGTGGAAACACACCCTTTTTTCCCTGCAAGGCAGAAGGAGGGGAACACTAAATAGGCAACGTTCCCCCCCCAAGTCCCTTGCCAGTCGAAATATAACTTGAAACCCATAAGGTAGAGAACTGAAAGGTAAGACCAAAACTCTCTTAACTTGTCCCCTTAGCACACGGAAAACCAATATTCATTAGGCACATACAGAACATGTCTCTCCCCTGTGAAGAACCCCAGCAGAGGACTTCCCATTATCTGCAAGGCATGGGGAAGGGGGAACAGCAGCAGTCTTAAGCTCTGAATTTTATGGATTTTGTGGAATTATGCCCATCTCAGAGCCGCATTGGGAATGTGCCAGGAGCCAAAGAGCTGCACTTAATTTGCCTAAAATGGAGCAGATTACCACTGTTCATCTTTTTTAATAAAGGAGATGCAGCCTGGAGACTACACATTCCATCAAGCAATGCTCCAAATTGAGCCAAGCAGCCCAGGTGCTGGAGATGGAACACGGCACAGAGGGACCCAGCCCTGAGCACACTGCAGCAAGGGCTGATGTGACTTCAGGGTGGGGGAAGACCAATCCCATCTTGGACACTCTGAATTGGACTATTTATATTGTTCCCTTTACTATTTTATTATTGTATTCCACACTTTTCAGAAATTCTGTTCTTGAAATTGTTTGATTAGCTAATATTTGGAATAGGAGAGGTTTGTGCTGATTTTATCCTCAAGCTGTCACTTGGATTCATTAACACTTTCCACGTGAAACTGGTTTGGGTTTTTTTTGTTTTTTGGTTTTTTTTTTTTAGGATAAGAAGCCAGCGTTTTTCCCCCTGAATAGCATTGTTAAGTATTTCAGGAATCTAAAATCCACAAACTGTTTCTGTGCCCTGAATACAACCCTCATTGGAAAAATCTGATGAACATTTTAGTCAGAAAATTGGAAGGTGTGTGCTTAACGCACTTTGAAGTGAAATTATTTGGTGCTTTTCAATTTGTCTTTTTGCCCTTCCCAAATACCCAAAGGCACTAGCCCACTTTGTAAATGAATAGGCTATGAAATCTTATTTTGAGAAACGAAGGTGTCACTGAATTGCAGTAAAAATTATACTTAGCATCTTACGCATCATAAGCCCTCACTAACTGGCCCTTGCAACAGCTCTGATGCGCTCCTTCTTTATCAATAAGAATTAAGTAACCAGTTATTTTATTTTAAAAGTGGGGGAAGACACCTCCAAAACCAAACCCCAAGATACTGAGAAGCTAAGTCTCCATGGTATAAACAGCTTCTTTCCTATGAAATGCACTGAACAACTACAGCCTTCAACATGCCTCTTGGACATCAGCTGGGTGCCCATGGAGGGGCTGTCCTAGCATGCCTGAGGCTGTGTTGCCCACTGTGCTCAGGCTCAGCATCCCAAATATTTGGAAAAGGGCATCCTGGCTGTGCCCGAGGTCATGCTTGCAGGCTAGTGGAGTTCATGAATAACGAGCCTTTCTTGAAAGGTGGCTGAGGCAGCCCTTAGCATATAGTCCAGGCACCAGAGAGGTATCTCCTTTGTGCTTCCACCATGGGTGTCATGCTGTGATGCAGATGTGATGAAAATTTAGGAACTTTCAGCTTCAGGAATCCTATCTTACACAGAGATACGTGAGGCTGTCTGTGAAAGCCTGCAGTGGGCAGACAGATACCTCACATGTGCTTTTTTTCCTTCTACAACTTCAAAAATGAAATCATAAAGTTAGCTTTCAAATTTGCATTTTAAAGCTGTATCTGTGTGGATTTTTTTTGTCCAGCTTGAGGAAGTAGTATCCTTAAATAAGAAAAGAAAAACACATTTCCAAAGCCATGCTGCCAGACTTTGAAGTACAGTTGCAAGAACACCACTGCTGTTGCAACACTACCTATTTCCTCATCTAAATTATTTATGCATTTATTGTATTTTACATGAGGCATGGAAGCTAGAGGCATTTTTGCAGTGTCAGGTCATTCTAAAGTACATTCCATAGAAAGAACAGGGCTGGAAAATACAGTTGTACGTAATATTGTTCATTAATATTACATAATTACTGCACACAAAATAGTTCTCAGGGCACTGATAAGGTTTTTTTCATAAAGACTAAAGGGTGCAAGGCCATGTATTCCATTAGGGGGTTGCTTAACGCATGAGGGTATATCAATACTCAGTACCTTCATCCAGATGCAGAAAAACGATGAAGCCAGCTTAGTCAAATGAAGCGATTAGCATTTTTAATCTGTTTTACATGAGTTAAATGGTTCACCAGGTTTATAAAATCATACTTTGATACTGCAATGACCAAGCTGAGATATAATCTAGCAAACAGTAGTTGCAGCTGCATCAGCACAAAAATGAACTGTTGGATTTTCTCTGTGGCCTAGAGAACTTTTTCTGCAGTGTTTGAAAATTGCTTTGAAATGAAAAAAACCCACATTTCTGTGTGTAGGCGAATATTAGCTACTGACAGCTTGCCTATAGTTTTTAGCTCAGTCTTCCTGGAGTAATTGTTCATGATAAAATGTTGATGCAGCCTTTACTACCATTGAACATGAGCAAGTCCTGTGTTGTATGTGATATATTGAACATAAAGTAATGCAAAGGAACACTGAAGTGACTAATAATCTCCTAAGTGATCCCTTTGAATTTTAGTATAGCCCACTGTACCCTTCCTAAAATCTTTGTGATGCAATTGAGGACTTAATTTTTACTTTTAATTTGATTTGCTAAATTGTGTTACTATGCAGTAGACTCTTACATGGACAGCATACAATAACCATTGTTAACATAAAGCAGGAGACCTGGACACCTGAGAAGGCTTTTGACATTCAAGATAACATTCGGCTTTGCTATAGTTTTTGATACACAACATTCAGTTGATAATTTTGGTTCTAGAAAAGAGCTGCTTATCCTCTTTCTGCGCCTTTTTTTTTGGCAGAGGATGACTTTAAATACACAGCAGTGAGACCTGAATTCTCAGTTTCCCCACCAACAGTGTTAAATGGGAGCATCAGTCTGATGTTTCTGTAGTCAGCAATGTGTGCAGTGTTAGTGTTTGAAGTTCATGTGTTGAGTCACTGAGAGTTCACCTTTCTTTCCAGATGACACCATGACAGCTGCAATCAGCAGATGCATGAGAGATGACAGTCCTTTGATTTTTAAAAAAGAGGGTTGCTGGCAAGGCATTTTCCATAAGGAGTTCCTTCGAAGCTCTGTAAGTCATTTCACTTCTTAGCTCAATAGACCTTGATTTGCTAACACAGGGTATATCACAAACTGCACATCTGCTCTCTCACAGGCTCTTAGGAGGAGTGGTGTGATTGATCCAGAGAGGCTTCTTCTGGGGGATTCTTTTATATATATATATATATATATATATAATAAACTGAACAATTTGTGAGCTCATTCTAGTAAATGATCGTTGATGATTCCATGTCTTATGGTTCGTGTGACCTTACTGAGGTCCATCTGACAAATTTTTTCTGGTTTACCCCTGAAGATTTTTCCCTTTGCCATGTTTCAGTGGGGGGGTAGCACTGAAAGGTTGGGTGGGTGCTACACCAGACCCAATGAAGCCACAGATCTCAAGACTGTTTTTGATGAAGTAAATGTGAACAAACAGATTTCTCTACACCAGTCCAGCCATCCTCAGTTTTCCTTGTAACCGGAGTCACAATTGAGCACTTATTAGATGACGTGTTACGATGAGACTGTAAGAATAAAAGCAGGCTAAGAAATCTAATCCTTAGAGCAGAACAGTTTGTTCCCACTTGTGATTTAGTCTTGCAGTGAAGTGGTTGTCAAGGGGTTTACGATCCTGGAGACTGATTCGGCAGGGAGCATGCTTAGTGCGTGGTGCCATTGGCAGTCATCAGCTAAAGCTGCCTAATAATGCCTGCTCGAGTGGCCAGGGGAAGCCTCTCCTGTAAGGTAGTCAGAAGAGTTAAATTGCTTCCAGAAATGAATCCATTAGGTGCTGATAGTGATTAGTGTAAGGGACCATAATGACTAAATCTGCTTCAAGTGTAATTCAGTCTGAAACCCCCTTTCAGGTGAAGGGGGTTTGATACATCACAACTGAGCTGCAGGTGGATGTGGCAGCAAATCTGGACACTGAATCTCATCACTGTTTGTGAACAAATGCTACTGAGAAAACCCTCCCTCCTTCCTACTAAAAATATTCTTGGATATTTATTGTGGTGGTAAAAGGAAATCTAGGATTAATTTCTAAATCAGTTAGATTCACATTATTTAAATGCCTAAGAGTTGGTTTTCTTCCTATTATTTAAATCTTACATTTCAAGCTATCCAAAAGTTAGGTCATGGCATAAGCTACAGCAAAGCCAGTGTGTCCCTTGGGACATGATAAATGGTTTATTTGTTTGTGCAAAGACTTGGGTTTATGGCTTAAGTGATTTAAAAAGTCTTCCTTATACTGTTAGCTATATGCTGAATTAGAGCAATAAGGAAGTTTTCAGGAATGCTTGCCATTATTTTAATGTGTCTGCAATGAAAAGCAACAACAATAGTATCTTCATTCCTCCATGGAAGCTCACTTGGTTTTGCAGTGTTTGTTGGGAAAGGAGGAGTCTCTCCTGTAAAATAAGGTGGCAAATGAAATGTTACTGCTATTAAAAGTAATTTTTTTAAGCTAAAAATGTACTTGATTTGATGATTATTTTCTGCAGAACTTATGTGCTGGTTAGAAAAAATCCTGTTGTTTTTCACACATTCCAAATAAAGCTCTGACACATTATCTGAGACTCCCTTTACGTCACCCAGTCACCAAAGCGTCAGCTTCCTCACAGCTTGTTAAATGTGCTTATTTATAGACACTACTCACTTTCTTCAGTGATTTATTCTTCTTTGCAACTAAATGTGGTGACTGCAATCCTTGTGTATTGTTCAGGCATTTTTCCTCAAAGAAGGTGAATAAAATGACACAAATCCTGCTAGGCAGCTGATACCATCAAAACATCAGCCATCAGGAAGCCTCCCATGGTTTCAGCAAACTGTGTTTGCCAAGCAAAGTGATTGATGTCAGATTGTGGAAGTTCTGCTCTCATCACTCTAGCTGATCTGCATCTACTCTAATGTATTGCAAGGGTGTGCCTCAAATTAAATTAAGGCCATTTACTCAGTCTTTCCCAAACTATTCATCTAATAGCAATCTACTGCTGGAGCCAGCTTCATAGCTTCTTGACCAAAGTGCTTGTTAACCCTGAATGTGGTGATGATGATGAAAATAATAGCACTTTGACACCAAAAACACAGAGAAAAATAGTATTTAATATCAGGTAGGTTGCAAACAGTAAGTAAAAGGGGAAATTTTATTTCCAGTAATCACACATTCACAAACAATGATGTTTAGTCTGTTTTCACACATGGATATATAACTGCAAAGAAAAAAGTTTATTTAACAAAATTCTTGAGAAATACTGGGCTTGATAAAAATATCTGTACCAACCAAACTTACAGTTAAGTGACTGAGTAGGTTGAAAAGAGTCTTGGAGGAAGGAGTAGTGGACACTCCACTGCTAAATTAACATTATTCAGGAAATGTTCCTCTATGAGTACTTTTCAGCTTGATTTGTCTACTGGTATATCTACATATGCCTATTTTAATTTCTTTTTTTTTGCAATATTTTTTAACTATTATTTTATTTGCATATATTAATGTGTAGATGCGCAGAATAGGCACTCATCCCAGCAGTGAACTATTTTGCAGAAGAGATTTGTAGTAGACAGAAGTTTTGATGCTTGCTCTTGAACAAGTTTTGATGCTTGCTCTTGAACAGTCCACACTCACAAATGGTAAAAAGCATGTCTGTTTTAGATCCATGGTTGTGCCCAAACACCACATAACAGTGTATACAAAAACCCAATCAGATGTGCAATGTGTGTGGTTTGCCATCTGGTAATGGCAGTCTGGCAGCTGGGGACAACCAACCCATTGCTTTTATACAAATTCAAAGCCAAGGAGGCAGCTGCACCACTGAAGCTGAGAAAGAGACCCTGGAAAAGATGAGCATGATCCAGCAGAACTTCCAGAAGAACCGCAAGATGGTCATCTCCCAGCTGTTATCGCTAGTGTATGGCATCAGATCTGAAATCCATGTGAATTACTGCATCAACGGGTACCAGTGGAAGGAGGGGTAAGCATACTAGAAATGCTCGTGGGCAACGCCTGAGCTCCAGGTGGAATGTACAGGGCTCAGCCATACCTTCACTTGTCTTCTTGTAAATATGTTATTTCAGTGAGTTGCAGACCATCAATGTCTTTATTAGAGTTCAGTTTCTCGCTTAACACAAACTCAGAGCTTGTTGACACAGTAAATGTCCATGTCTCAAATCTGTGCCGAGTTATTAGGTATCTATCTGTTCTGGGACATCAATCACAGAATCACAGGATTGTTTAGGTTAGAAAAGACCTTTAAGATCATTGAGTCCAACCATTAACTTAACACTTCCAAGCCAACCACCAAACCCTGTCCCTCAGCTGTCATCTATGTGCCTGTTAAACCCCTCCAGGGATAGGGACTCCACTGCGTTCCTGGGCAGCCCAACCCAGTGCTCAACAACCCTTTTTGTTAAGAAACTTTTCCCAATATACAATCTAAACCTCCTTTAGTGCATCTTAAGGCCATCCATGATCTTAGAAAAAAAATAATTTACCTGGAATTTCCTTACACAGCAGGAGAAAACCCAGAAAATTTCTGGGAAGATCAGTAAAAATGCTCCCTAATTGTATCAGGTTTCCATGTTTCAAGGGAAAAAAACCAAGCAAAAGTGGGGTATGGTGGCACTTCTCCACAGAAACTGTAGGTTTTATTGCCTCATTTTGCCGACTTCCCATCCCCCGAGCAATATCGCTCAGACACGGCGGCCCAGGCCAAGGCAGAGGGGCTCAGCCCCGGGGCGCTGGAGGGTGTCACACGCTGGCAGCGTTTCGGGTAGGGTTTGACTTGCAGAGCTGGGCTCCGCGGTGACAGCTGGTCGCGGCTGTCAGCGGACAGGGCCGAGGAGGCCGGCCTTGCCCTGCACAAAGATGGCCGCCGCCGGCGGGTACCTCACCCCTCCGCCCAAGATGGTCACCCGGCCGGCACCCACCTGCCCTTTTGCCTTACTTAAGATGGCTACCGAGCTCTCCGCGGGCGACGCGCCCAAAACAAAGGTGGCCGCC